>VMDR010000201.1:0-333048 GCA_007922815.1 Macrotus californicus | reverse complement strand
GTCATAGTGGGGAGGTGTCTGGCTCAGAGCAGGAGTTTAACAGATCGACGGGCCTGAACTCTCCAAAGGTCTGCCTCCCATTTCCCCTTTTTCTCCCGGGTGGTTAAGAAATAGAACAGGCACTAGCAGCCACTTCACTCAGGGTCAGCCCGGGGCCTGGCAGGAAGTACATGGGGAGGGCAGGGCAGGGCAGGTGGGGCTGGAGGGGGCACTGTGGTCCTGTGCAGAGGGGCGGGGCTGGGCACAGAGGGTCTCCTGGGCACCGCTGCCCATCTGAAAAGTGAGTCCTCTCAGAAGCTCTGAGAGGAGGGCCCTCTCTGCAGAGGGGTGCTGTGCCCCTGCCAAGTGGCAGAACTGGGAACACTCTCACTCACTCTGCCCCCCCAGCTCAGCCAGCTTGCAACTGGAGGCAGAGCTGCAGCTTCTGACCCTGCAGGCAGCAAACAAGTGCCGGCTGAGTCCTGCTTTTAACCCTGAGAGCAGCAGGGCATGAAAATGGGAAGGAAGTGAGGCCACCGAGTGGGATGGCCGCTGTCACTTCTCAGAACTGTCAGAGGTGACATGCCATCACCCGGTCTCACCTATGGAAAGCGCGAGGCTCCAGGAGCTGCTCTGGACCGCTGCGCCCGGCAACCCCACAGCCTCACACCTCTGGAACCACTGCACCCCGCCCTGTCTTTCTCCCTGAATTGAACTCATTGCCCAGCTCTGTGACAGCCACAGAGGAAATGAGAGAAAGGAAGAAAGCCCCACCCACGGCCCCCACTGCCTGGTTCTTTCCAGGCCCTGGCCCTGGCCCTGGCCCGGACACCACATGCAGATGTGTCACACTGGTCTTGGTGACCCTGAGAGAGTCGCAGGGCTGCTTCGGCCAAAAGCCCCTTCATTTCCCTGTGGCCACACCAACTGGGCAGTGACAAGATTTTGAAATGAGTTTTTTTCCCCACATGAGAAATGTTACGTAATCACAGCAAAAATTGTTAAAAATAAGCAAAAGGAACAAAGAACCCCTGTCATCACACTGCTACCCGGCCGGCGGTGTGCATCCTGTGTCTGTGTATTCGTCCGGCCTGTGGTCACCAAGCACCCACATGTGCCAGGCATCATCAGGGCCTGGGGCGTGAAAACGGACAGAACACGGGGGCACTTGCAGAGAGGGTCTGGCGGGGCCTAGGGCTGCGCCATCGAATTGCCCCACCCAATGACGCATCACATGTGGCTGTCTACACCGGGGCTGGGGGGTTCTCAAATGGCAAGTTTCTCTGCCCCGACACCCAGGTGCACCCCCGTACCTGGCCTGGCGCAGAGGCCCAGCTGCCAGGGAAAGCCTGCGGGATGTGGTGACGGGCCAGACCACCCTGCCTCTGGGCCCCGAGGCCCCACCCTGGCGCCTCCCAGGGGACACCCCTTCTCCTGCCTGTCCTCACTTCCTTGGCCCAGCACCTCATCTTTGCACACAGCCTCGGGCCCAGCCCCAGCCCCAGGGAGCCTGTGGGCCGTGAGATGCTGAGGTGCTGCAGAGCAGGGCTCCCCTGCAGATGGTGGGGGGGCCAGAGCGGGGGCTGAGGCCCCAGGAAGGCGATGTGCAGACCTGCCCTCACCCCATGGCAGCTTTCTGAAGGGGCAGCCGGGTTGCTCACTTCACAGATGCAGAGCAGAGCTGGGATCCCTCCACACGGTCTCCCTCTGAGCTCAGGGCACAGCGCCTGCCACCTTGTCTAGGAGATGGAAGGAAGGAAGGAAGGAAGGAAGGAAGGAAGGAAGGAAGGAAGGAAGGAAGGAAGGAAGGAAGGAATGAGGGTGGATGAATGAGTGAATGAATGAATGAGGGATGAGGGAATGAATGGCTGTCTCTGGCTCCATTTGCCTGAGCTGCAGCAGCCTGGCTTCCGGCCCGTGTGCCCTGGGTGAGCCCCCCAGGGCTGGGAGTTGGTGAATGCTGGCACAGGAGCCTGTCCTCGGAGAGCCTGGCCCCGTCACTCCCTGCATTCAGTTCCTCATCACACTCTGCCACCAGGGCTGTTCCAAAGTGCTGGCTTTATCGCTGGGGCAGCCCCTCTGTCCCAGGCTCAGCCCCAGGTCCAGGCTATGCGTCGTCAGTGAGGAGCTGGGGCTCTGACCCCCCACTTGAGTCACCGCCTGTCTGTGCTGACATACACTGAGACGGCCCCACCCTGTCACCTCTGGGAGTCGGTCCACGAGGGAATGGCCGTGTGCTGTAACCCAAAAGCAAGGGGTTCCACCATTGCCACCCCCAGTCACTGGGGAGCCAGCTGGTGGGGGGAGTGGGCTTGGAATGGTGGCCGACATCTCTCACCCACGTGTCCCTGCCAGGGCTTGGAGGTAAGAAGCAGCCTGGATTCAGCTCTGCATTCGCTGTGCATTGGGCGGTCATCGCTTTCCCAGGCCGGGAGTTTCGAACACTCACCCCAGCTGTGGCCAGATCCCGGAAGAGCTGTGGCAGGAAGTCTGGGGGAAACCCATGGTGGTTAAATACCTCAAGAACATTAACCCACTCACAGCGCCTGCTGAGGCGGCAGCTCAGGCACTGCTCTCAAGGGGCCCAAATGCCTGCTAGAGGACTGACTGGTCCTGTTCCTGGCAGGGGTGGGGAGTCCCTGAGGCCTGTGGCCACCCCATGGACACTGGATGGGGGTGAAGGTGGAGACCATGGCAATGTCATGGTCCAGGGAGAGGGTGCAGAGCCGAACCTGGGCTGGTCAGCAAGGTGTCTGGGTGCAGGATTGGCAGGTGGTGGGGCCGCAAGTCTGGGCACAACGAGACAAGTGCCTCCCCTGCCCCCTCCCAGTGCAGTGCCTGGCACGGGCTGGGGGGATGGGGCGGGTGCAGTGCAGAGCACTGTCTTAAATCGAGAGCCGCAGTCCCCCACGCTGCTTGCTGGCGGGGCCTTCCCTCCCATTCATGAAGAAGGCGACCCCTGCACAGCGCAGTAACTGGGTCCACCTGCAGGTGCTCAGCGAGCAGGGGAGGCCTGAGGGCTCACCGGGGGTCAGCTGCAGAGCCCGTGCTTTCAGCCCCGAGATGCCATCGCAGGCAACAAATCCCACCTGGCCTCACAACAGCCAAGGGCCTCAGGCGAGTTGTGAGCGGTCACAGGCATGAGGTCCCTGCTCGCGGGGTCCCTGGGAGGGTTACCTGACGCGGGCGTGTGAACACGATAGTGTGTAAGAGGTTCTGGGCGGATGGCAGTTTGGGGGCTTCAAAGTTTTCAACGTCCCCAAATCGTGACCCAGAAGAACAACCTGAGAGCAAACCAAGAAGTGCCTTTGTGGTAGGACTCGGGCAAAGGTGCCCCGGTCCCCACAGTGCCCGTCAGCAGGGACGAATCCAGGGCCTTCAGCTTTGAAGGGGGCTCTGGTCCCTCTGATCTCAGTCTACCCGAATCTCCCTGGAGTTCCATCACCCCCCGCCTCTGTGCTGGGCTCAGCCTGGGGAGTGAAGGAGGAGGGCCTGTCCGGGGACCCCAGGCCTGCGCGTCCCGTGTCTGGTCTGGAGAGGACGGGAGGGAAGCCACTGGACAGCTGGTCGGCCTGTGACCAGGAGAGCTGCTGGGGGCCCGGAATTCTCCGGCAGCATGCCTGGGATGAGGGGTCTCAGTCACTGGAAAGCAGGTGCAGGGGTGAGCCAGGCCCCTGGGAACCCTCCAAGCTGCCAGGGCACCTCGTGGGGTCTGCGCCCAGCGTTGCAGAAGGCGGTGAGCAGCTGGGTCAGCCAGCACTCCATTGCGTCCCTTTAATCAAGTGTGACGCTTCCTACCCAGCCCCAAGGGCATATCCCTGTTGCTTCTTCAGTGAGGGGGAGGTGTCTTCATGGTCATCGCTGTCCTGGGCTTTGAGGTGCTCACAGACACCTGGACCCAGTTTTCTGGTCCACCAGATATTCTAATCTTCGTTTGTATGCAAACGAAATACTTTTAAGTGACTTTTTATATAGCAAGGCGATAAAAACGGCATGAGCCTGGTCTAAATTCCCTCCCCGTGTGGCTGCGTGCACGGGCTGTTCTTTGCATTTCACTCCTCATCACGGGGTTACAGGGCAGACATGGGTGTGGGTGGGTGCTCTGGGGGCTGGGAGCTTCCTAGGCCTGGCTCCGGAGGGTCAGCTGCCTTGTCTGAGACCTTGGACGCCTTGCCCACACCTCACCTGACCTCGGCCGAGGAGCACAGGCCCTCCTGAACTCTCGGGGGTTTTTTCTCCTGCAAATTTTGGAACCAAGTTTTTTTTTCTGTTTTTCGTCCGTGCTGATGCTGGGACACCAGAGGGTGGGGCAGTGGCCCTCAAGTTGTTTCTGGGGGAGCTGGTCAAGGACCACATGTGTCCTTGGGGAGCAGCAGCCCAGCATGGGCCCCGGTGGAAGGGCGGGCCTCCATTCTGTACAAAGAAAGGAAGCCTAACGTCACCAGACAGAGGTAAACAGACAAGACTTCCTCTTTCACTTCCAAGGGGCTCCTGCCTGATCCAGGAGGTTCTCAAACTGAAGAAACGTTTGCACAGAGCCTCCGGTAGCTCTTCTGGGGCTGCCCCTTTGTGGGCAGGAGAGGGCCGAAAACAACGGTCAGCGGTCCCTCAGGGGACCGAGCCAGACTCCCAGATGGGAGAGACGCCGGCCCGGCCCCACCCAACCCCATTTCACAGGTGAGGAAACTGAGGCCCCGAGGGTCTACATGACCCCGGAACAGATGGCTGGCTCCCACTGGCGCAGAGAAGTCCTCAATACTGTGGCTTTGGAGGGGGTTAGGGAAACCCCTCCCCCCCACCCCACCCCACACTGTGCCCTTGCTGCTCTGTTGCTTGTGCCCATGGCAACTGTTTACCCCTCGGCCGCCTGGGCTGTGGAGGAGGGGCCTGGAGTGAGGACAGCCTAGGCACCACCCTGCTGATTGAAGTGGGCATGCTGTTTTCTCCCTTGGTGTCAGCCCCCTCCTCTGTAAAACAGGATGCTGCTCCTACCTCATGGAGCCGCTGTGAGGGTGACCAGGCAGTCCCTGTAAGACCCCAGCCTGCAGGCTGGCCAACAGTAATTTCTATCAAGTAGAGCTAAGCATTAACCCTTCTGCAGCTATTAGGGTTAGATCAGGCAACATAGATCAGAAAGCCTCAAATAAGGGGCTTAAGCAAGATAAAAATCTGTTTCTTACTCACGTTAGGAAAATCTGCAACTACGCAGTCCAGGTCTGGTGGAGAACTTCCGTCATCAGTCACCCAGCCGCCTTCCATCTTTCTGCTCTGCCGTCCCTAACACCTCACGGTGCAAAATGGCTGCTAGAAATCCAGCCATCACATCCCAGCTCCGGGGAACAGGAAGGAGGAAAAAGGAAGAAGGTAGTGCGAGAGAACTTTCCTAGAAGCCTCACCCAATGGCTTCTCAGTCATTCCCGTTTTCAAGGAAGGCAGGGAAATGCCGTTTTTCTCACTGGGCACATTGCCACCCCCAGTAACATAAAGATCCTGTCAATAAAGAAAAAGGGGGAATGGGCATTAGACAGAAGAACAACAGTGTTTTGTATGCCCTCCTCACAGAATAGTTTTGAAAAACAGATAATATCATGGTTGATAAGGTGTCTAAGTGCCTTTAACAATCATTAACCAAATATAAAAGAACTGGACTGGAATATATGAAAAAACAGAACTGAGTTTTTAACTGACCCCCTTTACACAAAGATGGTGTAGAAAGCAAAGGAGGAGGCCCCTGCCCTCCTGCCGGAGCCAAAGCAAGGGCTTTGAAGGCCAAGAAGGCAGTGCTGGAAGGGGTCACAGCCACAAAGAAAAGGAAGATCCACAGGTCGCCCACTTTGGGCGCCCCAGTACCCTCAGACAAGCGTGCCCTGGAGCAAAAACCTCAGCACTAGCCCTCGCCCAGTCCCCCCAGCACAGAGTTGGCTGTGAAGACACACCGTGCTCATCACAGGGGCCAAGGCCACGGTGGCAGTTCCCAGGCTGGGAAGGTGCTCTCTGACATCACGCAGCCAAGGCCACCACCTGACGGGGACAGAAGGCATGAGTTCAACTGGCTCCTGACTGAAGATTTGGATATTGCCAACAAAATAAGAACCCACTAAACAGTCCAGCTGGTTAATTCTAAATAAGTTTAGCATCCCTGGTTAGCAAGCAGAGTGTGCGAGGTTGCGACACGGGTGAGGGAGCACCTACGGGTGAGCCGGGGCAGCTTCGGGGGTGGGGTACGCTGCAGGGGGTGGGTGGGGAAGCCCTGGAAAATCATACTGGCTAGTCTAGCTCAGTGGGAGTTGGGGTGTGCGGAGGAGGGGCAGGGGGCAGAGCTGCACAGGTCCTCCCCTGGAAGGCCCGAAACACTGTGCTGGGGGCTGTAGTTCATTAGGAGGACACTGGGGAGCCAGGGCAGTGCCCTCCACAGGGAAGGGTATGACGTCCAGGCCACGCACTTGTGGTGGGGACAGCAGCTGGGCCTGCCAGACTCTGGAGCCAGGGTGGAGGAACAGTGAGCAGACTGGGCAGTGGGGCCGCCCCCACCCCCCACCTCCCGACCTCCTGCTGCTCAGCACATCTGTGGGGGCAGGGGTCCCCCAGGCAACGGCTACCAAGAGGCCTGGCCAGCTCCCTGCAGCTTCGGTCCTGGCTCAGGGGGCAGGCCAAGGCCCCTGCTGGGTGAAACGGGTGCTCCTCCAGGCCAGGCAGGGCACAGAGGGCAGCCATGGACAGGAGGCAGGTGGGGACCCACCAGCCTAAAGCTGGGGTAACAAAGATGCTCTGAGCTAAGGCAGTGGCGAGCCGTAGGGACCAGGCTTGAGTGGCAAAGAATCAATGCTTTCTCCCATGGCCCTCGAAGGGCTCACTGGGCCCCTCAGGATAAGGGGCCACGTGGGCTTGACCCCAGCTCCAGGCCCTCCGTGGGGCCCCCTACAAATCTGAGTCTTGTGATGCAGGTCTAACAGGAGCACGGCCCAGAGTGGGTGTGGGGGCGACAGAACAGGCATGGCCACAGGTCCTGGGACAAGGTGAGCGCTGCTGCCATCACACTAGTCTGGGCCCTGGCTTCCTCTGGTGTAAATGCAACGTCAGCTCCCATCTCATGGCGTGTGGATTAGAGAACAGGTAAAGCCCAGACAGTTGTCGCCCTGCGGGTCTCTCTCCAAGTGCCAGTGTTGAAAAAGCAGCTCTCTTGTGGGCTGTGGGGAAGTGGAGCCCGTCCCAGGGCAGGTTTGTGTGCTCCCCCATCAGTGGGGCATTTGTCAGACCAGTGGCGGGGGTGGGGTGGGGGGGCGGGGGATGAGCCAGCAGTTCTGACCAGAGAGCAGGGATTTAGCTCTCAAGACAAGGCAGCTCCAGCCAGGCCAAGAGCGAGATGCTGTTGGGACACGCAGACTCCAGAACTTGGAATCTCTCATCAAATCGCCGTCGTCGTTGTGAGGGGCAGTCAGCGTGGCCGTTCTGACCGGTCTGGGATTAGAAAGACCCGGGAGAGGTCCGGTGTGAGGCGCACTCGGTCTGCTCGAGGCCAGCTCACCACCGTCCAGAAGTGAATGTCGGTTGGAAGAGCGAGCTCTAGGAAAGGGAGGAGCCGACTCAGCAGTTTCCCTCGCCTTTCTTTAGAAACGCCGGCAGACATGGGCGAGACAGGACTGCAGGTCGGCCCTGCTGACGTCTCAAACCACAGGAGGCCTCGGTGTCCTCCTCCAGTTGTGTGTGTGGTGAACGGAGCCGGGTTCCCTGACCCCGCAGGCTGCTGAGTGCCTGCACTGTGTGGGTGGCCCCCCCAACCGCCGTCCACCCTGGGGCCGGCCACTCCCGCCCGAATCAGAGAAACGCAGTGACTGGAGACAGCCACTCAGGCAGGGAGCAGCCTCTCTCCACTGGCTGTGGTCTTCGAGAAGCAGAGACCAGCACCCCCGGCTCGCGCACTGCCACGCTTGGGGGACGAGCCCAGGGGCTGCCCTCAGACCTGGTCGGAGCCCTGTGCCCCCCACCTCAGTACCTGGCCTTCTGGGAGGGCCGGAGGCCGGGAACCTGGCGATGCATCCTGCCTCCCTGACACGCAGTAGGGGCTCAGCCGATGCCGCTTGGGGGTGCCTTGGACTTCCTCGTCAGGGTGGGCGCCGTGCGGCAGAAGTGGCTGTCAGCCACAGAGTCAGCAGCCACATTGAGAAAGGTGGAGAAACAGGGGAAAGTAGTTTTAATAGTGCATTTCCGGTAACTCAGCCAATCTAAGATACAATCACTTCAACGTGTGGTCGCTGTACAGCTAATGACAAGATAATCACCTTCTCCTGCGCCGAGCCCTTGACCCCGCTCAGAGCCGCATGTGCCGGTTGCCCGAGTTGGGCAGCCCAGGCCTGGGCAACCCTGAGTTATGTGCCCGCCCAGCAGATGGTGCTCAGCAAGGTGGGGCCGAGGCTCCAGAACCCAGGCCCGGCCTCAACCCTGACAGCCTCGCCCTACCTAACTGATGACACCTTCAAAGATATTCTTTTGACGAAGGTCACAGTCTGAGGTTCTGGGGGACATGAACTTGGGGGGATCCCCAGCTCCTTCCCTGGGTATTTCACAGGAGTCCTTGGTATGGTCTGTGCCCGTTCTGTTTGATTCCGTCTGATGTTTGCTTCCCCAGGAACCTGGGCTGGCACAGGCACTTGGCGTGGTCAGGCCTGCAAGGCTGGGCTCACCCTGGGGTGGGGGGGCTGGGAAGGCCGGTTGGCCAGTGGTGTCCATAGTGCCACGTGCTAGGCTGAGAGTGGCGGCTGAGTTGGTGATTGGGAGGCGCCAGGCTGAGCCCAGGTGTCTGGCTGAGTCAGCTGAGTGGGGGACCTGTGGTCCCTGATGTGGGAACTCTGTGGGGGCTGGTCTGGGGGGAGGGGACACGTCTGGGCTTGGGGTGCTGAGTGTGTACGAGGAGATGTCCTGGGCCCAGGGGTTACTGTGGGAGGCTGGGTTGTCCCCTAACCTCATTGGTCCCAATCTAATGCCAGGGTGGAGACAGCATGAGGCAGAGGGGCCCTGGAGACGTGTGGCGCCTGGCCCCAGCATGCGGGAGCTGCCTGGAAGAACAGGAGCCGACTCTGCTGCCCGCGGGCCTGGCTGGTAGTGTGACCTGCGGCCAGAGGCCCAGGTCTAGGTTGGAACCAGGAGTGGCCAGTCCATCAGGGGACACAGGCAGGAAAGGAGCAGAGAAGGGTGAGAGCCAGTGGGGGAAGGCCAGAGATGAGGGCCAGGGGGCAGGTTTTGGGGGGTCGTACAGGGCCATCTGTAGGTTCCTTGACCCTTATCCTGGAGGGAGTAGGGAGGAGCGGAAGATATTCAAGGGGGAGCAGACAGACACCGTCCCCTGCAGGGGGGCACCGCCTGGGGCAGCAGCACGCAGGGCTCTGTGGCTGTGGCAGCCCTCCTTCTCCGCTTGGGATCCTCAGGGCGTGGTGAGGAAACCCCAGCTCTGAACCCTCTGGTCAGGTGAGGCTGAGTTTCGGGTAGTGAAACATCGGGGGTCTGAAGCTTGTGCCATTTTTCAACAAACCCACCCTTGGCTGACTCTCCCCAGCAGTCCCTGCTGATCATTGGATCAAACGAATCTGAGGCTGAGGTCACCGTCCCCTGTTCTCCGGGCTCTGGCCCTGCAGCCCCCACCTCGGCTGGGACAGTTCCTAGATGCACAGGGAAGTGGCAGTGATGCCTTCCCTTCTGTGAAGATCTGCATGTGGTTCCTGGAAGGGCTCCAGGTCTTTGAGTGGAACAGCTCAGAGGCTCAAGGCTGAATGGGGAACCAGGAGGTCCTGGGTCCCAGAGACCACCCTCTCCCGGCCCACACTGCACCAGATGGGATGGCCCTCAGTGTCCCGACACACACACATGCTCATGCATGTACATGCACTTGGCAGTGGGCGTCAGGGGCTCCATCAGTGGCTCAGCTGGAAGAGCAGCAACAGGGCTGGGCAGCGATAGGGTCTCCTGGCCTCTGCCACTCCTGGACCCTGGGGTTGGCCAGGCTTTGGGCTTTGAGGAGAAGAGGGACAGAGATGGGACAGGAGAGCCCAGCTGCTGCTCTGACCTGATGAGGCTCAGGGGGACCCAGAGGTGTTGGGGTTGAGGCCCGAACTGCCCGGCAGCCTCCAGCCCAGCTGTCCTGCTGGGCTGTGAGGCTGTGCTATTGTCCCTGGGCGCAGGACCGGCTCCTCTGTTTCCTTTCAGGGCCCTTAGGGGATACATCCTTCTGTCTGGGGATACATGTCCAGTGGCAGGTAGTGTTTCCAGTCGGCCTCAGGAGCGCCTCTTATGGCTCCGAGTCCCTCTCTCCTCTCCCACCAGCCTCCTCTCTTGGCGCTTCACTCAGGGCCCAGCTGCAGCCGCTGCCCTGGACGGCGGGGAGACAGAGAGGCCACCAGTCCATCCTGGCAACCGCCAAGTGCGGGCACGCCCACCCCAACTGGGGTGTTCACAAAGTGCTGTGGGAATGAACTTGAGGAAGCAGCTTTGAGCTTCCACTGGGCCCCCGTGAGCGAGAGCCAAGGGGAGTCTGGCCGAGCAGCCCAAAACCCCTTCCAAGGATGACATTCCGGTGCGGGGGTTGGGGGGTGGTGGTGGTGAGGGGGTGCTGCCTACCACCTAAAATCTACTACGGGGCAGATTTTAGCACCACTGAAGGTTTCAGGTGGTGGAGCTTCTGGGGCCCGAAGCCCGAGCTGTTTTTCAGCAAGCCCACCCTCAGCTGACCCTCCCCATTGGGAGGGGTGGTAGGGCTGAGTCCCACTGAGGAAGGCTTTGGCATGAGGCGGCCCAGGTCTCCACTTCCACCCAACACTGACCACGGCGTGCCCTGGGGGTGTCAGTGGTTGTTGAGGGCCCCGCGTGAGAATGCACACGGGCATGTGTAGCGCCGAGCGCCCATTGGGGTGCAGACCAAGCCATCGCCATCACTGCTGTCCCTTGCCTGTCAGCCCAGCCAGGTCTCGCAGCCTGCAGAGGGTCCCAAAGAGGGGCAAGTCCAGGGTGCAGAGGGGCGGGGCATCTGGCGTTTACAGAGGGTCCACCTTCACCCTCACGTCAGCCTCTGGTGGTCCACATGGCTACCTACTCCCTGCAGCTGCTGAAGGATGGGCTTGGGCTGGCAGTGGGTCCTTCTGCCTCCAAAGCTGGCACCCTTCCTGTTGGGTGGAGGCAGGGCAGTGCCCTGTCTCTCAGGAAGCACCCGTGTGGGACGGAACTGGACCGAGGAGACTCTGGAGCCAGAAACAGCGATGGGTCAGGTCAGTTATTAGGCTGGAGGACCGGGATAGGCACAGAGGACAGGGACTTGCCCATGTGACTTTTGTGGTCAAAGCGACATGTTGAAGGCCCAAGAGCTGAGAGGGAAAGGGATGGGATGGGATGGGATGGGATGAGGAGGGCCAGCTGTCCCTGCCTGGATGGGAAAAGCAGAGAGGGCTCCCTGGAGGAGGTAGCATTTGAGCCAATGAAAGGTCAGTCAGTTATCTGGGCAGGAAAGGGGGAAGGACCTTCCAGGGCAGAGGAACAGGAGGAGCAGAGAATAACCTTGAATAACCTTGGGCTTCCCACTTGGGACCTCGAGAGCTGGGCTGTGCCCGACTTCCCCTTTCCCACCCGTGTACTGTCAGCTATGTTTGCCCTGATTCCCATTTTGGAGGGGTCATGCTTGTTCTCACGTCTGCCCCCCTCCTCCCTGCCCAGCGCCCCGTGGCAGCTGGGCCGCAACTTCCTGTCTTTCTTCCTTCAGCAGAGGACTCGTGTGACCACCCCACTGTGCAGGCTCAGACCTGGTGGCTCCCCGGCTGCTCTGCACAGTGGTCCCAGCCCTGGCTCAGGCCTGCAGGACACAGGCGTCTGCTGCTGGAGCTGCTGGGCTCCCTCTGTCATCCCTCCCTCCTAGGACTTTCCTGAAGCGAGACCCGCTGAGGGGCAGTCGGGTTTCAGCGCCAGAATCACAGAGTGGGAGTCAGCACTGGGGACAAGGCACCTCCTGGCCATCAGTGTGGGGACTTTGAGGTGGCCTACTGTACCACATGGTTTGCACACAGTAGGGCTCCAGAAATAGAGCAGGCCGTGGAAGTCTTTTCTCTGACGCAGGTTTTCATGTCTACGAAGAACGTGTCTAACCGCCACACCATGGACACCCCACCCCACCTGCTGAAGCCTCGGGGCCCCGTGACCGCCCCGTCCTGAACGTGGCATCCCCGTCCCTGCTCTCCTTAGCAGCTGTTTTATATTCGTGGGTCCCATCTGTGCTTGGATGTGGCTGATGTGTCCCGGTTGATTTCCTGGGACTTGACTCCCTCTCTGCATGCTGGGTTGGTGAGTGACCGTTAAATGGCACCGACGGGCTCTCAGGGACCGTGGGACTTGACTCTGTTACTTACCAAACACTCCTGTGCATCTGCTGTGTCGTGCCCGACGCAGGGCTGGGTGCTGGGGTGCAGGTGCATAGGGCCGGGCCCACGTGGGCCGGGTGGTGACTCACCGCCCCACTACGCGCCAGCCCTGTCAGGCACAACAGTGGCCGGCAGGCAGCAGGGGCTCCGTAGGTGTTTGCTGAGCAGAACTAAGTGTTTTTATGTGGGAAAGGGAAGTGCCACCGCTTCTGTTCCACAGCCAGCAAAGGAGACCTTGAGCCAGTGGTTTTGAAGCCTGGCTGCACCTTCGCTGGCCTGGGGAGCCCGTGGGACTCGGGCGGCCAGGTGAGGCCAGCCCCGCATGCACTCCTCCGCCACTCAGAGGTTTCTGGAACTGTCTCATGGGATTCCGACCTGCCACCTGCACCCTTCTCAGCTGTGAGACACTGAGCTCAGAGACCAGGCAGGGAGCACCCATCAGCACTTTTCGTCTTAGGTGTTTATTTTTCAGGGAGAAAACAACTTTTAACAATCGGGTGACAGCTGGTTAGAGCAGGCCAGGGGCGAGGCAAAGTGCCCCCGCCCCCCGTGGTGGCCCCCCCCAGGTTTGCTATGACACCATCACTTCTGTCTCTCTGACATCTCTCTGGAGAGGGCTGGGGCTTATCCCCCCAGGCCCAGGCCCAGGCCCGGAGCCTGTGGATCAGCTGTGGTCACGGGCCCCTGGCCTCTACGACTCTCCCTGTCCTGCCCGCCTGAGGAGAGGGGAGAAAGAGGCCCGGACCTAAATGTCACGGCGCACACACAGCCTGTGGGTCGTCTCCTTCCCACACAAGAGTTAGCAGGCTGTCAAGGTCAGCTGTCTCTCTGAGGCTCCTCTTTCCCCACCTGCCCAGTCCCCATGGGGTCTCTCCACATGAGTGGGAGTTGACTCTGTGGTGGGCTCTGTGCCAGCTCCAGGGACAGAGCAGGGGACACCTCAGCCATAGGCCCTGTCCTCAGGGCGCTGATGGTCCGATAAGCCTCTAGCAGGGGTGTCTAGCTTTTCAGTGTCTCTGGGCCACACTGGAAGAAGAGGATTTGTCTTGGGCCACACATTAAATATATTGTGACATGCAATCACAAAAAAATCTTATGTTTTAAGTAAATTACGATTTTGTGTTGGGCCACGTTCACAGACATCTTGGGCTGCATGTGGCCTGTGGGCCGCAGGTTGAACACCCCCGCCTAGAGTACAGTGTCGTCTCCATGGAGGGCGGTGGTTTGGGGGCCAGTTCTTGTCTGTGGGGCAGGGAGGAGAAACCTGGGGGTACATCCCCCCCTCTCCCTGCACTGCCCATCCTGACCCCTCCCGGCCCCGCCCGCTGACGCAGAACTCTCCTGCCTGTGCTACCCCAAACCAGTTTTCTCCAGCACCAAACTGGCCCCATTTCTTTCCCGGCCAAAGTCCTCAGCTGCCTGTCACCATCCCCAGGACAGAGGCCAGCCTTCTGAGCATGGCGCCCACGCATTCTCCATCTGGACCCTGCCCCCTCTCCAGCCCTTCATTCCTCCCAAGTGTGCCTGGAGCCCCCACTACGCTGTGGGCGCTGCTCCAGGCCGGGAGCAGACAGACATCCCTTTCCTGCCCCCGGGCTCACTCACAAGCCTCTGCGTGCACCTTGCTGTTCCTCCTGACTAGCCTGATGTGCCCTCTGGGCTTTTCTTCCCAGAAAAAACACCTCCTCACCCTTTGTGGGTGGTTCCAAGGGTTTTCCTCTCGCCTGAGTCTCCCTCTGGGTCACTTCTGAGTCCACAGTGACTTCTTCGTCCTTTCCACTGGACACGCTGACTGGGCTGGGACCCCGAGGTGGGGGGTGTACTTGTATTATGTGTATTACGTACTTACTCTTTGTGTATTATGACAGGACCAGGCATACAGTAGGAGCTCAATAAACACCCCAACAGAAACAAGTAAACTGAAGCTCAGGATGAGAGCTGGCTGGCCTGTCTCTATGCTCGAGTGTTGGTATATTCAGTGCTCCCAGCCGCCTATGAGGCAGGCACACCCTGATCACAGATAAGGAAACTGAGGCTCAGGGAGGTGGGGTATGTTTCCCAGGATTTCCCAGTGGGGGGCCGAGCCAGTTCTCAACTGGGCACCTCCGTGCGGGTACAGGCACCGGAGGAGGGGACGGGGCAGCCACGTGCCCATGGGCTGTGACATGAACTCATCAGCAGGCCCTCTCTCCCCCTCTTCCAGGGACAGAAGGACATCGGTCCAGAGAGGAACATGGGTCATCCTACACATTCACGCCCTGTTTTCACTGGGGACATGAGACCATTTCACATCGCCCACTCAGCCCTCGTACACTGGTTGCATTTGTGTATTTGTGTGCACATGAAAGTGTGGCAGCACATCACGCATCTCACGTGGCTCTGAGGGATGCTAGGAGGGCGGCGCCCTGAATGGGTGGCGCGGCGGTCCCCTCGAAAGGAAAAGAACAGCCTTTTGGCCAGGCACCCGCTGAGAGACCCTGCGGTTCCTGGACCTTTAGGGTGTTGTGACCAACACAAGGAGAGGAATATGTGACCCCTAAACGATGCCACCTGGGCGTATGGGTCATTTTGAGCTGAATGCAATCAAGACCACACAGGCTCAAGAAAAACTTTCGCTCTCCCTTCACTGCCTAAGGAGAGAAGTTAGGCAGGAGGCCTGGCCGGGAGGCAGCTAGTCCCAGAAACAACTTAACTGAAGGACCCTCCCTACCTGCCGGGCAGGCAGGACAAACGTCCATCACCAAACATCTGCTCTTCTTGCCCTCCCGTCACCTCCCTTCTCCCCTCGGAAGCCCCAGCCCCTGTCCCAATCCTCAGCTCAGCACGGCATACGTGCCTCGACCACCCCACTCGTCCTTGGGTCTCATCTTCTGGGTGGGGGGGGCCCATACTGTACGTCTTTACATTTGCTCTTCCTGTTCACCTGTCTTATGTTAATTTGACATTGAAAAGTGGTCCTTCCAGACACTGGTTAGTGACCCCCATTTCTACCGCACACCCCATTAGCACTTTCTCAGGGATGGGTGATGCTTCCTGTAGGCACTCTGAAAGCCCCTGTGCAGGGGCACTGGGGATTGCTAAAAAGCAGAGTGAGGAGCTGGGAGCCCCGTGGAGGTCACCTCACCCATTTCATATAAAGGATGAGGAAGCAAGGCCTAGACACGGGCTGACCCGCTCTCCCACGCCTGCAGCAGCCTGGACCTGTCCAATCCTGACGCCTTCTCACGGCTCCGAGGGAGAGACACCGGCTCCTGCTTGAGCCTGGTTGGGTCCCCACCTCCACAGCTGCCAACTGTTTGCCTCCTGGACCCTCACTGCCTGGGCCGTGCTCAAGCAGCAGGAAGCCAAGGCTGAGGGACCTGCAGGGCACACAGCCGCCTACAAGCCCCGGGCTCAGCTGAGGTCCTGGGAGATGCTCCTGCCTCCGCCTGGAAGCTTCCAGCCTCTGTCCCGGGCAATGGGGGTTCCCAGACCTGACTGAGCACTAGCAGTGATTCAGACCGTTTGGTGACTTAGTATCAGGTGAAACAAATCCCGTGGGTGAGTCAGGCTGTGGGCCTCACCAGCTGGAAAGAATGCGGGTCCTTCCCCCCCAGATCCAGGCTGCCCCATCCCCACCCTGCGATTCCCACCCTGCCTTGCAGTCACTGTGTCTTTTGTGCTTAGGCGGATGGATGGCAGATGTTCCAAGTTACTATCAAGCATTGCCGGTTTTAAAAATCATAGATGATTAGAACTGGAAAAGTTCCTTTGGAGTGATTTTCCTTTTGACTTCATAGTAGATGCACATGTTGGGGTATACAGCCCGGATCTGCCCAAGGTCGGCGGGGGCTCAGTCCCCTTCCCATCATGTCCAAAGACCAGGCACCAAAGCCGGTCCCCAAGCTCGCAGGTAGCCCCCCTTCACTGGGCCTGGACTGGGGCTGGGGGAGGCCCACAGTCCACAGAGATCAGGCCAGGCCCAGAGCTGGACAAGCAAGGGCCCTGGCTGGCCTCAAATCCTCCTCAGTCCTGTGTTCCCAGGGCTCCATTCTAGTGTCTCCCACCCCCCGCCCCATTTCCTGATGAATTTTACTGAACCTCTTACTGGACATGGCCAGCCTTGGGTTAACCGGTCTGAGTTACTAACCAGAACTGGATCTTTTCACCCTCTTTCCCCTCTGGCCCTTCCTGCTGTCCAAGCCCGGCCAACTCCCAGGCCCTGAGGGCTTCCTGGAGGCGGCGGGGGAGGGGAGCGGTGCGTGCCCAGCGTTAGTCCCTCCGCGTCCTCCAGGTGGGCCCGGAGTCTTGCCGGGGCACCGGGCGCTTTCACCGTCCTTCCGGGGGCTGGGTGCCGTCATCCGCCACCTGGAGTCCCCGCCCAATCCTTCTCTGGTTCCCCAGGGAGGGGGCCGAGCGCTAACCAGCCGCGAACGCCCGGACCCGCCAGTCCCACTCGGAAATGACATCCTCGCACAGGGCCACGCCCCCTCCAGACCCCGCCCCCGGTCAGGCCCCGCCCCGCGGATGGCGCTCCGGGAGGACCAGGCGGGCGGACGGTAGTGAGCGTCGGGCCAGAGGGAGGCGCTGCCGGGCGCGGGGTCGGGTCTGGGTCGGACCGGGGGCCCGGAACGCCGGAGCCGGGTGTGCCCAGCCGGCAGGGTGGGCAGCCATGGCGGAGACGGCGTCGTCGCAGCCCCTGGCGCTGCCCTCGGGGCTGCTGGAGCTGTGCGCGCTGCTGGGGCCCCCCAGGGACAGCCTTCGCGGCCTGGAGCAGGTAAGAACTCCGCGGGGAAACCCGGGCGGGCGACGGCCGGAGAGCGGGGACGGGACCCGGCGTACCCCGAGCCAGGTCCCGGAGGACGCTCCCCCCACCTCCGCACCTCTGCTACGTGCCCGCGGCGCCCCCCGGAGCCAGCGCGTCTGCGGGGTGCGGACAGTGAGCCCGAGGTCCTGCCAGGCCTGGCTGCCTCCGGCCGGCCCCTTGCCGAGAACGGCAGGTGTTCGCCCCAGAGGTGGCTGCCTCTGGGGGCTCCCCCATCCCCCACACCCCACGGGGTGGGGACCCGCTGCAGTCGTTCCAGAGATTCCGGGCAGGGAGAGCGCTGGCATCCGCCCGGCGCCGCGTTCCTCAGGGAGGGGCCTCGCTCCGGGGCTGCGGTCTTAAATGCTGTCGTGAGGATTCCCACCTGGGCCAGGTGGAGGGCGAGACAACCGCGGCCTGGTGCGCGGAGTCCTGGCCTGTTACCCACTAATTAGTTCATTGCACAGGTTCCCTGTTCGCCGCACAATGAGATGTTTTGGACCTGAGGGCCGCCTTTAAATGCCCTGCACTGAGTGGTTTTGCGCAATGAAACTTCTTTCTCAGTGTAGTAGAGGGCGCCCCACGACCTCCCCCCGCCCCCTTTTCTCCCTCTCCGTCTCTACACCCGATCAGCCCGCGTGACAAACTCAAGTCCCCTTTCCTGGGAAAGCAGCAGTTTAGGACATTCTCATTCTCCCTCTTTCCCGGGATCTCTGTTTTCCTTAGTTCTGGAACTGGACTTTCTTTTGAATGGGTCTGAGGCCCTCTTTTTCTCTGGCCGAGGGTGACCGTGACACTGTCGTCTTTCTCTGGCTGGAGGTGATGCCCGGTGTGGTCAGACTCCCAGACTTCCCTGCTGGGTTATGGGGACAAGTCAGTGAAAGGCAGAGAGAGGCATTTGAGGATTCAACAATGCAGAGTTGAACGGGCGTCACCAAGAGAAGCTAAAAACAACCGGATACAGGTCTGCGAATGCTTCCCTGGTCTCTACTCCTCCGCCAGTTTCAGTGATGTCTGTATTTCCCTCCCCGTTCTTACTCCCTGAACCCCTAAAATGTCTGTGTCCCCTGACCAGAGCCCAGCTGGCTGAGCTGTCTCCTTGCCTCTCACTTGCCAGATGGCCCTTCCTCCTTTTTCTTCTGGTAGGAAATGGCCTGGTTTCAGCTGCGGTCTTCCCCCCAGTGAGGCTCCTTGCGTCTCAGGTCGTTACAGCACTTCGGTTACCGGCCTCCACGTGACACGCATTGGGACCACAGGACAGGCCAACTGAAATCTTAATGTTGCTGCTTCCTGGACCCACCCGCCGCGACCTCTCCCAGGTCGAGTGGGCAGTCTGCTACCCTGCCCCTTGGCTTCACTCTCTGCGCTGAACCTCGCTTCTGCTGCGGGTTTGGCGAAGGGCGGGGAGAAGAGTCCTAGCAGGAGCAGGAAAAGGGGGTGCGAAGATGCCAGTTCCACTTCCTGGGGTGATCCTGCTTGCGAGACTCACGTTCACGTTAAAATTAAGCAAACCGATGACTTTAGTTATGTAGTAGTATTTTTTTAGAGCAGTTCTATTTTGAATGCCTTGAATGTCCAAGGCTTTTCAATAACTTTTCATTTTGCACTTTTAAATCGCCATTTCTCTGGGAGGCAGGCGTTTCTGCCGGGTGAGCCTAGAGGCGCAAGGGCTACCGAGCTCCATGGCAGGAGAGCAGAGTGTCCTGACGTTTGGGTTTGTTTACTTAGATGTGGTCTTTGTTGAGTTTAGTGACAGAGAATTGGAGGATGCAGTTCAATTCCCATGTGAGTGATGTGGTTAGTGACATTTCCCACCACTCCTTGGTTGCTCTGGAGACGAGGCAGGGGGAGTGAAGGATGGGGCTCAGATCCACTGCGCAGTGCCGGGAAGGTGCTCAGCGCCCCTCGCCCTGTGTAGGTCGCTAGCGTAGCTCTTGGCGTGAAGGCCTGTTTGCGATGCTCAGTGGAGAGCATCCTTTCCGTTTCTAGACCAGCCCTGTCCAACAGAGCTTTCTGGATGATGACCGCCGGTGTTGGTTACCTGTGCCGTCCAATATGGTGGCTCCTGGGTGCTGGAACCGTGGCTCATGCCACCGAGAACTGGATTTTACACTTGAATTTCAGCCGCCGCCTGTAGCTCCTGGCAGCCGTGCTGGATGGCAGCTCCAGAGCATTGAGAAATCATTAGTTTCTGTTCTATGTCACAGATGAGGCAAATCCCATCGTGGAGGTCCGGGCCTCCGTGTAGTCTGACGGAAATCTGTGATTCGAGTGAATTAGGGTGTTGTGGTTTTTAGTTGTTAGATTTTTAAACTATGATGATGTTTTGGGGGAAGGGGCTTACTAAGTCCCTGTCTGCAAGAAAAGAGCAGGAAGTCACGTGGGCAGAGTCTGTGGAGACGGACCTGTCCTCCCAGGGTGAGGGTGGTGGCCATGCGCACCAGCAGGGGGTGCCTGGACCCTCTGCGCCTTCAGAATCGATTCTCCTCTTGGAGTTGGCACATGTGCAGGTAGGTCTGGGTGAGGCTCCTCATTGCCATCTTTCGGAGGTGTGTAGGGGGAAGACTCGAGAGCCACCCAGCTGTCCCTCAGTGGGGGACTGGGCAGACACATTACAGAATCGTCACAAATGTGACAGCTATGCAGGGTGAACAGGGAAGTCAGCCACCGCATGTGGTTAAGGGGAGAAAACCCGTGGCTCCTGGAACGGGAGCCACGTCAGAGGGATGATCGTATCGACGGAAAGAACGGCACGTACAAAGAAGAAGCAGGGAGGACGCAGCCCGGCCTGTGCTGCCTGGAGTCGGGGGCAAGGCCTCGTTTTGTGTCCGGGCAGAAGAGGGGACAAGGGAGAAGATGTCCTCTCTGAAAACACCGCTGTGTGCTGACCTGCTGAATGCCGGCTTGGCTGGACTGGGCACGCCCCTCTAAGTGACCAAAGGTGGAAAGACGGAACGGTGGGAGTCTCCTGGCTTCAGTGTGGTGACCGATATTTAGACCAGGGGAGCGTGCCCCTGCAGGGTCACCATGTGCCCCAGGAGGCATGGAGGAAGGGCAGCCCCTGGGCCACCATCGCCTGTGTGGGATGTGGGGACACAGAGAAGAAAACAGGACAGTCCCAACCTCCCTCCACCTGCAACTCCGAAGGCGATGTGGTCCCCCTGCCGTGCTTGGGAGGGGATGAGAATGGGGAGACGGAGGCCTGCGGCAGGGGGAGATTGTGGGGGGAATGAATAGGAGCTTCATTTTTTAAGAAGGTTTTATATATTTATTTTTAGAGAGGAAAAGGGAGAAAGGGAGAGAAACATCAATGTGTGGTTGCCTCTCATGCGCCCCCTACTGGGGACCTGGCCCTCAGCCCAGGCATGTGCTCCAACTGGGAATCGAACCGGCGGCTGGTTTGCAGGCAGGCAGGTAGGCACTCAGTCCACTGAGCCACACCAGCCAGGGTGGGAGCTTACTTTCTGAACCTGTAAGTTTACGGGAGCCACGAGAGTAGGTCAGAGGCACTCGAGTAGAGTCTGGGATGGGAAAGCTGCCAGAGCTGGACGCAGGGCTCTGGGACCTGTCCCCAGTGCGCAGCCAGGGCTGTGAGTAGTGCGGAGGGACTGGGGGCCAAGGGCTCAGCTGGTGGGGGGTGGTGACAGGCAGGAAGAAGGGATCTGCAGGGGCTGTTGAGGATCAGGAGGGAGGGGACTCGGGGAACCTTCTGGAAAAGGGGCCCATCTGCGGTCTCATGGAACGCATTCGCTCCCCTGGCTGTGACCGCTCACAGGGAGGGGTGTCTCCCAGCCGCTGTGCACACAGCTGGGCACGCGAGGAGACCTGGAGGGCACAGGGCCGTGGTCACTGCGGCCCGACCGCCAGATTCTGACAGGACCGCTGTGCCGAGATGGCACACGGCCACAGACGTGGGCCCCTTTGTGTGTGACGCCCGGCAGTTTCAAAGTCACCCAGTCGTCTGGGTTTCCCACCTGTGGTCTTGGTTCCTGCTGGCATGAATTTCCCCCAAAGGTGAAGAAGTTACTGAGTTTGGGTTCTGTAGCATGGACACAGCTGTCCTGAGTTGTTCACTGACTGAGACGCCGTCGCTGTGTGCATCGGTTCGGGCCAGAGGGGCCCTGCTGCTGCCACCGACTCTTACTGAGATGTAGGTGTCGGCTGTTTCCCCCTGGTCAGGGCCCCGCTTCTCCTGGCGACCGCGGTGTCCTTCCTGGTGCCTGTCCCAGGGCCCCGTCGAGGCTCCTTCCCCACTGCACCCGCCACCTCTCCCCTTCCCTTCTCTTCCTTCCTAGGGAAGCTGCTACAGGCTCGTCCAGTCTTAGCTGGTAGGGCACTGGCCTGTTCGCCCCCCACAAATGGCGTCTCCCACAGGGGCTTGGAAAGCTCTGGAATCAGTCCGGCAGCAACGTGTTCAGTCCTGACTCTGCTAAGAGACCCATCAGGCGCTGTGGTTAGAAAAGACAGAAGAAAAGACGTGGAAAGTAGAGCCTGTGCTCCTCGTATTATGTGGGGAAGGTTGAAAAGAAAGGTTAGATCCAATCTTGTACCAAGTTGAAGTTTAGAAGGGTCCAGGTGGAAGGATCTCGTTTTGTCAACCCCCAGGGACAGGCGTGTCCTCGCTGTGGCCTCACCGGCCCTGCGGGCGTGGCGTTGGTAACGTGTAGGTTTGGACCACAGAGCCCGTTGTTGCCCTGCCCTCCCTGCCAGCCTGTGAGGGGATGTGGGGACTTCTGGGGACTGAAAGGGGCTGAGCACTTGACCCGCGGCATCTCCCGAGGACCTCGCTGCCACCACAGTGGAGACAGAGCCCGGGCTTGAGCCCAGGCCGCCCCTCACAGGACCGGGCCTTGTCCTGGAGGAGCAAGTCTCCCGTCCTGTGAGCAGCTGCAGGACAAGGCTCTGGCGGCACGGCCTTGCCTGGGCGTTGGGCCTGAGAAGTTCCTGAGAGTGACGTCCTGGGGGCCTTACTGTCGCTGCTGAGAGAAGCCACGGTGTACACCTGCCCGCACTGCGTTTGTGGGCGCGAGGGCTGACAGACACCACTGCGTGACTCCTGTTTCTGCCCGTTCCAGGCGGCCCAGAGACGGGGTGCCCAGAGCCTGCCCTGCCTCGACCCGGAGGTGCTGTCCGTGTTTGCGCCTCCATTTGTCAGCAGGGAGGATGGGCCGACGGCCAGTGAGGGCTGCGGGACCCTGAGCAAAGCCAAGAGGCGCTCCTTCCGGAAGAAGAGGGAGAAGGCCAAAGCGGAGCCCTGCAAGGGCCTCCCGGGGGGCCCTCGGGGGCCGGACGCCGAAGATGTTGGTGTCCCCAACGGCGTGGACCTGCTGGCACTGCCTCAGCTGTGCTTCCCAGGTATGCTGTGCCCGGGGCGGCCTGCCTGTGTCTAGGAGTCAGCGCGCTCAGCCAAGGGCAGCTGGAGCGAGCCGGCTGCCCCTCAGGCCCCTGATCCCCACTCTAGGACCGAGCTCTCCCGCTCTTGGGGGTTTCAAAGTGAAAGGCGGCTCAGGTCATTTGGCACAGTCCCCATTTTAGAAGATGGGGGATCGCCAGGTCGCATGGTGTGTTTATGGTGCTTGAAAAGGACTTCAGCTCTGGCCTCAAATTGGTCTTCCCGGCGGGTCTGGCAGGGGGTAGACCGTGGCCTGGCAGCCGGCTCTGGCCCCCCCCCCCCACCACCTCCTGGGTCCCTGGGACCAGAAGCAGAGGTTGTGTCTTTTCCCCCCAGAGTGGCCCGGTCTGCAAACAGCAGGCTCGTGTTTTGGGGCTTTGTGTTTTGGCTGGGCCTGGAGACGTCTGAGAGCTCAGACCAGGGACTTGACTTAATCACCTGTTGGGTCATTTCCACGAGAAATCGATGCTGCTTCTGGCTTTGTGCTCGGGGATCATAAACCACGATCAGCTGTCACCCCAGGCCTCACAAAGTCTTTCTCTTTCCATCTCCAGGGGGCCTGAGCGTGGCCACTGAACCAAAGGAGGACCGCATCCACTTCCTGGTGCTGACCGATGTCTGTGGGAACAGGACGCACGGCGTGGTTGCCCAGTACTACCGGCCGCTGCACGTAGGTGACGCCCACGCCCTCCCTCTGAACCTGGCTCGAGGTGGGGGTCTTAGGACCATCCCATTTTACGGGGGAGAAGCGGTGGCACAGAGAGGTCGAGTGGCTTGCCCGAGGTCACACGGCAACCAGATTTGAACAGGGACCCACGAGAGCAGGAGGCTCTCATTAAACGGTGGCGGGTGGGCCATGACGGGGCTGGCTGCGCCCAGGGCTTCTCCCTTTACCTGGCTGTCAACCTTACAATGACCTCCAGTTCCAAAAGTGGAAACTGAAGCTGTCCTCACACTCCTCCATCCCTACCCAGAACTCTCAGCACCCCCAGGGCCCAGATCACGGGCCCGCACTATTGCACCCCTTGTGGGCTGTGCATTCTGAAACCCGCGGTTGCCTGTGTCTCTGACTGCGATCCCTCTTCATGGGCCGAGGTCCCTCCCGCTCCCTCCTCCTGTTGCTGACCCCCACCTGGCTCCCGGGCACCCACAATGCAGCATTTGGTCCGTGTAAAGCCAAGCTCCACAGCCCCTTCGTGTGTCTTGCTGTGCTCTGTGTGTCCTCAGCTTACCTCCTTTGTAACCTCCGCGCCTCCATGGAGCGAGCACCCAGGGGGCGGGCACCATGACTGAGGCTGGTTCTCCCTCTCGGACTTGGCCGTGAGCCTGGCGGGAGCCCCGGCAGGGGGTGTGGGAGGGGAGGGCTCCATGCAGCCCCCGCGGTCCCCTTTCTGTCTGGAGGTGCTGTGCTGTTGAGGGCGCACGCCGGACCCGGCAGGCCGGGAGTAACCTGTGGCCACTGCCCTCCCTCCAGGACGAGCACTGTTTCTACAACGGCAAACCACACTGGGAGTCGTCCTGGCCGACCGCGAGCGCCGCTGGCTGCTTCGTGCCCTTCGCCGTGTGCGTGGTCTCCAGGTTCCCCTACTACAACGCGCTCAGGGACTGCCTGTCCTGGTGAGCCGCCGCCGCCCTCTGTCTGCGGGGCCACCTCCAAAAGCGATGACCTGCGGGCAGGCACGGGAGCTCCTGGGGGAAACGCCAGCCCACGGATGGCGTGACGAGGGGTGGGGGGAGGGGGAGATAAAGACAAACTACTGGGAGTAAAATGAACATGGTGGGAGGGGGCGGGGTTTGTTTCTCTCGGGACAGCTCTTCCCAGCTGTCTGAGAAAATCAGCAGGCCGCTCTTAGTTCCGATGAATTTTGTTAACATTGAAAGTTACCCTTTTTGGTAGAATTGTTAACTGACTTAATGCTGACATTGCATTGAAGACTGAGAATTTCTGAGAAATTGAGAAAGCACCGCATTGAACCTGATGTGGACATGGCCCTGTCCCACCAGGCACATGGGCGCTGCCACCGAGTCCTGTTCTTAGAACCTGCACTTGTTTGGTGGCGGGCTGAGGAAGGGGCAGCAAGCCACCGTTCCTGGGTGTGTCCTGGTCCTGGAGAGCCGTGCGTGGTGGGCCCCTTGTGCGCTCCCAGAAGAGGACACTCGGTCCCGACCTGGCACCTCGGTCGTGGGGCTGAGCAGGACCCCTCACCGATCAGACGGACCGTGCTCCCAACCTGAATCCCAGCTCCTCGCCATGTTAGTTTTTTGGAAGTGGCTGGTCTTTGGACATGGATTGGTCTATTCCGCGTCTATCGCCACAGGCGTAACTCGTTCTGCAGGACAGACAGCCACCCTGGTCTTAGGCGGCGCATGAGTGAACGGAGCGTGACGTGTCTGCCGGGGCATGGAAAGTGCTAGAATGCTGAGTTAGGACGTGGTGGCTTTTTATCTATTAGCTGATGACCTTCAGTGCTGGGAGAACAGCTGTTTAACAAGAGCCCCAAGTGCACGCCAGCCCCCGCGGGAACCCCCCGCCGCCCACAGTGAGAGCCCCGGCGTTGCTGATGGCCCCACGGAGACCCCGCTCAGACCAGAAACCCCGAGGGCGGCAGCTGCGTTCTGGATTTACCTTGTGACGTGACTTTCTTCTCCCCATTTCAGTTTGTTGGTTCACCTGAAGCTCTGCAAAGATTTCGAAGTTGACAACCACCTAAAAGATTTCGCTGCGAAGCTGTCTTTAATCCCGAGCCCTCCGCCTGGACCGCTGCACTTGGTAATTGTGTTTTTTTCTCTGCAAACGGGGGACCTAACATAGCGCAGGCGGCTCACGTGGCTCAGAGGATTTCTTACGTTCTAGCTGCGTGTGCATGTTGCCTCTCACGTGCCTCACGGGCCTTTTATACACTGTTTCTAAAGGTCAAACAGCTAGAAATAGACATTTTCTAAAAATTTGGAAATGAAATTTTCTTCTCCAGTCAAATTGGCTTGAGTTTTGGGGACTGGCTCAGGGTAGGACTGAGTTAGTGATCGGCCCCTTTGGCGGTCAACACGTTAGTGCATTGCCTGCTACGCAGGAAACGGTATTTACTCACGTTACAGCTTCCCCCTTCGTCTGTCTGGGAGCCTAGGTGTTATATTTAACTCGTTAGTGCTTTCTCCTGTCCAGTGCGATTAGTGATAAGTAACTGGTTTTTCATGTATTCATACATATTTTTGTCACTCACAGCGCCACTGTGCTCTTTAATTAATAGACAACCATTTCCCACACTGGGCTCCGTGGAGCGCTGCTGGTTCCCAGACACTGGCTACTTCGTGCCTGGGGGCTTCGGCAGCCGGGAGAGTCTGAGACGGGCAGACCACGTTCTGCTTTTGTTGGGTGGCAGGTCGGACTGCTGAGCCAGGGGATGGAGCCTGTTTGTTTTTTTAGTTTTTTAAAATTGATTTGACACAGAGAGAGAGAGACAGACATTTGTTGTTCCACTTCCTCATGCCTTCACTGGTCACTTCCTATGAGAGTCCTGACCGGGGATCGAACCCACAACCTTGGAGCATCGGGATCGACGCTCCAGTCAACTGAGCTACCCGGCCAGGGCTGATGAAACCTGTTTGAGTCAGCGTTTTTCAGACTAATTTAACCATGGGACGCTTCCTTAAAAAAATACACAGAAAACAGGATGCATAGTAAATAAACGCCTAGAAATGTAACATAAATGCTGACTGAGTCTCACTCACTCTGCCCGGCAGATGAGGCGAGTAGACCTTGGCGAATGACGTTTGGATCACTGGCAGCCGAAAGCGTGTCTTCTTTGTAGGAGGCTTGTGGGGGCGGCTCCCAGAAACCGCGGCGGGGAGCCTGTATCGGGGCGTGTCTCTATCACATGGGCGATTGCGTCTGTTTCCGCTGTGGCGAAACCGCCACAGGCTGCGCTCTTGTCCTGCCCACGCTGCAGGCCTTCACGGAGGACCCGCTGCAGCCATGAGCCCCTCCGATTGGTTTCCTCCCTCCGGTCTTGCCCCAGTCCTTGGCTCCCACTGAGGCCATTCTGTGCTGTTCACCTGTAGGGGCGGCCGGCCGGCCAGGCACCTGGAGCCCCCCACATGGGGGGGACCAGGGCTTCCTCCTGTGGCCACCCTGTCCTTTGGCACATCACATAGGCACCCTGTGAATACGGAATTTGAAGTGTTATTGTAAAATCACATCTAGAAAAACAAAGTATCTTTCTTAACATCTTTTGAGTGACGTGTCTTTAAAGGAACCTCCGCTCTTAAGCACTAGGAGAGCCCGCACTGTGCAGCGACCGTGAATGCTGAGGGCGCTGGCTCGGGTTCATCTGAACGCGCTCCGTCTAGAATTGGTGCTCCTGGGACGGGTACTGGGTGGTGGCGTGTCTTCGTTTCGCTAGTAACTAAAGAGTTCGAGGAAGCTGGGCTGAGGAAAACCTGCAGTGCTCAGCCTCCGTGCCCCACAACCGCCGGTCCTGTGGGTATATCCCTGGGCTTACTCTGCGACCTACCAGGTGACGACTGCCTGGGTCCTCAGAAGTGTTTCCAACTCAGGGGCTGTCCGAGCCCTGGCTGTCAAGCCTGTCGGCTGCAGCCGCTCTGAGCTCACCGGGCAACTGGTCTTTTCAGGTCTTCAACATGAAACCGCTGCAGGTCGTGTTCCCTTCAAGGGCGGACCCCGAGAGCCCTGTCATCGACCTGGACCTGCACCTGCCCCTGCTGTGCTTCCGCCCCGAGAAGGTGCTGCAGGTGCGCCCCCCGCCCCCACCCGCCCTCCTGCTCCTGAGGGTCTCCTGCTGACCGGCTGCACGGGCACCCACGAGACTGTTGCAGCAGAGCGGAGTCGAACGCGGTGGCTTCCGCCACGCACAGACGGTGCGCTCGGAATGTTAACTGTTTCGTTTAACGCCCGCTAATGCCAGCTGTCACCACGGTGTACGCTGTTTGCAAACTGCACTTTTTCAGGGGTATCCAGCGGCTTTTGTTCTGGCAGGTGGGGCAGGGAAACGTGGGCAGAACCTGTACCCACGTTCGGGCCCTGGGGTGCGGCGTGATCACCAGCGTCTTTAGTGGGCTGTGCCCAGTCGGACGCGTGCCTGTGGCTGTGCGCCCCCCAGGTCCTGACGTGCCTTCTGACGGAGCAGCGGGCTGTCTTCTTCTCGGCCAGCTGGGCCCTGCTGACGCTGGTGGCCGAGTGCTTCCTGGTCTACCTGCACCCCCTGCAGTGGCAGCACACCTTCGTCCCCATCCTGTCGGGGCAGATGCTGGACTTCGTCATGGCTCCCACGTCCTTCCTCATGGGCTGCCACCTCAGCCACTTCGAAGAAGTCAGCAAGGTCAGGTATTGGCCACTGGATCCAGGACCCTGGGCTCCTGTGCACCTGTGGCGGGAGTAACGGGAAGTCGCTTAGAAAGTGCCCGAAGTGAGGGCCGGGTGCAGGGCCACAGAGAGATTGCGCCGCGCACTCCGGAACGCCCTGTGCCCGGTGCCACACACAGGGTCCACGCCCCTCCCTCCTAAGGGCCTTGGGGAGTGTTCCAGGCTACGGTGTTTTGAGCACCCTGTGGGGCTTCTCGACCCACTTACCGTCACAGCAGCTCAGCTGGCTTCCCAGCCGTTTCCAGTGAGGAGGGTGTGGGCGGGGAGTGGGGGGCACCCAGTCTCGGGCACAATCTCTGCTGCTCGCTTATGTGCTGTGTGGCCTCGCGGGGGCTGCTCGCCTGGGCTAAGCCTCAGTTTCCCCATCTGTGAAGCGGGCAGGGCTCTGAGCTGAGGACAGTCCGCGCCCCACCCAGCGTCCGGCACGTGACTGGGGCTTGAAGATGGTGCCTGCCATTGCCGTCGCTCCACAGTCTCTTTAAAGAGATTTGT
Organism: Macrotus californicus; assembly: GCA_007922815.1. Taxonomy (NCBI): domain Eukaryota; kingdom Metazoa; phylum Chordata; class Mammalia; order Chiroptera; family Phyllostomidae; genus Macrotus; species Macrotus californicus. The sequence goes on along the minus strand of VMDR010000201.1, from coordinate 304,630 downwards.
TGTTAGGCTTGTTGTCCTCGACCGTCTTCCTGGGGAATACGCCTGCCACCTGGCATGGGTGGGGCTCGTGGGCCTCGCTGAGTTCGGTGGCCACATTCTCCCTGGGGGACTGGCCGGGGACAGTGTGGAGCCCTTCACTGCCTTCCTGGTGCAGGGACAGGGAGTGTGCCCGCTGCCTCGTGGTGACGGGGGTCAAAGGGGTCGCTGGAGCCGTGGGGTCACACAGTGAGCACCCAGTAAACGGCAGCTGTTCCTGCCGTCACGCTGCCTGGCGACGGCGTGTGTTTAGCCAGGGGGCTAATGCTGTGGATCCGTAATAAGTACCGTGATGAGCGGGCCGGCGGGCAGGCCAGTTGTGGTTTTCTTAAACAGCTTTACCCAGGCACAGTTCATACGCCACCGAGTTTACCCAGTTAAAACGTGTGCTGCATTTTGCCGTGTATGATGCGCACCCACGTTTTACACACTAGTTCTGTATGTGGACCCAGAATCAGTACCACCCATGTGTAATGCACATCCTTATTTTTCCCTCAAAAATTTGTGCAAGAAGTGTGCACTATACGTGGCAAAATGTGGTAGTTTGGTGGCTCTTGCTAACTTCATAGTTTTGTGCCAACTAACGTGAGACACTTCCATCACCCCACAAAGAACCCCTGTGTGCGCTGTCCCTGGACTCGCCGTCCCCTGTCCACGGGCTTTACGTGAACGGAGTCACTTGCTCTGGCCTTTGGCATCGGCAGCTCCCACTCAGAACCGAGGTTTTGAGGCTCGTCTCGTCCGCACGGCGCATAGCAGGGCCTCACCTTTACTGTCTGACAGGGTCCCCCGGGTGGACGCGCCGCGGTCTGCTTCTCTACTTGTCCGTCGGTAGCCGTTTGGGCCGTTGCTGCCTTTCGACTGTTCTGAATAATGCAGCTGTGAACGTTCGTGTGTGGGTCTCTGTGTGGGCACGGGGCGGGTGGCTGTGCCCACGGTGACACTGTTTCACCCTTTGAGACGCGGCCAGACTGTTCGCCGCAGTAGCTGCCCCACGCTACGCCCCCGCCAGCAATCTGGAGCGCTCCAGTTTCGCCACATCCTCGCCATCACTTGCTGTGGTCTGCCTTTCGGAGTCGAGCCGTCCTGGGGTGGGAAGAGGGATCTCGTGGTGGTGCTGACGCGTGTTTCCCTGAGACGCAGGCGTGGAGCACCTCGCCTTTCCAAGTGCCTGCCGGCAGTTCCTGCAGGGTGGGCTTCATCTGGGGAGGCTCTGAGTGGGCACAGACAGAGTGGAGGCCAGAACCTCTGCCCGTCCTCGGGGGCCGCCCGCTGCCTTGGGTTTCCTTTGAGAGCAGATCCCGGGAGGCGCCTTGCACGGTGTTGGCCTCCCCTCCTGGGGCGGAGCTGGGCGTCTCGGGGCCCTTGCCAAAGCAGTGACTCACCGGGGGACAAACACCCTTTCAGAGAAGGCCGTTCAGACCTTCATGGGAGGAATGGACAAACGCCTCCCAGCTGCCTTGCCCACAAGAAGGGAATGGGCTGTGCTCTGAAGTCTGGAACAGTGTCTTCTCCTCAGGGGGAAAAACTTCTCACTGCTGCCCCCTCAGAAGGGAAGCACTGTCATGTCTGCTCGGCTGTTCCAGCCCGCAGTCCCGGAGGGTCCCTTCCAGGGGCTCGCCTGTTCCGGGGGACCTCAGGACTTCACCGAGAGCGCTCGGGTGGGGGTTTTGCCAGTGGTGCCAGGGCTCGGATACTGGCCCATGTCAGCACGGCGCCTACAGAGGCCCTGCTAGCCACAGCTCACTTGGTGCCCCTGTGTCTGGCCTGGGAGGCGCCGTCTGCATATTCCTGCCAGGAGGGACCCAGCCCGAGAGCCGGGAGCGGCGACCTTTGGAGAGAGCCCACGCCACATTCCGGGGCTCTCAGGACTCCAGCATGCAACTCGTCACTTGTGTGCTTTGTCACAGATAAGACTTCCCAAGTGAGCCACATTCACGTTTAAAAAATCCTAAGTGTGTGCAGTCGCCGAGCCCAGGGCCCTGCCACTCCAGGCACTTGGCGGGCAGCTCTCTCTGGAGCTCTGGAATGTTCTCTCCCAGCTCCCTGCAGTGGTGTCTGCACCAGGGCAGGTAAGAGCCCGGCAGTGCGCATGGGAATCCTGACTCGGAGACCGAGGCACTTAGCTGGCTAACGGGGCCTGTGGTGTTCGCCGCGCTTCGGGGGGACGGATAAGGCCCCGTGCCCTGTCAGTCAAGCGGGGCCACTCGGCGATGACACCGTCTGGCCTGCGCAGAGTGGCCCTTGTGTTTTCAAAGATGGATTCAGGTGCTCACGCCAGCCTTCACGCCTATTCCACAGGAAGCCGACGGCTTAGTTCTGATCAACATCGACACCGGGAGCGTCACCTCCTCCAGCGACGAGGACGTGGACGTCCCCGACATCCCTCTCCAGGCGGCGCAGACGTTCATTGAGAGGTAAGGCCGGAGACCGTGTGTGGCGAGAAACGCCTGTCCGAGTCCTTCCTGGCCCCTCGCACGCGTCTTTCCCACGCTCACTGGTAGAGGCTCTGTGTGCTCGTAGTTGGGAAGTCACCCGAGTTTTCGAAAATGGAAACCATTTTGTCTTTATTCTGACGCTGCACCGAAGTGTCCATTACGGCCTCGAGTGGTCAGGTGACAGCCGCAGCCCCCAGCAGCCCTCCGGCTCCTCTGTGCCCGGGACCCCGTGCCCGGCTCGGTGACGCCCCTCCTGGCCTGCTCACTCGCTCACTCAGTGCCCACCCTTCCACCCGCCCGTCCTTCCATCTCCCTGCCCAGCCCTCGCCATCTGTCCACCCTCGGGTGTGTTTCCAATACCCTGTGACACTGTCTGTCCTGGGGGCATGGTGGGATGTGACCCATCCTCCCTGAGCAGAGAACTGTCTCTCGTTGTGCCCTGCACTCTGTCCTCGCTTCCTAGCTCTTAGGTTTTTCCCTTCCCTCCTGCAAATGCCGTGGGCCCAGGCCTGGCCAGCCTGTGCAGAGCTCCGGCTTGGCGAGGGCCCCGGGGACTGTCCTGTTGGAGGGAGGCTCGGCGAGGGCCCTGTGCACGTGCTGAGCCTGGGAGTGGGGGATGTTGTTACTGTCATGTCGGTGAAGGTGTGTCCTGGGGCAGGTGTGTGGCTTCCTGGGCAGGCCGGGCTAGGCAGACACAGGCTGTTCTGTGGGTGATTTTCTTCTTTTGGGGTCCAACGAGGTGGTGGTGGGAGTGACCCTGCCTTACCCCTCCCAGCCCATGGGATGGGCCTTGGTCAGAGACTCCAGAAGTGCCTGTGGACGAGGGCTGGGGTGTGCCCTGCATGTGGCCAGGCTGGGCTGGTTCTGGAGGAGCCTGCAGAGCGGGTGAGGCAAAGTCAGTGGGGGCCGCCGCCCCTTCATTTGGCCTGTTTGCCGGGAGCTGAGCTGAGGGCTGAGGGGAGAGGGCAGAGCAAGTGGTGTCTGTCTCTGAGGCCGGCTGTGCGTCCGTCCGGGCAGGACTCGCCTTGGATGAAGTGTGCTCAGAGTCAAGGCCCCCTTGGGCCATGCGCCAGTCAGCTGTGCCGGGGGGGGGGGGGGGGGGGGGGGGGGGGGGGGGGGGGGGGGGGGGGGGGGCGGTGAGGAGACTCCTCCAGGGGGTGTTTTTAAGGGCCCGCCCCAGTGATTGATGTGTAAATTCTGAGCACCTGCCTCCCCCCCCCCTGCCCTCTCCCCCCAGGGAGGGGTGTCCCTGACCCAGCTCTGCTCCCCTCCAGGGTTCAGAGCCTCCAGCTGCACCGCGAGCTGGACCTCGCTCACCTGGGCGCCAGCACCGACCTGAACGATGGGCGTGCCCGCCGGCGGGCCTGGCAGCAGAGGCTCAACGGCCAGATCCAGCAGCTTACCCTGCAGCTGCTGGTCAGCGTCTTCAGGTACTGTCCTCACCCGCCACCCTGAGGGCTCTGGCCGGAGCCGGCTGCGTGCCGTGTGACTGTCTCAAAGTGGATTGCTGTGTCTGTCTGCATGAAGCAGACCGTGCACGAGGAAGAAACGGGGTTGTCCTGTGTGGTCTCGTTGCTCCAGCGGTGTGACCTGGTCGTAGAAACGTTTTGTTTTTTCTCTTTTAAGAGGAAATCTATCCTGAACAAGGTTTTTCTTTTTAGCACCTTAAAAGCCTGATACATTCATGAAGAAAGCAAAAAATGTAATGGCAGATAGTAAAACTTTGTTCCCCCACAGTGAAGAAAACGGCGGCCCTACTACATACTCACCCTCACTGTGAGATTGTCGGTTGTGTTTGTAGATTGTCACTTTAGATCTGGGAGCTTGTTTGCCAGACTCGCCGTAAATCTGCAGACGAGGAAATGGGTACAAAGTGGGGACGTGGCCGGGGGGGGGCCACATGGGGGTCGGTGGGCGGGCCGGCAGGCTGGCTGGTTAACACGCAGTCTGGCTGCCCCTCCCGGCTCATCCCCGGAACCCAGCTTTGTTTGTATGAGCGGTTACTGGTCCTGGCACCTTCATTTCTGTAAGGACCCGGGGGCTTGAAGGTGACAGTGACCGCCCCTCCTGGTCATTCTGGGTGGAGGGAAGGCTGTGCCCGAAGCCCGAAACCGCTCGACCACCACGCACAGCGCCATCCCCGTGGTCTTGCTGAAGGACGGGGCTTTTCAGAGTGTATTTCTTGCCGTTTCTCTGCTTCTCGTGGTGACGCGTTTTTTCCCGTATTTAAGAACATCCGAGCAGCTGGACTGTCTCTGTCTTTGTCAGGGAGGTGAAGAACCACCTGAATTACGAACACAGAGTGTTCAACAGCGAGGAGTTTCTGAAAACACGTGCTCCCAGCGACCAGCGCTTCTACAAGCAGGTCAGGAGGGCTGGTGCGGCGGGTCCCACTTCCTCGGTGACGCGTGTTTGTAGCATCCATTAGCATCTTACTGCGTCAGCTTTCCCGAAAGCGTGTCTCAGCATGGTTCCTGTCCATCCTTTGGCCGCATCTTGGAGTGCAATTTACGCAGAACAACATGCGCCCATTAGAAGTGTGGCGGGTGATGGATTCTGACAGACATGCCACCCAAGGAGCCACCTCCGCCGTCTGGGTGGAGACCTTCCCATCCTTGTTCCGGTGGGCTGAGCTTCCCCAGCCGTGACCTGGCGCTCCTTCCTCTGTCCCCAGCAGTAGCCTGGGGTCAGGTCATGGCCCCCTTTTTCTGTCTTTCTGCCCCTTCCGGAGCATCTGGCTCGTTTCCTTTCTTGTCTGTTATGAAAGGTGCTGTTTCAGGCCTTTTCTGGCAGATCAGCCATATGCAGGCTTCTGTTTCCTTAGGGACTGTTTCCACACTTTTAGGGGAGGCTGAGCCCCCTGCGTGTCCTCCTCCTTGTGGGCTGGCTCCATGATGGTCCCTTAGTGTCCTCATCCAGCCCTTCTTCCTGCTGAACAGCTGCTGGCTGACCCCTCCGGCCCCGCCCTCCCTCCATCTTCCTGCGGGCGCTCGGCACTTGGGCTTTCCGGTTCCTTCCTGCCTGAGCCCTGGCATGGGGCGCTCACTTTTGCGGGGGTGGCGGGAGCTCTGGGCAGGTGTCCCCAAGGCCAAGGGAAGGCAGGCAGGGCAGCTGCTACGAGGAGCGGGGTGCGGGGAGAGCCACGGTCCCTAGGACATCCCAGAATCCGAGACAAAACCCCGAGACCTTGCTGTGCTGTCGTGGGGGTGGGGCCTGCGCTCTGAGCTTCCTGTGACTTTCCAAGTGCACGGACCGGCCACTGGTTTGCGCTGGGAGGAGCCGGCAGAGGATGTTGGGAGGTTGTGACAAATCAGGAAAGCTGTGTCTGGGGCCTGTGTTCACAGGAGCCGGTGTGGGACAGAGGCTGGGGGGCTGGGGGAGGAGCAGCACGGAGGGGCCTGACTGGGCAGTGTGCGTCCCAGTCAGCCACCTCTGCTGTCTGTCTCTTCCAGGTCTTGGACACCTACATGTTCCATTCCTTCCTCAAAGCCCGGCTGAGCCGCAGGATGGACGCCTTCACCCAGCTGGACCTCAGCACGCAGTCCGAGGAGGACAGGTGCCATGTTGCGCTGTCCGGGTGTCTGCTCTGTGGGGCCCGAGCTTGCGCAGTGCGGGGCCAGTCACACAGCAGACAGGCCCAGCGGGAAGGCTCCCGCTCAGCAGCTTGTGATGAGCTGGGCGTTTCTCTGCAGGGGCACACCCTCTGCGTTCGCACCCCTGGGTCTACATGTAGGCTGGTCCCTCCCTGTCTTCCTTCTCGCTCTTCCCATTTTCTTGTGGGGCTCTCCCTGAGACCCTCCAACAGGCGGCCGCTGTGGGTGATGGCCTCGCTGCTTCTGAGCGCTGTGGGCTCTCCCCGGGGATGCAGTCCGCATCCCAACCTTCCCTGTCCCTGGGGAGATGTGGACACGCGGCGCCGCTCAGCTTCCCACTCGTGTGTGAGGCCTGGACGCTGGCCACCGCCCTGGGGAGTGCACGTAGCTGAGGCTCGGTCTTCACCCGTCTTCGAGTCGGGCACATGTCGCTTCTTCCTTCCCCAGAATTGGTGGGATACTCATGAGTCCGAGGAGACCAGCCATTGAGAAAATGGCCTCGCGCAAACTCTCGCCACAGCGTGCGGCCCACCGGCGCATGGTGGTCAGCATGCCCAACCTGCAGGACATCGTCATCCCCGAGCTGCCGCCCCGCAATGCCTCGCTCCGCGATGACACCCCGGCCGGCCGCGGCAGGGCCAGCAGCTCAGGTGACGGTCACCCCTCTCCCCGGGGCTGCGGGCTGTCCCCTCGCCGGTCCTGGAAAGACACCAGAGCTCAACTCAGGGAAGGGGATGGCTTTGTTTTTCTAAACACGGCATCTGCAAGGTCCTTGGACTGTCCATGGTGAAGGCCATCAGTTGCGGGAAAGTACCTCGTCTTTGCTGCCCGTCACCAGTCTCCCTGGGAAAGGCAACAGCTCTGCAGTGTGCCTTTCACACGCGTGTGCGTGTCTATGCAAAATACACGTTTCATGTATCAACGTCCAGTGGGACGCGGCGACCTTCAGGCCCCCAGTGAGTGCCCAGCCATTTCTGGGCCTGGGGTATGGAGGACCCCCGCCCCGCCCCGCGGAGCTAACTTTTGCGGGATGGAAGCAGATGTGTTTATATGGGGCCTGCTCCGTGCAGACGGAGGCTCACTCCCTGTGTAACCGGGAGGCCCGGTGCCGTGCACCGCATGGGCCCCCTAGTGGCCACTGTCTCAGGCTCGGCACTGACAGGTGCCTCCTGACAGCATGGCAGAGGCTGAGGCTGAAGGAGCAGCCGCCTCACTGACCGCGGAGTGTCCTGTAAAGGAGGCAGCAGAGGGGCTCTGCTGGGAGTCCCCCCCATGCTCTCCCCCGGTCCTGGGACCTGGCAGGGTACCGCACCTCTCTGGGCCTGCGGTTCCTGTCTCCTCTGCCCTGTGCTTACCCCTCTGGGGGCGCGTTCTGCGACCTCTCAGTCCTCACCTGGGCTCCCCGCCCCACCGCCAGGCTTCAGGGTGAGACCCTGCTCCCAGGGGGAAGTGCCTACCTGCAGCGCCAGCCTTGTGCTGCCCACGGGAGCTCCCGGGAGAGGAGGTGGCCTGTGTAGAAGGCATTGGTGTGAGGTTCCCCTGGTGTGGGGCTGGCTCTGGCACTTAGTACCTGGGCCCTGGCGCCATGCGGAGGCCTCAGCTGCACGTGGAACTGCGACGCCTCTCACAGGGCTGCTGGGGACGGAGCAGAGCAGTGACCTCACGGGGCTGAGCCCGCGCGGCCATCGCCTCAGTTCAGCGTTAACAGTTTCTACCAACAGTATTACCCGCTCCCCTCAGGGTGCCGTGGAGGCCGAGTGAGGGTTGCTTGTTCAGCTTGGGGTCCGTGGGACTTTCCCGAAGAGGCCACAGGCTCTTGCTTCACAGGGCCAGAGGCCGATGGCCCCTGACAGCGTGACGGGGAAGGAGCGCCTGCGTGTGCTCAGGGCTGTGCTCACTGCCTGCTCCCTTCCCCTGCCCTCTAGTTCTGGACGTGAGCCCCAAGCTGACGTACACGTTCAAGATCCCGGAAGTGCACTTCCCCCTGGCCAGCCAGTGCGTGCAGGCCTACTACTCCGACTGCGTGGCCCTGCTGAGCAAAGCCATGGGCTGCCTGGTGCCGGAAAGCTCCGTGCTGCTGGCCCGGTACTTCTACCTGCGGGGACTCTTCCGCCTGATGCAGGGCCAGCTGCTGGACGCCCTGCTCGACTTCCAGAGTCTGTACAAGACGGACCTGCGCATCTTCCCTGCCGACCTGGTGAGGCGCGCCGTGCAGTCCATGGCGGGCCCCACGCGGGCCCAGGCCGAGAGCAGGCCCGAGCTGCGCAGGCTCATCAGCGAGGTCCTGGAGCAGCCCGGGGAGGCCCCCAAGGCCGACGACCGCGTGAAGCACTTCGAGCTGCCGAGCAAGCACATGCAGCTGGATGAGTTTGTGCGGAGGGTCCAGGAGTCGGGCATCGTGAGGGACGTCAACATCATAAGCCGCTTGTTCGAGGCCCTGACTGTCGGTAAGAGGCGGCACTGCAGTGGGGACCAGCCGGCGACGGGCGGAGGCTGTCCGTGCCTTTTGGGCAGTGTTCCCAATGGCAAACGCCGCCCTGGCTGGTCTCTGCCCAGAGCTCCTGGGGTGCGCAGGGTCTCGTGAAGCTTGATGGGGGATAGCTGTCAGGGCCCCACGTCCTGAGCGCTGCGATCCCGCACTGACTGCTGCTGTCTGGTTGGTTCAGCGCCCTCTCTGCCCCTCCCCCAAATGGGCCACTGTCCCAGCTCGAGCCTCTGCTGTTTACCACGGCTCTGTGCATTTTCTACAAACGGACGCATCTGGAAGCGGTCTGTCGGGCCGTGTGTGTCTAGCTGTGTGTGCGTGGCTGCACTGAGGACATTCGTGCCGTCTCGCCGTGTGCCGTGTTGATGGGCACAGGTGGAGAGGGCTTGCCGCCGGTGGGCGTTCACCGTCGGGGAGGTCCTGCGAGTCTGCCCTTCTTTGTTACCTGCACGGTGACACCGCCCTGCCTGTCTCCACAAGTGCTCCTGGATGGCCTTCTCCAGGTCCTAGGGGAAGGGGGCTCCAACCTTGTGGTGTCTCTGGGCCACCCTGGAAGAACAGTTGTCCTGGGCCACACATTAAATGCACAAACACTAACAAAACAACTGATGAGCAAAAAAAGTTTCAAGTAAATTTACGATTTTGTGTTGGGCAGCATTCACAGCCATCCTGGGCTACTTGCGGCCTGGACACCCCTGCTCCAGGGTTTGTGCCAAGGACCCTGTTCCTGGGGAGTGGGGAGCGGGGACCCAGCCCAGGCGGTGCTTCCTTGTTGCCAGCCTGTGTGTCCAGTGGCAGCGCCGTGGCTCCAGGGGGACATCTGCTTGTTGCTTGGAGCCACTCTGGGTTCTTCCCCTGGGCTGCCTTTGCACCGTCTGTGCCCACTCTCACATGGGGACGCTTCTCTTCCCCCTGCTGTGCGGGGGGCTCCGCACCCCCCGGGAAGGTCAGCCTGGCAAGTCCCCCGTTACCACAGACTGCAGAGCTCGGCCGCCCTTTCGTTCCCGTCTGTGGCCTCGGGCTGATGGCAAAGAGAGGCGTTTGTGGGCACACAGGTGGCTGTCCTCCAGGTGGTGACAGGACCGTCGTCATATCTGTTCACTGGTCCCGGCTAGTCTGCAGAAGGTGCAGGCCAGTCCGGCGCTACCCGGGGGCTCTGCAGGCCACTGTCTGCGGGCGCCAGGAGGAGACGGCGCCGCCTTGGCTCTCACAGATGCAGGTGGTTCGTGCTGTCAGGCAGCTGGGGTAGGGGGGCACCGCCAGGAGGCGTCCACGGGGCAGGTCAACAGGGACAGGTGCTGTGTGTGAGGGCACGGGCACCCACAGAGACCCGAGGACCGGCGCTCAAGGCTGTGCGAGTGGGAGCTGGGGCGTCTCGGGGCTCAGCACCCCTCAGAGTGGACGCTGCCACTTCCCTGTGAGGCTTTTTCGAGGACACAAGTGTCCGGCCGGCTCTACAGTGAGGCCTGACACCCAGCGGCGTAAAGGCCAGGGCTGTGCTCCCAGATGGCAGGACAGGGCGTGCGTGGCGCTCCTCGGCGTCCCCGTGCACAGGGCCCTCCTGCCCACTCTGCCAGCAGATGGGCGATGCTGCATCCACGCCGGCTGATGGGCCCGGGTGTCCCTGGCTCCCAGCAGGAAGAGGGCCTGTCCCTGTAGCTGTCACCTCCTGTGGGCCAGGCTGTGTCCCCGCTGCATGGAGCCTGGGAGCGTGGTTTTACAGCTGGACATGGAGGCCCATCTGGCAGTGCCAGACGTCTGTCAGTAGGGGCACGGTGGGCCGTCCAGGAGACTGACACCGAGGGCCACATGGGCCACAGCCCTGTGGTCCCTGTGGCTGTCCCTGTGGCCCCATTCATGTTGTAGAGAGGTCTGGATGGGCCGGCTCTGGGACGGAGCTGTTCCAGTGTGGCACCAAGTGAACGTTTCGGCCTCAGGGCCTGGTGGCAGAAGCGTGCTGTTGTTACCTTCCTGGAATGAAGGGGTGCGAATAAGGGAACATCTGAAATTTCACTTAAAAAACCACCATCGGTGACTCCAAGGCTCTGCAGAGCCTGAGTGAGGCGAGAGGCCCCTGGGGCCCCCCACCTGCCCCGCGCCTGCGCCGGGTGTGGCTTCAGCTCTTAACTTCCACAGCATCAGCGGTGCTTCCTTGACCCCTCCTGGCCTGGGACAGTGGCCCCTGCCCAGGCGGCTGCTGGGACCTCTGAGTTAGGCCAGACTCGGCTGTGGCTGTGACAGCCAGTTCTCTAGACGACAGTCATCCTGGCAGTGCTGTGCCCGTGTGGGGATGTGGCCCCGCAGCCAGGCTGGGGACAGGGAGCACCAGGCCCCGCCCTTAGAGCAGGACGCCCGCTGGCGGCTGTGGAGAACACTGGGGGGCACTGCCTGCCAGGCCCCAGGCCCCCCCGTCCAGGAAGGGGGGGCGACCTGCACCCCACTTCCATCCAGGTGGAGAGGTGCTGGCGCCACCTGCTGCCCAGCTGGGGGAGTGCGCCACTTCCTCAGCCGACGGCTGTGCCGGTGGCCACAGGAACTCTTTCTCTTCACAAAACGCAGGCCAGCAGAAACTGATCGACCCGGAGACGTTCAAGGACTTCTACACCTGCTGGAAGGAGACAGAGGCAGAGGCCCAAGAGGCCAGCCTGCCGGCGTCGGTGCTGGAGCACCTGGACAAGAACGAGTGTGTGTACAAGCTGTCCAGCTCCGTGAAGACCAGCCGTGGCGTGGGCAAGATCGCCATGACCCAGAAGCGCCTGCTGCTCCTGACGGAGGGCAAGCCGGGCTACGTGGACATCGCCACCTTCCGGGACATGCAGGTGCGCGTGCCGGGGCCCCGCCGCCTGCGCGACTCAGCTCACGCCTGGTGTTTGTTTGACAGACTCACACGGGCTGGGTGTGCCATTTTCGCTGATGACTCACTGAGGCGGGGGAGGCAGCGAAACATGCACCGTGGCGACCACTGGGCCCACGGACCCTTCCTGTGTTTTCCGTTAGCTGTTCCCCCATGCTGGCTTTGCCAGACGACCCCCTGGAGCCCAAGTCAGAAACTCTGGAGGGGCGAGAGGGCGAGCTGCCTCGAGGTGCCGTGGGCGGGTCCCTGTGAGCTGCCAAGCTGCTGAGCCCTCAGACAGCCGCCATGCGACTGTCCCTTTCTGAGACTAGGGTCACATGGAGGCTCCTGCCACCTCCCTGCCCCTCCACCCCACTCTGGGACCAGGACCAGTCAGCGTCTTCCCTGTCCTGCTGGGGCCCCTCCTGCCCCCAGCAGCCCAAGGGCTCTGTCTGGACTCCCCCCGCCCCCCTCTGTGTCTACCCTCACGTCAGGGCACAGCCGAGGGCCCTTCATCGAGCAGTGAGCACGCTGCCTGCGGACAGCCGTGGTCCTCAGAGGCCACTGCGCCTCTCTCCCGCCCCCCTCCCGACCCCTGTGCTGGCCTCGGTCCCAGCCCCACTGCAGGGCGCTGTGTTCATTGACCCCCCCCCACGCCCACCCGCACAGGAAGTCCGGAGCACCACGGTCACCGTCCTGTTTCTCCGGATACCCACTTTGAAAATCAGAACGGCGTCCAAGAAGGAAGTCTTCGAGGCAAACCTGAAATCGGAGTGTGACCTGTGGCATCTGATGGTGAAGGAGATGTGGGCAGGGAAGAAGCTGGCGGACGACCACAAGGTCCAGTCACGTGTGTCCCCAGAGCTCGGCAGGGTCGGCAGGCAGTCGAGTCAGATGGAGTCTGGCCGGGGTTCCTCCTGAGGCCTGGTTGAAGGCCCTCTTCCGTTTGTGCCCCACCCCCCGCCTGGGGCCTGGGCTGGGCTCCGGGGCGCTTCTCTTTTCTGCCACAGGCTTGGGGTTTGGGTGGGGGCACCCTGGGTCCCCCTGCAGCACCCGCCTATACCCAGGGGGCTCCATGCCTTCATTTACTTCGGGCTAAGCTGATGGCATAGATTACGTCATGGTCACGGAGGGGACTGGCACAGCGGTGACATGGAGGACAAGGGGGAAGATTGTGTGTCCTGTCGAACCCGTCACAGACGGGCCCAGAGCGAGAACAAGATGCACACAGAGATGGTGGGCGGGGGGTGTCGTGTGGTGCCCTGGCCATCAGAGGTGCGGGCGTCAGGAAGGTCGTGTTCAGTGGGGGCTGACATTTGTGGTGGGGTGTCCCCGTGGCGGCAGGAGCTCCGGTCGGGTGGTGCGTAAGTGCTCCTGTGTGGAATGGGGCGGGGCCCACAGGAGTGCGGCCCCCGGACTGACGTGTGGGCCCGCTGGCTGTCGACGGAAACTGTGCCGGCCCCAGGACACATGGCCGGCGTGTCTTAGGACAGTGAGGACAGGACATCAAGTCCAAAGCCCAGCTCCTTGGGAGGCTCTGATGGATGGCCGCACGTGACCTCGCGGCTGTGTCCCCGCAGGACCCGCAGTATGTCCAGCAGGCGCTGACGCATGTCTTGCTGATGGATGCCGTGGTGGGCACGCTGCAGTCGCCCGGAGCCATCTACGCCGCCTCCAAGCTGTCCTACTTCGACAAGATGAAGAGCGAAAGTAAGAGACGCATCTTCGGTGGCTTTCACCCGGGTGACGCGTGTTTCCACCTGGATCCCAAATTTGTGCGGTGGTTTCTTCTGTGTTTCCATTTCCGCTGAGTGTCGCTGTTCCCCTCCCTCCCTCCTCCGACGGTAGCCCCTGGAGCACTGTGTGGGTGGGCGCGAGGTGGCACTTCTGCTGTCCCCAGGTTCAGCCCCGCGTTCCCGCGAGGGCAGACTCACACCCACTGTGTGCACGGCGTGCTATGTGCCCTCGGGGGATGGGCTTGTGGGGCGTGTCCACTTCCTGCTGCTGTCACTAGTGCTGTGACTGCGTGTGCTTGTCTGTGTGGACGGCTCTCCTGGGGAGGGGGCGGGGTGCTCCGGTTTGCAGGATGTCCTAGAACACGGAGAAATCAACCTCGGCGTTTCTGTGCCTCAGCTCTTCGCTGCGTCTGTCGCTGAGCCCCTCCCTCGTGCTTCCTGTCCCAGAGTCCCCCTCTCCCGGGACAGCAGATGCTCTGGCCATCACCAGGCCTGCTGGGGTGGCTTGGGGGACCGCTTGTCGGCAGTCCACGGACAAGAGGTGGAGCGTGGCTTTTCCTGGCTTGGAGCGAAAGCGGACAGACGGCAGGCTTTGGCTGCCGTCCCCAGACTCGCGCTGGCCCTGCATCAGGCTCACAGGACAGGCTCCACTCCTCTGACTGCCGTGCACCATCGCCCAGTGTGGGACGGCTGCCTCTCCGCCATTGTCCCTCGTTCCCACGAGGCACATGGGGACCTGTCGGGGCTCTGGGTGTGACGCTGAACAAGGCCTGGGTGCCTGTCCTGGGCTCACCTCCGCGGCTCGTGACGGAAATTCTGAAAACAATTTTCTTGAGTTTTCACCCCATGCCTGGCGGGTGTGGGTCTGTTGAGGTGGGGGGGTGATGCTGGCACCTCCTGGGTGAGGCAGGGGTGCTAGGAACACCTGCCCACGCCAGCATGGCCCCAGTAGCCACGTTGACGGCCAGGCTGCCCCCCGGGGCCGGGGCCGCTGCAGAGACAGGGCTTCCGTGGTCAGAGCGTGGTGCTCACCGACAGGGAGGAGCGCCAGCTCTCAAAGGGCTTGACGTCCCAGATCGGGATGTTTCACCCCAGAGCAGTGCCGGGGGTAGTAGAGCACAGCTGCTGGAGTGCTGCACTTCAGAGTCTGGGAAGGTCACTCTCGCTGTTGGCGTTGCAGTGCCCACGGCCGTTCCCAAGACAACCGCCGAAACTCTGCGGCACAAGATCAACCCTTCAGCCGGAGAGACTGTCCCACAGGCCGTGGACGTCCTGCTGTACACGCCAGGTATGCAGCTCTCCCGCTCATTGCCACTGCCGTTCGCACAGCCCTGTGCATTTCGGCTGCTGTTCAAGGTCAGCCAGGCAGCGACGCGGGCTGGGCGGGACTCTTAAAGGTGAAACCAGCCGCTGGGACCCCCGTGACTGTCACCTTGCAGAGGCCAGAGCTGGAGAGCCTGGAGATGGAGTGGGGCGGGTGCTTAGCGTAGGTCCCCTCCACAGTGACCATTTCCCACGTCCCCACAGTGCGAACAGGGAGCACCGTCCTCTCTGGTCTGTGACTCACGGAACCTCCGCCTCAGATGGTGCCAGGCGGGCAGATGGAGGCTCTGTGGTGCAGCCGTGTCCCGCAGGAGAGTGGGGCCCAGCCACCCCTGTGCCACTGGGCACCTGCTGGATTCTAACCCACAGATCAGGACCATCCTCGTCATGGCCTCTGGACGAGGATTTTCAGATCTAAGCTAGTTTTTCTTCCACTGAAACTGACTAGACTCAGGGCTTCCTGTCTCAGGCCAGGTGACTCAGACCAGCTGTCCCTCTGGGAACCTCTAGAAAGGCCTGACCCAGTGTGACAGCAGCCATGAAGGACAGTGGCCGCCAGGTCTGGACGAGGCGGCTGAGGGGCTGAGAGCTGTGTGCAGCTTTGGGGAGCTCTGCGGTAGGAGAGGGACAAAAACTGGAGCCAGGACCTGTCGAGGAAGGTGCGCACTGGCGAACCTGTCGGCAGGAACCCAGGACAGGGTGTGGGCCCAGCCTCTCCGCAGCTCAGTGTGCCTGGGCCCTGCAGGAGCTGCTGCGGTCCTGGCCCTGTGGCCCCGCGCTCAGCGCCCGGCCCCCCGCCCCTGGTGCCCACCGGCTCCACGCCTCCTCCCTCTGCCTGAAGCGCCGCTGTCTAACAAAAGCCCAGGTGCCCTCCAGAGCCTGGCTCAGCGGGGCCGCAGGCCATGCCCCCTCCTCCCTCTTGTCTACTCTGAGTGGCCGGCTCGCCCCAGGACTCTACGCTCCCAGAGGGCATGGCGGTCTGCGAGCACTCACTATGTGTCCTGGGCACCCAGCTGGCAGCTGGCACCTTGCAGGTGCCTGGGCAGCGCCTGAGCTCGGCACAGACTCCATGCTGCTGCATGGGAGGGCTTCCTGGTGCCCGCTCTCAGGTTGCTTTCCCCTTTAGGGCACCTCGACCCAGCAGAGAAAGTCGGTGACACTCACCCCAAGTTATGGTGCGCCCTCCATCAGGGCAAGGTGGTCGTCTTCGACGCTTCGTCCTGGACCATTCACCAGCACTGCGTCAGGGTGGGCACCTCCAAGCTGGTGAGTGAACCGGGCACCGTGAGATGCAGGTGGGCGGGTGGGCGGCTTTGGGCCAGCGTCCAGGTCCAGCTGTGGCTTTGGAAAAGTGACATGTCCACCTGAGCCCGTCGCCGCCCAGCTCCCTCCACCCGGAAGAAGTGGGGCTTTCATCTCCCCCCTGAATTTGTAAATTGAACGTGAGCTTGTTCCAACCTTTACTCAAACGTTCTCATTTAAATGAGCAGATAAAGGCTTTGACCAGCCCCTCTGAGAGCTGAACCTGGGTTCCGTGAAGCTCAGTGTGCCTTCTCCGCTCACCTAAAGCCGGCCCTCAGAGCTATTCCAACATCCTTGGGAACGAGAACTAAGAACAATTTAAATAAAATTCACAGGATATTGTGATCGTCTCTCGGTTGAGAAACCTTAATTTTTTCAGCGTTTACACTGCTTTTTAAAAACTAAGTAAAAGTAAGAATTCCCTTACCCCTCCCCTCACCTACTCACTCACACCCAAGGACTGGCGTGGGGCCCGAAGCCTCGGCTGCAGGAGTCAGCCCCTGCTTCGCAGAGACTCCCTGCGGCCCGCTCTGCAAGTTACCTCCCCACACCAGGGCCTGGAGTGGCCTGGGGCCGACCATCCCGGGGACTCCTGCCGCTTCCAGAGCAGGAGGCGCTGCCGCCGCCGCCCTGCCAGCGAAGTACCAGGACCCAAGATACAGAGCATGGGCGTCTTTCTGGAAGTCTAATGGCGCTTGAGATCAGACAATGAAGCAAGGAGAAATTAAGAAAGTCATTCTCGCTCTGAGTTGGATTTTTATTCGTCCCCGTTACAAGCACTTCAAAGACTCTCCTTTAATTGTGGAGGAGCTTTTAAAACCCTGGTTACAATAAAATTGAAAGGCTCCTGTTGTGACAGTGGCTGCCGCCCCCGATCACGCCGGTAGCGTTTAATTAAAGCAGTGAGTTATCCCCGTTGTGAGGGAGTGTCTCCCCACTGGCTGCACGGAGGTGTTCTGTGCCGCTGAAGAGAGCAGCCCGGGCCCTTACACCGGAGTCTCAAGTTCAAGGGAGCTTATCTGAGAGACCTGTGGGCCACTGCAGACACACAGTACTGAGACTGCACCAGTTCCCGAGTAGACTGCACCAGTTCCCGGGTAGATGCCTCCAGTGAAAGGGCAACGAGCCTCTCTATCTTTCGTGTTTATTAGTAAAGTTAGAATGATCACCCTCCATAAGGTCTCTCTTCTGAGTTAAAGCTGAGTGACAACCAACCTGCCACCAATGCCCATTGATTTGGCAGGAGACCTGGCCCCCACCTCCCACACGGCGTCCTTTTTACTCTCTGAAAATGAGAGACATTTGTTCAGTTACCTGTCCAAATCACCCGTGTCGCGGGGAACACGGCCAGTCTGTCAGAAGCCGGGACTCAGGGCGGCTCGCTGGGGCGTGTCAGCGCCAGGCCTGGTCTGGCGCTGCGTGGGGCTGGGGAGGGGCTCCGCTGCGGTGGCGGTCGGGAGGTGACTGCGACTGTCCCGCGTCCTGCAGAACTGCATGGTGATGGTGGAGCAGAGCCAGGTGTGGGTCGGCTCCGAGGACTCCGTCATCTACATCATCTCGGTCCACAGCATGTCCTGCAACAAGCAGCTCACCGACCACCGCACCAGCGTCACGGGCTTGGTGGTGCAGGACGGGCCCGAGGCGCCCAGGTACGTGGGCTCCGCAGGAGGGGCCGTCGCCGCTGTGGGCGGACGTCTGCAGGGGCCAGGCGCGGCATGCGGTGCGGGTCTGCCATTGGACATCGGGTGACGTCCTTGTCTGCTTGTGGTCTTGGGTCAGAGAAGCACGTCCCTCCTGTGGGAACAACTCCAGGCTTTTCCTCTGGCCTCCCACCGTGCCGCCCTCCCTCTGACCCCCCGGCCCCCAGATTAGTTTTGGAGGGGCTGCCCGCCCTCCGTCAGTCAGGCCAGGTCAGGTAGACGGAAGATGCCAGAGATCTGAAGGCACGGGTGCTGCACCGCACTGGCTGGAGTCCACCTCCCTGCAGCTGCCAGTCACTGAGGTCAGGGCGGACCGCTGAACTTGGGCTTGGGGAGCCGTGCGCTTTCCAGCCCCCGATTACGGTTCAGCTCACAGGCCTGCCAATTCCTGCCGAATGGGCTGCAGTGTGACCGAGGCTGCCCTCGCCACACCAGCGGTGTGTTTGCCCCCGTGTTGGAGATGCTTGAACTTCCCCCTCTCTGGATTGCGATGCAGTGTCTTCAGGGCCAAAACGCAGTGCGTGTCTGTATCTCCAGCCAGGTGTACTCGTGCAGCGTGGACGGGACGGTCCTGGTGTGGAACGTGGGCGCGCTGCGGGTGATCAGCCGGCTCCAGCTGCCGGGCGGCGGCCTCTCGGCCATCAGCCTGCACGGAGGCTGCCTGTGGTGCTGTAAGTCCTCTCCACCGGCCAGGATCCGCCCTGCTCTAGTGAGAGGAAGCTTCATGCGCTTCCAGCTTTGACCTTAAAAGTCCCGCCTTTTAAAGCTCTGGTCCCTTCTCGTTGCTCCCAGCTTTCCCAGGCTCCCTGTCCTGGGCGCATCTACGCCACGGCTAATGGACGCCTCCTGGCCTCCCACCTCCGCTCTGCTTCAGCCAGGGCCTGTGGAAGGGGCCTGTCCCATGGCCCACAGTCTCACTGTCCCGCCTACTTGTCTGATCCTGAGGCTCTGCGTCCACTCTGGCCGTGCCTCACCCTGGCTCCCTCCATCTGCAGGCACAGGTCACAGCATCGTGGTCATGAATGGCTGTCTCCGTCAAGAACTGAAGATCGACGGGGGCTTCCGGGAGAGAAGCACCTCCTTTGTAGCCTTCCAGCTCGTCCCTGAGGTACCCAGCGGTGTCTGCGTGCGTGGCCTCAGCCCCAGGCCCATGCGCGCTAGCCACACCATGACTTCTGTTCCAGCAGGCGCAGCTGTGGGCGGTCTGCTCGGGCTACGACGACGTCTACATCTGGGCCCTGAAGGACCTGGCCCAGCCCCCCGGGAGGGTCCACCTGCCCGACTGCTCCGAGGTCCACTGCATGATCAGGGTGAAGAGACAGGTGAGGCGGGGCCACGCCTGCCCAGGGCTACCCCGCCCGGGCCTTCCCTGGGCAGGATGCATCGGGGGTGAGCCCTCTCCTGTGGGGCCAGGCTGTGTGGGCCTCACGCCCCGTTTCTTCTGCAGATCTGGGTGGGCGGCACGGGCCTGTCGCAGGGGAGGCCCAAGGGGAAGATCTACGTGATCGATACCGAGAGGCAGACGGTGGAGAAGGAGCTGGCGGCCCATGCCGACACGGTGCGGACCCTGTGCTCAGCGGAGGACAGATACGTGCTGAGTGGCTCCGGCGGGGAGGAAGGGAAGATCGCCATCTGGACGGTCGAGTGAGCACGGGCACGTGGGACCTGGGCTCTGGGAGCGCACGCCCGTGCCTGCACCGCTGCCCTCGCCCTGCCCGGGGAAACGGGCCGGAGCCAGCCCTCTGGGCGTGCCCGCGCAGGTGCCTGTTCGCCTCAGGGAGGCGTCCGGTGGCAACACTTTCTCTCGGACTTTCCTGATCCAACCGCATCGGGTTGGGGTGCTTTTCGGGCAGGCAGCTGGATCAACTTTGTGCTGGCCTCTGCTGAGAAGGTGCCCAGAGGTTGTCCAGAAAGGTCCAGAATCCACAGCCAGCACTGGAGCCACGTGGAAGCAATTTGAGCGAAGCACGCCCGGCTGCCGGCTTCAGGCCTCTGGTCCGCTCGACCTGTTCATCTGTTCCTCAGCCCTTGCTCATGGAGACCCGGCTCTTGGCGGCCACCTGGTGCCCACCCTTGCTGTCCCCCGTCAGAGCAGGTGACAGTGCTGTGATAAGGCTGTCTGCTCCGGGGTTGGGCAGCAAGGGCAAGCTCTGTGTGCTTTCTGTTCTTCTTCTTAACTAATGCAACATTTTTATAACGAAGAAACCCAGAGACTTTTTGTGCCAAAGGTCACAGACGACAGTTCCCTCGGAAATAGCCCATACCCTTCAGTTCTCCAGCCAGGCTGCCGCCATGAATCCCTCGGCAGACGCACCGCGGCGGCGGCGTCTCAGGTGCACATGGGTGTGTGTGTGTGTGTGTGTGTGTGTGTGTGTGTGTGCAGTGCCTTATTATTTAAGCACAGGTGATCCTGTCGGCTGTGAATACCCATAAAGACCGTTGGCACGTTTTCCTGTGGCACTGAGGTTTCATTCCCTAAATGTCCAGGAAGCAGGGTCTGGCACGGTGGCCAGGCACAGGGGGCACGTGGCCCGCCAGCAGCGGGTACGGGGCTGCCGGACCCTCGGCTCTGGGTTCTTGGACGGCGTGCCAGCCCTCGCTCAGCCCGAGGCCTCTGCGGGGCATGTCAGGCCTCCAGGAGGAACGCTCCGGCCAGGCCTCTGACTTGGTCCACGGGATGCTAGCATCGAGGGAGGTCCTGGCCCCGGGCTGGTGTTTGGGGGTGCAGGGAACTGCCAGGGGGCCCGAGTTTGCTCACCAGCTTCTAGGACTCAGCCAGCAGCAAAGGGCGGAAGGCTGCATTCTGCTTTTGCTGACATGTGACGAGTTCCGGTAAAAGCCTGTCAGAAACAAATTATTTAACGCCAGTCCCCGTGTCACCAGGTATTTCCACCTTGTGGACCGTAACCTCTGAGCACTCCACATTGACGTCCACTGTCCTTGCCAGCACGGGCCGGCAGGGGACGCTATGAGAGGTCTCGGGACCTTCTGGGCTGCGCCTCGAGCACCCGAGCCACCACCACGTGACTTCACTGCAGCCTCTCCATGGCCTTTACTCTTGGGGATGATCCTGAGACCTTATCTGCCAGGCATTGTGTTTAAAACAACAAACTCAGAAAAACCTGGGGCTAAGTTTTAGGACACGGTGTTTTCTAGAAAAGCAAAGCCAGGACTGAATGGGCCGCAGCAAGAGTGGGTTTCGCTTTTACGCAACAAGGGTCTAGTGGCGGGGGGGGACGGACACACGCATCTTTGTGCCTCGGGTGAGTCCTCTGCGCTTTGCAGGGATGCCGGGCTGAGTGACCTGTCGTGGGAAAGCCCCCAAGTGAGCTGGATTCGTGGGGCAGACGTGGGTGCCGACCCCGCGTCAGTTTCAGACGCCTGAGTTAAATCGGTACAGAAAGTGTTTACCTTCAACTCCAGGCCCACCAGCTTCCACGCAGTCGGAGGCCATTTCAGCTGGCCCCCGCCGCTGGCCCCCGACTGCTGCGGCAAGGTGATCACGTGGTCACGTTCTCACGACAGGCTCTTGGGAGGTGGGATCGCACGGGCAGCTCTCAGATGACAGCCGTGGGGTTGGACTGGATGTCACCGGGACATCTGAGTTATGAGGGCCTGACTTGTGTCCTTCCAGGAGGGTCCTCAGGAAGACGAGGAGCGGTTTCTTCACATGGCAGGGAGGGCGTGACTGCAAAGCCAGACAGAGGTGCCCCAAAGTCTCTGCTGCCTGCAAAATGTCTGCATTTTTCACAACGATGCCATGGGGTCCCTGGGGTGGGGGGTGGGGAGGCGGAGGCTCCTGGACACTTGGAGCTGGCTTCTCTTGCCCACACTGCTGTGGCTCAGCTGCCACACGACTGAGCAGGCACAGGGCTGGGGGAAGCTCTGGGTTTCTGAGCCCTGGAACAGAGGCGGCCCGGGGCCTGGGCCGGGCAGGTGGACTGGGCCCAATCCAGGCCCAACTGGGGACCTGGCCACGTGACGCAGCCCCTGCAAAATGGAGGCGGTTCCTTCCCACAGGGCGGGTGTGGAGACAGAGGAGGAGACTCCACTGCTGGGCCTGTGAGCAGCTCAGAGAGCGCTCTGTCCCAGGTGGCTCTCTGGGGTCTCGTGACAATACCGAGTGAATAAAGACGCGAGAGCTGCTGAGGCAGGCAGAACGGCAGCCCCCAGACAGAACAGAACGCGGCACCTGTGAACAGAGCCTGGCTTGGCAAAAGGTCTCCTGCAGGCGCAATTAAGTTAGAGATCTCCAGATGAGAGCGCCCTGGATTAGGGTGGGGCCTAAATCCAGTGTCCTTGGTAGAGGGGACCAGAGACAGACCCGTGGGGGAGAGGCCCCGGGACACGTTACTCACGCCGGTGTGCGTACGAGTCAGAATTGCAGCATCGGGCAGTGACACCTGCGCACGTCCTGGCCACCTCAGTGCAAAACCAAGGTGACAACGGAGCCTGCAGCTGTTGGGAAATAAGCGAGTATTTTTAATTTGAAGCCAGTAAGTTTGACAACTGAGATGGAATGAAAAATTATCTGAGACACAAATAGCCAAAGTTCATTCAAGAACAAATGGAAAACCTGAAAAGCCTTATTTTCAATAAATTTAACTCCATTTAAAACCTTCCCATGAAGAAAACATGACATAAAGATTCACTGATGAGCCCTGGCTGGTGTGGCTCAGTGGATTGAGTGCTGGCCTGCAAACCAAAGGGTTGCCAGTTCGATTTCTAGTGAGGGCACAGGCCTGGGTTGCAGGCCAGGTCTCCAGTAGGGGGCGCGTGAGAGGCATCCACACGTGGATGTTTCTCTCCCTTCCTGTCTAAAAATAAAATAAAGTCTTTTTAAAAAAATCACGGATGAGTTTTTCCAAACACATAGGAATGAGAGCACCAAATGCTCCCTGTCTCGTCTGATGAGGCCAACGCTGCCTTGCCGCCAAAGCAGACTAGCCGCCAGAGAAAACAAAAACAGGCCAACTCAAACCCAGCAGCGTGTAAGGGGTAAGGCCGGAAGGTCAGGTGGGCCCCATCCTGGGCATTCGGGCTGGGTGTGATGCATCACCTCCACAAGCTCAAAACGAGAAACCTCAAGTTCACATCAGTAGAGTCAGAAGAGCATTTGACACAACTCAGCATCCGTTGGTGATGACGGCCCCCAGCAGACTAGGAAGGAGCAGACACCTCCTCAGCGGGGTCAAGGGCAGCAGCAAACCCAGAGGAGACTAGCGCTTCCGGGCGAAGGTCGGGAGCATGGCAAGCCTGTCTCAGGCTGGGACGACACACTCACTAAATACACAGCAGATGAACGACTTGCAGCCCTGAAACTCAGGAACAAGAAAACCCAACCAAGGATAGGCCAGGACAGAAGTCAGGTTAGACCCTCCACGCCAGAGGAGACACAGGTGGCAGATACACACAGGTGAGCCTGCCTGCCACCTACGCAAATGCACCGCGCCGCCCCGCCCCCCCCCCCCCCCCCCCCCCCCCCCCCCCCCCCCCCCCCCCCCCCCCCCCCCCCCCCCCCCCCCCCCGGGATGGCTACAGCTCGCGCACGGCGTCACTCCGCTGGCCGCGGTGCCCACCCGGGTGGGGAGCACCTGGGACCCCACGCTGCCATGCCAGCGCAGACCGGGGCGGCCCCGTGAGAAAACGGTCCCGCGGTTAAAACTCTCGCACTCCAATGTCCGTACAGTGTTGCTCACAGTCACCAAAACCCAGAAACGATGGACTGTCCGCGGACTGTCGCGCGGACCCACAAAGGGCAGCCTATTCAATCAACGGGACGGGAGTGGCGACACCCGCAGGAGTGTGGGTAGGTGTGAGCACGCTGCTCAAGGGCAGCCGATCCCAAGGCCACACACTGTGGCTCCGTTCCTCGGACGCCTGTTAAGAGCAGAAACTACAGGGACACAAAGCAAATCGTGCCCGCCACGTGGGAGGGGGGATGCCCACACAGGGCACGAGGGCGCCGCCGTGACACGTGCTTTCGAGGCGGGCCGTGCCCGAGGTCCGCGTAGGCCCCCTGGTGAGCGACCGCAGCACCGCTGCTGCGCACTGAACGCGGCTACCGGAACTCACCGCCTAAAAGGAGTCCTGGTGCACGGAAATTACAGCTCGACAGAGTTCACTTTTAGAGCAAAAAAGAAAAAGTCAGAAAAAGAAACAGATCATGACCAACCCCGAATCGCACGCTTCACTGCTGGCATTAGCCGCCCATCTCTGCTCACTCTGAGCTGCGCAGACGCAGCGAGTCAGAGGTCGCCTGGGCCGGTCCCGGAGCCGGGCCATGCGCTCCAGTCCTGGGCCCGGGTGGGCGTCTGGGGTGCCTCCCAGCTCTCCACAGCACGGTCCGGACCCGGGCTCCTTTTTCGGTCTGAGTGCGGCTGCTCTCCAGGACTCCCGTTCGTGGTCCCTCGGGAGAGGCCTGCTCTTCTCGGCTGTGAACGTGGGTGTGTTTCCGGTCATTGCCAAGGGCCTGGAACAGAACACGGCCTGTCCGTCCGGGTCCTCCTCCTGGTGTCTCCCAGGGTCCTGACCCCAAAATTAGTCTCCTCTCCCCATTGCTGGCAGAACCCAACCCCCTCACGAAGTGAAAGAAGCAGGGACAGAGCAGACGGGTGTGGCTCAGTGGGGTGGGCCCCTTCCACAAGGAGAAGGGCCACTGGTTCCGTTCCTGAGCAGGGAACACGCCTGTGTCCTGGGTCAAGTCCCCAGCTAGGGGCATGTGACGGGCAACTGACCGACGCTTCTCTCCCTCCCTTCCCCCCTCTCTAAAAGTAAATGAAATCTTAAAAAGATTTCCCTTCACTGATTTTTTTTTCCTGCCCTACGTACGTCCTACTCAGGGTCTCTTACTGTTCGACCCAGAGACAGACTCAGTTGACACTAAGTTTTTAGAGGACACAGACCGGACAAAGCCTCCAAACAGAAAACTTCTGTTCACACTCTTACAAGAATGTAGTCGACCTGCCTCTGCAGGTGAGGAAAGACGACCACTCTGCCGAACGAAAACAGAGATGGTAAACTTACGCAGTGCGCTTCAGCTTTCGTTCCAGAAAGCGGTTTTGGCCCTGGCCAGGCGGCTCGTTTGGTCGGAGTGTCGTTTGGTACATCAAAAGGTCCCGGTTGGGGCGCAGGTTTCAGGTTCAGTCCCCCGTCCGGGCACGTATGGGGGTGCAGCTGATGGAGGTCTCTTTCACATCTGTGATTCTCTCCCTTTCTCCTTCCCTCCCCCTCTCTAAAAAGAAATAAATAAAACCTTTAAAAAGTCAATAAACATATTCTCAGGCGAGGAATTTTTAAAAACCTGTTTCGGCCCTGGCTGGTGCGGCTCAGTGGATTGAGTGCAGGCTGCGAACCAAAGGGTCACCGGTTCTATTCCCAGTCAGGGCATGGGCCTGGGTTGTGGGCCAGGTCCCCAGTGGGAGCCACGTGAGAAGTAACCACACACTGATGTTTCTCTCTCTCCCTTTCTCCCTCCCTTCCCCTCTCTCTTTTAAAAAATAAAATAAATAAAACCTTTAAAAAAAAACCCACCCATTTCAGCCCTGGCCTGAATGGAGGCATATGTGAAGGCATATGGGTTGAGGGGGTGTGGGCGCTGATTTTGTGTTACCTACAGCCAGCAGCCGGAGAGGGCCACCGGGTAAAAGGTGTGCCGGCTGGTCCTGCAACCGGGGCCTGGCAGGTGCTGCCCCTGGGCAGGAGGGGCGACGTGGGGCTGGGTGGACAGCAGAGGGCGCTGCAAGCTAGTGTCAGCCAGGCAGGATGCCACTGGCCCCCTCCCCCCGCAGGGAGCACTCTCGCCCTCCCCCGTACCACAGGATGGGAATAAGTGCACCCCCTTAGACCCCACAACAGGGAGGTGGGACAGAGTTTTACCTGCGCGGTGCCCAGGTCACAGCATGGGGTCTAGGTGTTGGGAGGACAATGGGAGGGCTGGACCTCAACATTGCCCCCAGCCCTGGGTTTTGGGTAGATCCCTCCCCCTCCCACCTCCGTCCCTTGGCCTGACTCCCTAGGTGCCCATCCCACACCCAGAGTTCAAATCTCACCAGCTGTGTGACCTTGGGCAAGTCTCAACCCTCTTTACTTCCTCAGCATCAACTGGGGATGGGGGTAGGGGTGACAGCCACTTCCTGGGCTCTGGGTGCACACAACCTGTGCCTAATGGCAGCTGGGCTGCTCAGGACGCAGACTGGTGGGACTAGGGCCCAATTTCTGCCCTCCCCCAAGTACTCTCTACAGGCAGCCAGGACCCCACCGCCCACCCACCACGAAGGGTGCCAGCCCTGTGGCCGTACCTGCCTGGGACCCGAAAGGGCCCTCGGGGGTGACCAGCACAGCCAGCATGCTGGGTGGGTGGGTCTCATCCCCAGCTGGCTCAGCCTGAGCCTCCACCTGAGCCAGGTGACCTGGAAGGGCTGGGGCTGAGGGTACCTGTGCTGGGGATTCAGACAGGGCCCCCCCTTTTATGAGCTGGGGGACCTCTAGGGAGAGACACAATGAGACCACCCATAGCCCTCGGCCCCAGCCTGGGTTACACTGCTTTCTCTAGGTGGTACTTTCTCTAGGTGGTACTAGTCCAGGATCCAGGACCAAGTGGTACAGACACACACACACCGTCACTTGGTCAGGAGGGGTTTATTAGGAGTCACCGAAGAGTGACAACGGAGAACAGACACGGGGGCCCAGCCCACATCCACGTGAACAGACAGAACGGGCCCACAGAGCAGAGGCAGGGCGGAGACCCGTGCCCACCCATGGGGCACAGCAAAGCCCGAGGCCCACACCCACTCACACACCACCCGGCCACTCTCCCCCGCCTATCAGCAAACATCAGTGATGTGTGACGTCACTCTCCTTCACAGTTTTTTCTCTTTGTAAAAGGTCGTGTGTTTAACACACACAGATACTGTTGCTAAATCAGCAAGAACGTCACAGCACTCCAACTTACTAAGTTGGTAAATGGCTGTCCCATGGCCAGTTCACCAGAGAACTACACAGTTTTGTCCCGAGACCCCTGGGGGGTTCTCTGGTAACAAGAGGCATGTCCAACAAATGAGTCACTCTGCCACAAGTGGCCCTGACAGTCCAGGGGACGTGGAGGTGGGGACACAGTGAGGGTGGGGTCCCAGTGGAGCTGCCCCTCCTGAGGATGGGGGTTCAGTCCAGGCTGGGCTGGCTGGCCTCCCACACAGAGGTAACAGAAGGGCCATGGCTGGCCCCCAAACGTGCTGAGTGGACACCTTTCACCCTGGTAGTGCTCAGGGGCTGCCCTGGCAGCAGCAGCAGGAAGATGGGGGTGGTAGCTCGCTGGGGCCCCACAAGACACGCCTGGCGCAGCTGGCCCAGGGGTCTGCCGCTGTGCCCACACACGCTCCTGGCTGCTGCAGGCGGATGGGGCCCGTCAGCTTGGGAAAGGACTTGCTCTTCCGCGCCTTCTCTGAAGCTGGTCCATGTCCAGGGAGCGTGGCGTTTCCCCAGCGAGGTCTGGGACAGGCTCCCTGTCGCTGCTGCGTGACCCACAGGCCAGGAGGAGGAACACTGGGTACCAGGTAGACCGGCCTTCCGACATGCCACCCCAGCACCCAGGCTGTGGCCTGTGCCCTGGGGCCGGAGAGGAGCTGCCCTTCCAGCCTCTGACCACTCCTACCCCGGCAGACCTCAGAGGGTGCCACCTCGGGGCCCCAGGGCTCAGACCTTGGTCTCCACACACTAGTGCCTTTAGGAAAGGCCTGGAGACTGGGGAGCCACTGGCCTTCCAAGGACTGCCCCGCTGTCCTGCCACCCCTGGGGCACCGCAGAGGCCAGGGCTTCTTGCCTGGCCCTCCCGGGGTTGTGGGGTGCAGGGGGCAGGAGCTGGCCTGCTCAGGGAAGGCTGGATACTTCCAGCTGGGACACCTGGCCCACCACCAGCCCTTCAGCCATAGGAGTATCCCAGCACCACAGTGCCACAGCCGGGGAGAAGGGCACAGTGGCGGCCTGCGCACACTCCTGCACAGGTCAGACTTTAGCCAAGCACCTGGGGCATCTCTGAAAGATTCTTAGTTCACTTTTAGAGGGAACAATAAATGCAAATCGGACCACAGTCACCGGACTCTGGAAAGCCCACTGGTGTCACATGGCAGCCAGCCAGTGCCTAACACACACGTTCTGCACGCTGACCAGGGTGCATGAACGCTGGTGCCTCTCCCGGGCCACTCCAGGCTGTCCCCAGCACCAGCTGCCCGGCCAGTCGGCCTACTGCACACCCACAAGGCACAGCCCAACCAGTCAAGTGACCAGGCTGCAGAGGAACGGCGTCCCCCACTGCATCTGTGTGAGGTACTAGGTTAGAAAACACGCACCCCCAAAGCAGCACACAGCACAGCCAGGCAGCCCTTCCTCTCAGCTCCAGGTAGAGCCCCAAGTCCGTAAGACCCTAAAATGGCCTCCCCGCGGGACGGGCTAGGTGTGCAGGCCGAGCCAGCCCACACGGCAGGACAGACGTCAGCCACATATTCAAAAGCCTTCAAGATCTTTAAAAACCCACGGCACGGGACTGCTCACCTGTGCGCTGAGGGGCACACAGCAGGCCCTCCTCCACGCGCCGTCACCACAGGGGCACCGAGCACATGGCTCTCCAGTGTTGTTCCTCTTCCAGTGGTGACTCCATGGCATCTTCTGATGTCTGTTACTGTGGATCAGGGCCACAGTTCAGGGTGTGGCGTCGAGGGCTTCATCGGGCCAGTGGGCAGCCCAGGGTGCATGTTGTCGGGTTCACTTCCGATCTCGATCGAGGTCCCTGCTCAGCCAACCCTGGGTCCTCCCGGTCTGCGACGTCAGGAGGCCCTTGCAGGAGCAGGCGTGCGGCAAACCAGCCAACAGAGCCTGCGGCTCGGGTGCTGACGTGCGGCCCTGAGGCCGGGGGCACCAAAGAGCCGCAGGGCTGCCCACACAGCGCGCACAGCGGGCTGGCAGCCATCTGCGGCTGAGGCCTTTGAGGGGCCTGATGGGCACGGACACCCAGGGCCTGAGCCGCAGAGCGCCACCAGAGATGCGAGTGCATTCATCAGTCACTCCTCCAAATACACACAAAATTTCAAGTAATTTATTTCAAAATGCTTAGTTTCATCTTGAAATATATGTATATATATATATATATTTGCTTTAGAATGACCATATTGCGGCATGATTTTCATGCATCTTAAAGGACTTTATTTTTAAAAAAACATCAACTCGAGGCAGCGGAGTGTCACAACTGTTACTCCATCTGGGGGCGCGGGGCTCCCCTCCTGAGACTGGCTGGCGCGCATGGGCACGCGGAGGCGGCGTGGTGCAGCTGGGTCTGAACACAGCCCCAAACGGCCGCAGCAGAGGTGCCTGCTCTCCCCCGAGGTCCAAGAGGACTGTGCCGGCCCGCCCGGCACGGGGACCCCGTCTGTGCAGGCACCTTCCTCACTGCGACCGCTGCGGTTCCAGTGTCCGGCGGGGGACCAGGTGAAGAGGTCACAGGGCTCAGCAGTGTCCAGCGTGGGCGAGGTGAGGCGGGCAGCAGCCTGGGGAGGGCCCGCCAGCACCGCTCCCGGCAGCAGTTGGAACAGGAATCACAGCACAGCGGGAGTCCTCGCCCTCGCCCGGGAGCCTGGGCGTGTGCAGGGCCCACTGCAGCGAGCCTGCTGGCCCGGATGCCGCCTGGGCGGGCTGTGCCAGGAGTGACCCTTGCAGATCACCCTGTTCCGCCCCAGGGGCCCTGGGCCCTGCCCTTCCCAGCTTTGGACCACGGCCGCCACCATGCCTGAGGCCCAGGGACAGGCACGATCGGTCCAACTCTGAGAAGGGGAGGAGATGCTGTTAGTCTAAAACCAGTTTGGGAAACAACTTTCCCTAAAACGACCACGGAGAAAAACACCCTCCCAAAGCTGCAGCACCAACAGTGTGGCGATGCCCGGCGACGTCCCGGATGCCTGCAGGCGCCACACGGACCCGACCTGGGGAGGGTGCTCTAGCCGCCGACTGCGTGACCGCTATCTGAAGTGCCAGATAGGACACAGCCAAGGACACCAAATGTTTCTGGTTCTCAGCTATAATTTAGAAAAAATCTTATCTTTTCCTAAATTGCTTATGGTCTAGGTTGTAAATCTGGTTTACAATTTAAAAAACATGCAGAATAATATACTTGCAGAATAAAAGATAGAACTGAAATTAGAAAGGTCTTTTTCAATTAAAAAAATGTTTAAATGATTTTTAATTGTGGGAAAAGTGAATCAGTGTGGTGTTTTTGCCTGCTGGCTCAAACCTGCCCTACCGCTGACACCCTGCTCCTCTGAGAAGGGTCGGGTTGGCGCGGCCACCGAAGAGGCAGCCCCGGCCGGCCCACCCAGAGCCTGGCGCCCACCCCAGCGGAATGTGCGTGGCCAGGGGCGTGGCTCAGACCATGGACTCCGTCTCCACCGGGCCCTGTGGGCGCTCCTTCCGGGACAGCCTCAGCACGGTGGGCTTTTCGCTGCTGCCTTCGCCTGTGGGCTGGGAAGACAGGCCTTTCTGCTCCTCCTTGGCCTCTTCCGACACCTCTGGGTAGATTACCAGGAACGTGGCTGTCAGGAAGCCCAGGAAAGAGCCCACGGAGGCCACAATGGGGATGACACGCACTGTCCCCACGGCGTCGACCACGCTCCCGAGAGCTGAGGCCACCAGGATCTGGGAGATGTAGACCTGGCAGGACAGGATGGCACAGTCGATGCCGAAGCCACGCCTAGAGTTCCCGGGGCTGTGCTGGACGTACTGCAAGAGAGAGCGCAGTGAGGGCCGGGTCCCCTGCCCCCCGCAGGCCCACGGCCTGAAGGTGGGCTCAGAAGTCTGGAAACAAAAACGTGCCTCTCTGCGGCTAGGCAGCCCCGGGGCCCGTTCCCCCGCCACGTGCCACTTCTGGCCCACACTGTGCTGGAGGTGCTGGCCATTGCAACAGGGCAGAAAGTAAGTCAAACTGAAGCTGGCTGCACCCGGAGGGCTGACCCCCGGCGTGGATGGCGAGGGCACACCTGGGGGTAGGAAGGCTCAGCACCGCCCTGCTGTCCTGTGCGATGCGATGCGCTTGGGGCTGACACTTGAGTGATAGGTGGCCGAGCACAGTCCCGACAACCTGAGGAGGAGCCATGGTGACAGACACCACGACCGGGTTTCCAGTCGTTTTACAAAACTACGTAAGGCTGCCCTGGCTGGTGTGACTCCGTGGGCTGGGTGTCATCCCACAAACCGAAAGGTCGCAGGTTCGATCCCCAGTCCAAGCACACGCCTGGGCTGTGGGCTGGTCCCTGGCTGAGGGTGTGTAAGGGGCGGCTGGTGTGCGGCCTCCTCGCACGCCACAGTTCTCTATGGAAGACGCTGTGATGCCTGTGCTGCGGCCTGCGACAAAGCGCCACTCACGGGTCAGGCGGCTGTTGGGTGTGGGCAAACCAGAGCCACACCCCACCGCCTTGGGTCACTCCTGCAAAGCCTGCCCCAGAAAGGTGCAGACTGGGGGTGAAGGCATGCAGCCCTGGGCGAGCTGTCCCCTGCAGCGGGAGCAGGGGTGGGGCCACGCGGAAGGACCCCACCACAGGGCCGGGCAGTGCAGCGCGTTGCGAGGGTGAAGACCCGCCACAGCCGGCCAGGGGGACCACAGGTACAGGGGAGTGCGGGTCAGGCAACGGCAGAACCGACGCCCAGCACCAGAAGCTGGACGATGCCTATCTTTCTGTGGCTTGGTCTGCATGGGCTTTACAAGTGTGAGACTGGAAGCTCTCCCTCCTGGAAATCCACTCAGTGGCTCAGCTGTTTTGTGTGCTTCTCTGCAGTCACGCTGCGCTTCAACTAAAAGGCCCGTTTAAAGCAACGCTGTCATGTGGATCTTCATTAGTTTGGGATTTGGTCAGCAGCTAACCACAGTGAGCTGCTCTGCCTCAGTAACCGTTGTGTGAAAGCGGGCGATCCACTGCCCAAGGGGGAGGAAGAGACAGAGCATGCTGAGTGTCTCTTCCCCTCGGAAGGGCCTGAGCGCCACGTGAGCGCCCGTCTAGATCTGCGCTGTGCCTACTGCACCCCGGACGTGCCCATCCGGACCGAGAGGTGCTGCAGGAGTGCCATCAACACGGGTCTCATGGACCTGGTGAGAGTGCAGAGTGTCTCGATTTTGTGCACGGGGCACAGGCAGAAACACTGGTGTTCCGGATGCACTGGGTTGCATGAGCCATCATGGCTGACTTCTCCTGTTTTTTACACTTTTTAAACATGACTACTGCAGGTACAGACTGACCTAGGTCCGCAGTACCCCCACCCCAGGTGCCTGTGTGTGAGGGACCACAGGGCAGGCTGACTCCTGCTCCCCCAGCCGCAGCCCTGGAGAGGTGCCTGCGGCCTGCAGGCAGGTGCCGGGTGGGCCAGGCGTGCTGGCAGCTGGGCAGCTAATGGAGCAGAATACTTGTGGCCAGGGAGCCCGGGCCTTAAACTGACCCGGCAGGCGGCCCGTTCTGCTGGCCCATCAGGCCCCGTTCAGAACAGGAGACCCAGGGGACCACTGTGGCTCTATTGTCCCTGTGGAGATGCAGAGCCACCTGGAGGTGCATGGGAGTGAGCACGGGCGTGGGGGCCCGATGACCTGGGGGTGTGCGCTGCTGGCTGGTGCCCCGCCCAGCACCCACCCGCCAGCCCCAGGATGGCAGACGCACCTCCTTGATGTCGTGGTACTGCCCGAGAAGGGCGTAGGGGCAGTAGGAGATGCTCATGGACACGACGCCCATGGTGCTGACCATGGCCATGGCGATGTAGACATTGGCAAACATGGCCATCACGGCCGTGCCCACGGAGAAGCCCAGCGTCCCCAGCACGTAGATGACTCTGATGCTCAAGTCGTAGTTGTCTAGGTATTTCTGTAGCAGGGCTGCAGAGAGAGTGTGGCCACAGGGCAGTGACCGACAGGCACGGGCCCCGCCCCATCCCTGCACTCAGCCTGCTTAGGAGCAGGCCAACACCCCTTCCTTGGCCACCCTCCCCCCATGCTGCTGCCCATGCTCTGACGCGTCCACCCTGCGTCCAAGGACACCAGTGCCTCTCTGTCCCGGGCCTCGCAAGCTGGCCCTGCCCTGCTGTTCCCCAGGGCTTCCCTGCCCACTGGCAACCGGTCCCGGTCCCACCCAGTCGCCCAGGCTGGCTCAGTGGCCTCCTCTGGCCCTCCGCCCAGTCCTGCCTTGGGAACGCAAGCTGCTGCTGGCTTCCTCATGGGCACCTCCTTGGGTCTGGAAGGACAAAGGACAGAGCCCCGCTCGCCCTGCCTGACCCAGCAGTTGAGTGTCGCCCTCCCCCAGGAGGTACCCAGACGCAGTCTGAGAACTCCTGTCCAAGCACTGAGAGTGGTGTGGCTGCCGTGTGGGCTGCTGGCGGCTTTAGTTAGCTGTCCTCCGGCCTAGGCCAGGCCGCCACAAAGCCGGCCAATGCCTCCATGGTCCATGCGAAGAGCGGACAGGCAGGCCCTAACTGCGATCACGCCTCATTTCCAGGTGAGCCCGGGCAAGTGGCCGCCAGGATGGAGTCTGTCACCCTGTGCCCATCCTCCAGGACGAGGCTGTATCCCCTGCACAGTGGGCTCTCCTGCGGCCCCCGGGACTGCCGGCAGGTCCCAACCACACCGCATGCCCTCCCCGCCTCTCCCTGTCTGCTTGCCTGAGGCGCCAAGGCCCCTTTCCTGGGCTCAGCTCCTGCGTTCCTGCCACCACCTAGGCCAGGCCCTGGTCAGAGCTCCTCTGAGGATCCCCTGCGGGGGCCAGCGCACCAACAGGCTGCAGGACGCCCAGCCCCGGCATCAGGCTGCAGCGGCTTCCCCTGAGATAAGGACATGCAAGTCCCCGTGCCCCTGCAGGAGGGACAGCTGGCCCTGTTCAGTCAAAGGGACATTCCCCTTCTGGGAGGCAGGGTGCCCTCTGCCACATTTCCAGTCCCCGAGCATTTTCCTGGGGACCACTCACCTGAGCAAATTGCGCCGGTAGCCGCATAAATGACCAGGCCCCAACAGCCCATCTTCACGCCGGCATTGTAGGCCTGCCAGGCAGTGGAGTTGGAGGGAGCCTGCTCCAGAAAAGAGACTGGGTTAAAGGGCAGGGGCCATGTGCCACACCCTCTGGTGCAACGGGCTATTTATTTTAAAGGTGACAGATACTGCATCTAAAGGACAATCAGCCTTCACCCAGGTCAGCTCTGAGCAGCTGTCTACAGCCTTCCCAGCCTCGGCTGTCTCGAAGTCCTGCAGCTACGTGGGGCAGTTCCACAGGCCCAGAGGGTGAGGGATGAGTGGAGGGCAAGGCCTGGGCCTGAGCTGAGGCCGCCCGGCCAAACCCGAGGTGACGCGGCCCCTGGTTGAGCCAGCAGGCACACGGGACAGAAGCATGACCAGCGGAGCCTGCCCACCCACAGTAACGGATGTCCACTCTAAGACACTCGGTCCGGGGCCATCTGGTAGGGGCTGCGGAGAGGCAGAGGCATGTCTCCCTCAGGCTTCTCAAGCACCCGCCCACCCTGTGACAGCCCTTGGCATCTGACTGCTGACCGGGGAGTGGGTGTGAATGGCCCCCAAGGTCACACGAGGCCCTGACATGTCACTGGGGGTGCGCTGGCCAGTTGCCCACTGAGAGCCACCTGACTGCATCATGGGGCGCTGGGGCTCTAGGAGGTGGCCTTGGGGAACGGGGGGCCTCCTGACGCTGACCACCTCGGCCCCCTCTCGCCCAGCCCTCCTGACTCACCTTGGGGTCGCCCTCAAAGATGACCTGGCCCATGAAGTCGGTGTAGAAGACGGCCTCGGCGATGACGGAGAACCAGGTGAGCAGGTGGCAGAGGCAGAGCCGCGTCAGCTCGCGGGGCATCTTCAGCATGGAGAGCCACAGCAGCCGCACGGTGGTCTCCCCCTCGCCCTCCTCGCTCTCCGTGTCCCCGCTGGAGGTGGTGGCCCCGCTCTGGTTGCGGTGCCGACTCCGCTGCCGCTGCCGCTTCTGCAGGTCGTACAGGTCGCTCATGCTGCGCGAGGGCTTGATCAGGACCACGGCGTTGGCACGCCGGTAGCGGTAGCAGTGCGAGCCGATCTTGCCGTAGTAGGAGAAGGTGCTGGAGGCCTGCCGGCGGAACACGTGCCTGCGCCGCCGCACGGCACTGGATGCGACCGAGGGCTTCAGGTCCACCCTGGGGCAGCTGTGCGGGCCATCCTTCAGGAGCGAGCCGCTGCCACTGCCGTTGGGGACTTGGGCTTCGTTCACGTGATTGTCCAGCAGTGTGGTGTCCTCTTTGGCGGTGTCCCTGAGCAGGGAGGGCAGATGGGGCAGCCTGGCCACGGCCAGGTCCTGGCTGGCGCTGTAGGGGGTGCCAGGGCCTGAGGCGTCGTGGAAGATGGAGGGCTCAATGTCGTGCAGGAAGGGCAGCTCGGGCTCCAGGTCCAGCGCGGCGTCCGGCACGTGCAGCACCGAGTCGCTCTTGCTCCGCATGAGGCCGGTGTCCAGGTAGTGCAGTGGCAGCTCACGCTCCGACTGCACGTCATCGGGAAACTGGGTGCCGCCGTCCAGGAGGCCGGGGCGGGTCGCGGGGGGCAGGGCGGCCTCCACACTGCGCCCCTGCTGGGGGCTGTATTGCTCCTCCTCAATGCTGAAGAGATGCAGGGCCACCGACACCGTGAAGACGATGGCCGCAAAGAAGAACAGCACCTGGTTCTGCGTCCGGAACCAGGTGCCCAAGAAGGTCTGCGTCCAGTCCAGCCCCCCCAGCACGTAGCCGATGGCCCCGCCGAGGCCTGAGCAGGTGGGAGGGGACAGAGCAGCCAGTGAGCGGCCAGGTAGACAGGCCAGGACGGACCTGCAAGGGCGTTTAGCCTCAGTGGGGACGGGGTGGCCACCCATAGTCACGTCCCGAGCCGGGAGACTTGTGCTTGGAAGGGCGAGTGAGAAAATGATAGAAAAGGCAGGTTTGGGATTCTGACCAAACAGAATCCCACCCAATAAATGAGGATGGAAGCAAGGGCCCCCAGGCTCCCCTCGGCACTGATCGCCAGGCACAGGCCCAGAAGGCAGGCACTCCTGTCGGACATGAAAGCTGCTGACCAACGGGAGTGGGCGAGGGCGCTGGGCCATCATGTCACCCCCATCTCAGCACCTGGCCCACTGGGTCGAGGTCCCGGCCCCCTGTCTAGTCCGTTGGCGTTGGGCATAGAGGTACACCCCGATGTGGGGGCCGGCCTTGGGAGCAGCCACCCCCACCCTGTCGGTGAGCACCGGGGTAAGCGGGATGCACTCTCACCGGCAGAGAAGGCGTGGATGTTGAGGGCCATGTCCTGCTCCTCGCTGTCCACCACGTCCAGCAGGTAGGCGCGGATGGGCCCCTCGGTCGCGTCAGCACTGAAATCCAGGACCACCACCCCCAGCACAGTGAGGACGATGCCAATGGGCTGCCGGTTGGGGACATCACCGAGGATCAGACCTGACGGGGCACGGGGAGCAGTCAGACGTCAGCCACCTCCCGGGAGGGCCACGCGCCGGCCCCAGCCAGAAAGGGTGAGCGCCTCAGCACGAGCGTGGGCTTCTGCGACTCCATGCCTGCTACCTGCAGGGTTGTGCCTTCTTCCCATTCATGCTACCCACTCAATACCTTTGTGTTGTGTGACTAAAAAGGGGAAAAGGGTCCCTCTTACCCAGGCTTCAAGGAACGGGGATCCCTACGGGCAGCATTAGCGAGAAAGGGGCACGTGTCATATACCTGGTCATGCAGAACACCCACGTGCATGCATGCATGGCGCGTGGGCTTCAATGTCAGCTCCCTCTGCTGGGGCCTCTCAGCAGAGTGTGTGTACCCGCCCGGCCCAGGGCCTGTGGGGACACCCATCCGTGTTCACTGAAGACACAGGTGACAGGAGAGCAGTACTCTGGGCTTGAAATCAGGGACACGTGGCTGGCGGGGTTGTCTCACACGAGGAGTATGGCTCTGTCCACAGCCCACCCCCCACAGGCCTCGCCACACCGCCACCTCTTGTGGACTCTCCCTCGGTGTTCCGGCCCCGGGACCACTGTCTGGGAGACACGCACGCACTCACTTGGGGGGGGGGGGGCAAGCTCCCGGGTCTCAGCACCGGGTCTAGGAACACAGGTTCAGCCTTGTCTTACTTAGCAAGTGGCTGCCAGGAAACACTGGTTTGTTTTTAGCAGTTCTGGTGGGTGCCCTCAGGGCAAAACTCTGTTCCCACACAGCTGCTTTAATTGGAAACAAAGCAAAACAAAAAGGACCGACCCCAGCACACGAACAACAAAACAAGCAGTGAGCTGGCCTGGGCACTCTCGTGCCAAGTCTACAGAAAGAGGGAAAGATGACCTCTGAGGTGCCGCTGGAAACAGGACGCGGGGTCAGATGCGCACTAGAGCCCGCGGGCCACAACAGGAAGCACTGCCCTGTGAACAGGTTCCTGGGGCTTTCCCACAGGGGCCTGGCCGCCGGGCTGCCAAGTGCGTCCTCGGGGAGGCTGCTCCCAGCCACTGTGGATGACCCAACACCGCACAGCCCCCTCCCCACCGTCAGGGCCAGGGCACCCGGTGCGACAAGGTGCACTCACCGATGGCGGAGCCGTTGAGGAAGAGCGCCACCCCGAAAAGCACGCCCACGCAGAGGGCGAGGATGAACGGCCGGCGGCGGCCCCAGCTCAGGGTGCACCGGTCGCTGGCAGAGCCGATGAGGGGCGTGAAGATGAGGCCGAGGATGGGGCTCAGGAACCAGGTGAGACTGTAGTACTGCTCCGGAAGACCTGCGACAGACATGGCGTCAACCCCATGGGCGCGCTCACGCACGGGCTCGCCTGCCCAGCCATCTGCTGCCACTGCCCCAGCAGTGGGGGCAGGGTGCTGCTGGGGCCCGCATACACCCCTGACAGAGCCCTGTCAGGACAGAAGGTCTCGCCTGTGTGGCTGGCAACTGGAAACCAGTCCGAAGCCCTTGTGCTCATGGACGGGGGGGCGGGAGAACGGAAGTTCAGAGGGGCTGGGTGTTGGGCTGGGTCCTGCAGTGAGAACCAGGGAGCCCCAGGGCTGAGACCAGGGCTGCCTGACTCGAAGTCCCCATGGCACCACCCCCCAGGCTGGCACCCTGCCGCACTGACTCAGTGTCCACGAGGGGACGGGACGCAAGCCTGAGGCCTTCGCCTGCTGAAGCTCCACACAGCTATGGAACAAGCAAGCCACAGTGCCACTCAACCCCAGGCCTGCGTCCCAGGCCCGGGGGCGTAGATGAGCTCCGGGGATGTGACATGCAAAATGGCCAACAGGGTCTCTGCTGGGAGAGGCCAGGGGCCTCTGGGCTGCCATGTTCCACAGCTGACCTGGGTGGGCGCCCCAGTGGACACCCCAGACAGCAGGAGACTGCTCCCGCACCGTGTGTCACACTTCAGGGGAAAGCCGACTTAGGAAACAGGGAGCTTCGGCACGTTGGAGCTCGTCTGGCTGATGCCCCCACTGCCGGCATCGAGGAGCGCGGAGTGTGCGACAGGTGCGCGTGGGAGACCGCTAACCTTCACGTAGAAACATTCGCGCACACGGCCCAGGAGCCGAACTGCCGCTGGCCGCCCACGGCACCGACCGGCAGCAGGCCGAGTCCTGAGGCTGGGTCATGGGCAGGGTGCAGCCTGGCTCCTCATTTTTCATCCGGGGCCAGGCAGTGGGGGTGGTGGCAGCTCTGCCGGCCACTCACACCCTGCCCATGCCAGCCCCGCCCACGTCCAGGGAAACACTGTGAGCCGAGCGCGGCGTCTCTCATAGATGACTACGTAGTCAAAACTCCAGGAGGGATGAAAAGACTCTCACTTTAGTTGGGGCTTTTAAAGATAGTGCCACTTTACTAATCAGTGCTGATGAGCCTGGGCACAGGTGGCTCTCGGCAGCCACAACGTGCGCACCCACTGCAGCTCCAGCCATGAACGCCTGCCTTGTCCCCGCGGTCCTGGCCTTCCTGCTGCAGGCCACGGGCAGTCGTCTTGGCAGCTGGGACCGACCATCGAGGCTTCAAGGCCTCTTCCCACCGGTCTCACACCTCGCCCACACAGCCAGGAAGCATCTTGGAGGCTCTGCGTCCCAGGGGGTAACTGAAGCCTGACAAAATGCCACCCAGGGTCCTAAGTGCCAGGGCCCCCATCCCTTCTCTCCCAGCTCACTGCTCACTACCCACCTCGCCTCTATGCTGGCCAGCACAGGACACGCTGGGGTCTGGCCAATGAAAAGCCCATGCCCTTCCCTAGGACATGTTATGACATGAACGCATACCGACCAGCTGGCCGTGGCAGGGACAAGAAAGTCATCCCCACTGGAGGCACTGCTGGAAAACATGGCTCCTTGCCCTCCGTGAGAGGGACATAGCACACAGAAGCCTGGCACGGCCCTGGGGCAGCCTCTTTGCGACAGGTGCCCAGGATGCGCCCATGGTGGACATTGCAGCCAGGCTGCCACTGCAGGCCCGAGGGGCTGGCAGGACGACACGACCCCGGAAGTGGCACTTGTTTCTGGGAGCACACTCGTGGACCGAGGAGCTCTGGCAGCACGGGGAGCAGGGAGAGCGGCTACGTGGAGTTAAAGCCGCGGCGCACGCCCCGCCCCTCGCTAGGGTCCCGAGGTCCCAGGCAGCAGGCGAGAGCTGCCGTGCCGGCGCCCCTCCACAAAGGCGGGCTTCTTCGTGTGTGCTGTTGCCTACACTGACGCCGCATCAGGCAGCAGGAGTGGGGGCACATGTGGGGGCTGCAGAATACCCCATGCTTGGTCATGTCCCTGAGGATGAGAGACCCGCAGAGACCCGGAGCCGGTTGGGCCGAGGGTGGCCGGGGAGCCCAGGGGGAGCGAGCAGGGGCCGAGGCAGCCTCCTCTCCGTCCCAGCTCCTCTGGGAGCCGGTGTCGGGCGGCAGAGAGGCTGCAGCCACCGGGACGGGCTGCACCTGGGCTAAGCGTCATAGGTATGGGACCTGCTGAGGCAATGGCCTGGCCCCACCCACGCGGGTACCTGGAACTGGAAATAGCACAGGGATATAAGGGGTGACAGCTGCCTTTGTCTAAGCAAATTGGCAAGAAAAGGAACCATTTCCCATCATGTCCCCAAAGCCACTGAGCTGTGAGCAAGCCCGTCTGGACGCCCCCGAGGCTGCCCCTGGGATGCCCCGGGCACGGCATTTCCCAGGCTCTAAACAAACACCACGACCACAGTAAATAATTTTGTTTTCTTCCAGGCGCAAGCCAAGCAACAATGGTGGGACCAGCACGGCTCCCGTTCACAGGAAGTGCTCAGTGTGTCACCGCTGGTCCCAGGGCTGCGTGAGGTCACGGCGACTGCAGCCACGCTTGGTCACGCGCAATGGCTTCCATTCAATAGGGCGTCTTTTTTTGATTAACTGCCCTTTGCGGGGGAGGGGGCCCAGGGACGGAGAGTGGCCTGGGCAGGTCCAACAAAGCCCTGCGGTGGGAACAGGAACCTCACGCTCTCTCAGCAGACACAACTCTCCTTCCACGGGAGACGCCGTGTCCCTGCACCCAGCCTCAGAGCACCACTTGCCCGAGAACTGCCTCTGTGTGGGAAATGCTCCGGAGCCTCACTGACCTGTAGAGAATCCCACCTGAAGTGGCCCCACTGAGGACCAGACGTGGAAAAGAAACAGTCCCAGCCCCCTAGACATGCACGAGCCCCATGGCAGGGAATAAGGACTGGTTGCCATTAGCTCAAGGGCTAGGGCCCTGGGAAAGCCCCCCCCGCCCCCACCCCCCCAAGCAGGGGTGGTCTGTCTACACAGGCCCAAGAGGGGCAGATGACATCCCCAGCTGGAGGCAGGCCACAGACCTGCAAGGAATGTTCCAGAATCCCAGAGCCACAGGAAGGAGGGATGCAAAGGAAGGGGAGGGTGCATGGGTGCTTCTTCTGGGGCTGCACAGGGAACAGTAACCCCCACCACGCTGGGGAAGGAGCAGGACCCGCCAGCGTGCACAGGCCAGGAATCCGCCGGGGGCCGGAGCTGGCCAAGGAGTGGAGGAATCAACCCTGATGCCTGGGAGCCCGGCTGTGCTCCCCAAAAAGCCAGCATCCATCACAGTGACAAAGAGCAGGAGTGGCACCGGAAGGTCTGGTCCCCTTGGTATTTGGGACAGATGCTGCCAGCGC
Source organism: Macrotus californicus (assembly GCA_007922815.1). Taxonomy (NCBI): domain Eukaryota; kingdom Metazoa; phylum Chordata; class Mammalia; order Chiroptera; family Phyllostomidae; genus Macrotus; species Macrotus californicus. The sequence continues at coordinate 264,024 of VMDR010000201.1, read as the reverse complement.
CATTTGCTGTCGTGGCCCCATTTGCTGAGCAGGCCTGTGACCTTATGAAACGTGACTGCCATTTTACTCTTCTGAGCTTGTCCCCAGGCCTGGAAAGGGCTGGAGAGCAAGGATAGAACCGACTACTCCCGACAGCCACAGGCGGAAGATAGCCTCGGGCCCAATGCCCCACAGCCCAGGGCCGACCGCGAGGCCCCCACCCTTTTAACCCCATTACAACCCCACAGAAGCTCGGGGGTCCACCCCTCAGAGCTGGTGCAGGTCCGGCAGTGCCCCCTGGGGGTGGCCTGGTGGGGAAGGGGCTGAAGGAATTATTCTGGATGGAGGCAGCAGTTTAGAAATGGCACCTTCAAACCAACTGCAGGCTCCATGGACAAATTCCGGCATATTCCAAAGGTCTTTCCTCTGGTAAAAACGCCCTCTATCCCTGACGCTGGCCCTGAGGCCAGACCCTGTCTCCAGGGAGTAACTGGGCCTGGCCACTGCCAGCTCTACACCGGGCTTCCCAACAACGTGCTGATGGGTGCCCTGGCCCTATTTTAAATGAGGGGAGCCCTGGCTGGTGGAGCCCTGGCTGGTGGAGCTCAGTGGATTGAGTGTGGGCTTGTGGACCAGGGGGTCACTGGTTCAATTCCCAGTCAGGGTACATACCTGGGTTGTTTCTCTCCCTCTCTTTCTCCTTTAAAGAAGAAGGGAAAAAACAACAACAATGAGGGGAGCCTCAAAAACCTAGCTGGGTGCACTGGCCAGAATCAAGTGGGACCTGACCCTCTAGAAAGCTGGGGGAGTGCCCTCCTCTTCCTGGGGTGCCTGGCTCCAAGTGATCCACGTAGCCCATGAACTCATGAGGATGCAGGACGGAGCCCAGAACCTTTCTGTCTGTTTAAAGCTCGGCTCATGCCATTAGCTCCTGCCGGTGCTTCACAGACAGGCTTTCCTGCCTTCCTCGAGGACAGTCCTCACTGTGTCGTGTTCCTGGGACTGAAGGGCACCCAGAAGAGGCCTCACAGGGTCATCTGCAACAATGAGAGGTGGCCAAAGACATGCCAAGGACACCAGTGAACAGAAGCAGTGGACACAGGTGTGGCCCCAGCTGGGGAAGGCCAGGTCTTGGTGTGGGAAGGGGCAGCAAGATCTAAATGTGGGGCAAGAGGCCGACCAGAGGGTGACTGACACCTGCACAGCGGCTTGGCAGGGTTCCCAAGGTCATAGCCAGGTAAGGTAGCTCATGACACCACACGAGCAAGGGAGCACGGCCGGGGAGGGCTACGCCACCTCCCGAGGGCCTGCCTCGCACCCTGTCACAGTGCACAGGCCCGAGAGGACTGGCGAGAGGCTCAGGCCCACTGACTCAGGAAGGCCGCACTCCCAGCCAGTGTGACGGGCTGTCCTGCCTGGCTGTGTGTCCCTCCTCTGAACGCTGGTTGGCCTGAAGACAGTAGCTATGTCGTCATCTATGGCGCCTGGTTCGTGATGCCCCGCCTCCGGGTGAGAGTGGAGGCCTGGGCCCGGAGCCTCAGGCGGAGAGGGCTGGGCGTGCCCCTGAGCCTGAGCCTCACACCCAGCAGGCGGACCTCCAGCAGCCGACACCGACCAGCAGGAAGTCAGTGGTGAAAGCGTCTGTTCTGTGCGTTCAGGGGAGCGGGGTCAGGAGCGGGAGGCACAGGGCAGGATAAAGCAAGAGTGTCCAATTGCAGAGGGGCCCAGACCTTGGGGCCAGGAAAGGAGGGGGGCGCACAGCTGCTGGGCCAAAGCACCCCGTCCTCCAGCCGGGTGGGTTGGAGTCAGGACTTGCAGTGACAGAACGGAAGGGGCAGGAGTCCCGAAGGCACTGAGGGGAGACAACACTGCCTCGGAGTGGATGCACACCTTCCCCAGCTCGGTGCTGGCTGTGCCCCACCCTGCAGCAGCACCTTGGCACGCTGACTTCCCCTCCCGGCTCCCCACCTTGTGAGCTGCCCCCACCTGGGCCTGCAGACAAAGTCCTGCTACAAAGCAACTCCAGTTCAACACACTGGGCTGGGGTTTCTTCAAGATCCTCTCGGTGACATTCCAGAAAGGGTCCGCAAGCTAGGAGTGGCCCCGTACCGCCTCTTCCTTTAAAAGGCAGCAAACGTTGTGCACAAAACCAGGACAAACCCCTTTCCGCTCGGAAGTGCGTGTGCTCACTGCGGGACAGTGTCTGCACAACAGAAGTGCCACCCACTGGGGATGATTCTGCCGGGGGACGTGCACTGTAGCACAGTCCCCACCGACCCAGCTCTTCCCACCTTCGTCACATCGGGCGTGCATTCGGTCCGTGCTCTGCCACCGTAACTTCGAAGGGGGTAATGAGCCGAGTGTGAGAGCTGCTTGCTCTCGGCCAACGCGGCGCTGACTGTTTGGGCTTCCACACACCCTGCTGCCTTATCGGCGCTCAGGTGCCCCTGTAGCCACCTCCCTGGAGGGGTCTACCAGGCCTCCTCTGGTCTGACCCTTGCCTATTGGGGACCAATCTCTCACACCACCTCAATACAGGCCCCCATTGCCCCCCCCACGCCCTGCCCCTCTCTCTGCGCCCAACTGGTCAGCTTTCTGCCCTTCTCCTGCTAGCCCCACCCTTGCCTCCCACAGGCTGGGCGACAGCCGGTATTCCATGGACCCTTCCAGACCCCGCTCTGCAGATCACAAACGTCAGCCCCCGTGCTCTCCGGGGCACCGCGCCCGCAAGGCTGCTGAGTGACAGCCGCACCCCCACCCCCAAACCTCGCTCCTTAGAGTGCCAACTGCGGGCCACGGGCCCTGCCACTGTCTGTGCCCTGGGCCTCCAGTGGGCCCAGCTCACCTCCAGCACGCGGCACGGCGCCCAGCACGACCCAGGTAGGGCTCAGAGTCTGAAGAAAGAAGAGCAGGCACCAATTCCTTGGGGAAAGTGACTGCCATTGACATTTCATGGTTTCTCAAATACAATGATCGAAAACGCAAGGAAACTCCGATTTCCCAGGCCAAACACAGCTGCTTTGTACAGGAAGCATTCAGCTACTCTGCTCAAAAACCACCAGGTTTTGACTAAGTCCTGCCTAAATCCGTGGCTGTCCTTGTAGAGGCTGGAGGTTCCCACAGTGGGTTTTGGTTGTGTTCCGGCCCGGTGGGCTCAAGTTCTGGGACCCCCAGCAGGGACACATACTGTGTACCGGGACCCTCTTCTACAGGATCGGGGCGGGTAGCCCCCAGGATGAGGGCAGGGCCACGTGGAACATTTCAGGTGTCCTCAGTCTCTAGGCAAAATCCGGGCCAGCACAGGCCCTGCCACCAGCTCCCGGGGACCCAGGGTGACTCACCCACCACCACGAGGCCCAGATGCTTGCTGCGACCCAGTGGCCATGAGACCCTGCAAGCGGGGCAGGTGTGCTGTAGGACGCCCTCCTGCACACAGGGAGCAGGCAGCAAGCTGCCAAGTCTGCTCTTCCGAAAGGAAAGCCAGCGGAGGCAGCCTCCGCACGAGGCCCTCAGGGCGCCCGCATTTCAGACAGAGAAGGGCCGGTTCGGCTGCACGCTCTGTGACGTGTCACCATGCTGAAGGGCGGCAGGTGTGCCGACTGCGGGAGGCCATTAAAATAACCGGCGCCTCCCACACGAGCGGAGCGGCAGGGACGTCGCATGACAGCAGTGCCGGATTTTACACACACCTGTGGCGAGTTCCTGTCGAATGCGCCAAGCAGGGAGAAAGGGAGCTGCACCTCGCCACACACCTGGTCAGCAATGTCTGTGCACACGTGGGAGGGGACGTGTCCGAGGGCTCGGCCAGGACACCGAGAGCCCCTTCCAGCATGCGGCTACACGCGTGTGGGACAGCAAGGCGCCGCTTTATCACATCCCTGCGAGAGCTGGGTTGGCACCTGAATTTCCAGGAGGGCACAAGGCGGGGCCTGGACTTTAGGAGGGTGTGGGTTGTATGGGCAACTCAGTGCCAGGTTGCTGGCTGGGACACCCCCTCCTGCTCCTGCCTCCATAGCCACCCGCCTGGTGTAGGGAGTGGGGGACGGCAGCCAGCACCAGGGCTCCTCCCTGTGATGTTCTCTGCGAGGCAGGCTCTTCAAGGTGAGCCTCCCCACAGCCAGAGGCGAGTGGCAAGTTCTACATCATCAAATCCCAGGAGGTGTCCTGGACAAGGCAGACTAAACCTGACCTTCTCCAGGAACAAACCTACAACCCCCAGGGTGCCTAAGGGGCGGGGGTCTCCACCAGGCAGGAGAGGCATCAGGTTCTCAGTGTGAACCCAGCTCATTGGTGGGACCCAGGGGCAGGGAGACATCCTTTCTTCTTTATATGACTTTCCTTTCCCCCAAGGGCTACTTCCGGACCGAGAGGAAAACAATGCGTGTGTGTGGTCGGGGCGCCCAGACCCCTCCTTCCCCGGAAAACACTGTGTGGGAACAGACCTTGCCAGCAGGCGACAAGCCCAGGAGGGGCTGGGGCAGGCTGTTCCCAGAGTTTCCTTTAAGACGGACCCTACACTCCCACCTGATCCTGACTCAGGCGCCCCGCTGACCAGCTGCTCGCACCACACGAAAGGGGCCGGCGGCTCACCTGCAACGCCCACAGCTGCGCTGGTCTGCAGAGCCTCCGGCTGCCCTTCCCTGCCCCCTGACCACCCTTGGTGGAAGGGTGGGGGAGGTCACTGGCTCTGTGGAGCCCAGTGCGTCACACCCTTGCCCTCTGCTCTGGGGCAGGGCTGTGGGTCTCACTATTAGAAGCCACCTTAGATCCTGGCTGGTGTGGCTCAGTGGATTGAGTGCCGACCTGAGAACCAAAGGGTCGCTGGTTTGAGTCCTAGTCAGGGCACATGCCTGGGTTGTGAGCCAGGTCCCCAGTAGGGGGCGCTTGAGAGGCAACCACACACTGATGTTTCTCTCCTTCCCCCTCTCTCTCCCATCTCCTCTCTCTAAAATAAATTGTTTTTAAAAAGGCCCTACCTCAGCACTGACAGAACAAACAGCCAAACACTGATTTCCAGGCGCTGCTCCGACCTCCTCTATCTGCATACGAACTGAGGCCTAAGAGCGCTCCTTCCCGGCGGTTCCCACATCAAGCACAAGAGCGAGGACAGGTCTCCAGTCCAGGGTCCACGGGGGTCTTAGCTCCAGGGCCAGGCAGGGGCAAGGCTGGCGTGCCCAGAGCCCACCCCCCCACAGATGATGTGAGGGCAGACCCTGAACCCCTCTTGAACACAAAAGTTAATTCAAGATGCCCTGGGTGGTGTGGCTTGGCGGACGGAGCGCTGGCCTAAGGACCGAAAGGTTGCCGATTCGGTTCCTGGTCAGGGCACAGGTGTGGGCTGCAGGCCAGGTCCCAGTCTGGGGGCGCTCAAGAGGCAAGTGATTGATGTATCTCTCCCACATCGATGTTTCTCTCCCTCCCGCCTTCCTGTCTCCCCTAAAATAAATAAAATCTTAGAAAAAGTTAATTCGAGATGGATCACAGCCCAAAATGTGAGCGCTAAAACTGAAAAACATCTAGAAGGAAACAGAAGAGAAAATCAGTATGGCCTTCCTGCCCAGAGTGTGGTAGAGGGCTGCCATGAATACCCGCAGGGGACTCGGGGCGAGGCAGAGGCACAAACTGCCTGGTGGAAACAGCGGCAGGAAGCCCGACCACAGCCCTCATTGAGATGGTGTAAGGTGCCCAAGCAGCACACCTGAACGACCTGACATCAGCACAGTCGCCCCTCAGCACCCGTGGGGGCTGGCCCCACAGACCCCCAAGGACACCACAACCCGAGGACCCTCCTCAAGCCCCCTAGTGGGTCCTCTGTGGACACTGTGCTCACTAGGGAACCGCGAGGCGCCAAGGACGGGAGAGACAGGGCTCACCCGTGGTGGGAGGGGACGGCCTCTTTCTTACCCAAGGAGCCCCGCACTCAGGCAGTCCCAGCCCCAGGCCTGACCTCGCAGAGGATGAGACCTGTGCACACAGACCTGTGGGTGAGTGCTCAGAGCAGCGTGGCTTCCAGCAGCCCTGGACAAGGGGGTGCGCCCATTCAGGACTGCGAGCCAGCCCTACAGGAATGAAGGCCTCCCTGCTCAGCAGTGAGTGAGCACGCCGCGGAGGCGCTGCACTGAGCCCTGGCACTGGAGGTGTGGTTGTGTTTGCACGGAATTCCGGAAGGGGCCCCACTGTGGCTGGGCCAGGTCGGTGGGGCCCGGGGTGGGGCGCACTGATGTGAGGGCCACTAAAGAGCCTTCTGGGCAATGATGGTACTCCTGGTCTTAACTGCAGGGGCAGCTCCACGCCTGCGGCCACCCAGCAAGCGGCTCCCACTGCCATTGAGCGCGAGAGCACGCCGCTGCTCCAGGGCCCGCGGCAGCAACGCACAGGCGCAGCCCGGCAAAGGGCACTGGGCATCGCGCCTGGCAGACAGCTTAAGGAAACTCCGACGCAATCAAAAAGTTCTGATCAAGAGGCTGCCCTTCTGAGTGTGATTCAAGTCCAACCCTGAGGAGTAAAGTGGGCTTTTGTTATGGGGACTCCAATGTGAACAGCAACGTGATTAAAAGAATCACGAGCACAGGCGGGATTTCCAGAGTTCGGCCACACCGTGACAGGCGGAGGAACCCGCTCTGCTGGCCGGGGCCACCGCCCACTCGCATGAGGGTGGGGGGCACGCATGCACTTGCAGGCTCCCGCTGGTCACTCACTGCTCTGTACCATGGGGCCGAGTTAACACTCACCAAACATTGTATTTATGTTTGGAGAAAGGAGCATTCCTTAAAAAACTAAAGTAAGTAGGACTTAAAAAATATTCGACCAAGCACATGGAAAATTCTAGAATACAACTACGTTTTAAATGGCTTGATACCTTACTCAAATCTCTTGTTAAGTTGGAAAGTTACAGATTTTTTTTAACTTAACAGGAACATCAGACCTGCTGACAAAACCCTTAGGGCCCCGGGCGCCCCCGCGATACTTGGGAAGGGAGGCATGTGCTCAGTGCAGGGGCTCCTAGTGCCAGCCCGCCGGGAATGTGACACCCAGGACTTCTGGAAAGACCGGCCCTCAGCCACGAAGGCCCACAGCAGACACTTACGTCAGCAAGACCGATGACAACAGGACCCTAACAAAGTGCTCATCTGCGTTTTCTACCCCAGGTCTCATTCTCGGGCTGGCCTCTTCCCTACCATGGCTGGCCGTGTGTGCCGTCCACAATGACCAATGCCAAGTGCACTCGCCCAGACCCTGATTCCGTGGCAGCGCTGGGACCGCTTCCTCCCCGGCCCTGGCTGCCGGCAGGGGAGGGGTCAGGAGGCTGAAGGGAGCGCAGACCAGGATGCAGTCCCAGGGCCCCTGAGCACCGTCCAGCCATGCCGGGCACCACAGGCCGAGTGGGCACGGTGAAGGGCCGCACCGGGCAGGCCACGCTTACCGATCTGCAGCAGGATCGGCGTGACCAGCGCGGTCTCCATGGCGTAGCAGAACTCCCTGCCGAACATCACGGCCCCGTGCATGACCCACAGGCGCACAGGGATGCGGTCGATGGAGCCCTCGCTGCCAGTCTCGTCGTGCGGCTCGGCGTCCGCGGGCTTCTGCAGCTCGGGTAGGGGCAGCGGCAGCTCCTGAACTCGCATGGATTCCGAGTCGGCATTCTGCGGGGCCATTCTCATCCCCACCAAGTGTGCGTGCGCGTGCGTGCGTGCGCGCCTGCTCTGCCGACACACCACCACCACCGTGTGTCTGTGAGGGGGACTAAGGCGTCTCCTCTCTCTGCGCCCGCTGTGCTCCGCAGCAGGCAGCACTTACATTCCTCTGTGCGGCTCTCCACAGTCGGATGCAGATCGCAGCAAAACAGAACGATTTTTGGTTGGATTTGAAACATATGGCTCGTTGGATTACTGTGAATTAGAGTTAAAAATCCATAATTGCCATTCAGTTAATACCAGTTTCATCATTATGGCGGAGGCGGTGCTGAAGCGGCTTCCCTGGCTGCAGACAGGCAGGACGGCGACACGGGAAGGGGGTCCGCCGTTGCTCCCCATCGAGTGACTGGCTGATCTGCAAAAGAGGAGGGCGACCCAGGGGGGTCAGCGGGGCCATGGAGGAGACCTGGGCCTCTGGCCACATCAGCCCCCTGGTGCTCACTCTGGGTCCTGTGTGGGAAACACAAGCCCTTGTTTCTAGAGAAACGCTGTCTCCTGAGGGACTTCCTCCTGGGGGGTGAAGCCGGGTCAGCAAAGGGGAGCTGGCCCAGAGAGCGAGAGCAGAGGGGGCCCAGAGCTCTCTCCGCTGCCCCAGGCACGGGCTTTGGGCCTGTGACTGTCAGGGTGGGGGCGGAGGGGGGCGGAGGAAACGCTGCAAAAGGAAGTGAGACACGGCCGACAGGGCAGCCAGAGGACAATGGAGCCAAGGTCCAGAGACGCTGCGGCTGACGATCAACCTCCTACAGGGGAGGGCTGAGGCCACGCCAACCGAGAGGATGAGCGGCCCGACGCCCACTGGCCAGACACTATGCTGGGGTTATGACTGAAACATTTTAGAAAAGCTTTCTTTAAAAATGCTGAAGCCCTTGATTAGGACATTCTGGAGCAGTCAACTACTGTTGTTTTACGACATCAGCCTTCACTCGAAGCAGAACAGGAAAACAGGTGAGTTCAAGCCACGTGCTCCCGGGAACAAGGTGGCGTTCTCCAGGGCCAGGCTACTAAGGGAGAGCAGGGTCCACAGGTGGTGGCAGCCCTTGATGGTGTATTTTCGGGGAGAAGGGAGTAGAAGTGGCGGGAGCTGAGATGGCCCCGCACGGGGCCCTGGCCCGTGCCCCCTGCTGATGTGGGGCTCCACCCAGGGGTCTGTGGAGGCAGCCCGAGTCCTGAGCTCATGTCTCCGCTTCTCCTGGACAAGCCGAGGAGGCACAGAACTGAGCACTGAGCGGGTGAAGTCACTCGGCAGGACCATCTGACCACACTACCACCCTGGAGTCCCGTTTCAATGCTGGGGTCTCCCATCAAATGCCTAAGAGTGGTCCAAGACCAGCCTCAAACACATGGTGAAAGGGGGAGATGCGCACTGGACAGCATGGCTTGCGCTCAGTGCCCGTCTGCAGGGCCGGGGCGTCCAACCTCTGGTGCCCCCGCACGGTCAGGCCAGCAGCTCTGGGGGGGCTGGTCGTAGCCGTCTGACTCGTCGGCAGAGCCGACCTTGCACCTGGAGCCCCGCTGGGTGGCTCTGGCGGCCTAGGAGCCTGCGTTTCCACTCACACACGGTTCCCCGTCTGACCTCATCCACACATGTGGTCACCTCCAAGAAGGGAGTCTGCCAGGCTGGGACCCACATCTCGGGCCCCAGGCTGGGACAGTGCTGGGATCTGCTGGGGGACTCTGAGGTCTCGTTCCTGCCCCAGTGCTGTTTGTGGGGGCTGAGGGAGGGGCGCACTCTCCTCTCAAAGTGTCCTTCGGTCTCCCCTCGCCCCCGCCTCCTACCTTCAGGAGAGCCACACTCAGTCCTGAAGTCTCTTCTCAAGGTTCAGCCATCCCCCACAGAACTGCAGCCGACCCTCTCTTCCTGTCAAAGACTCTCATAGCCCCTGTGCCTGGGGACACAGCCCTGCCTGGGGCAGGGAGAAGCTCCCTGGGAGATCCCATCAACCAGCCTGCATCTGTCCTCACAGCCCCACTGTGCCTGGCCACACTGCAGGAGCCGGGGGAGGTCACTGAAAGAATGAGTGAGAAGCCCTGACCAGTGTGGCTCAGTTGGTTGGAGCTTCACCCCATAAACCAAAAGGCTGCGAGTTCAATTCCTGGTCAGGGCACATACCTGGGTTGCAGGTTTATTCTCTGGTTGGGGCCCATAAGAGTCAACCACTGAGGTTTCTTTCCCTCTCTCCCTCCCTTCCCCTCTGTCTAAAATCTAGAAGCAAGTCCATGGGTGAGAATTAAAACAAAAATGAATGAAGAAAACCAACCGGCCAGTACTTCCTGGGGACTGTCTGCACTGGAAAGCCACTCCATCAGCTGTCACACCCAGGTGATCTGGGTGGCCAGCTGCGAGGATCGGGCCTTACGGAAGCTCTTGTGAAATGGTGTGAGCCCAGTGTGGGGTTTACCTGTTAGTCAAGGAGCCTAGGCATTCACACAGCTGGCTTCCCTCCGTCAAGCGGTGCAAACGCAGCGGCCCAGGGAGCAGACAGATCTGACCCAGGAAGTGTCACTGTCACCTACATTGATGAGAATGACAAGCATTGTTAGCACCCTCGGTCGGAAGCGTTAGTCGGCGCAGCCCCTCGGGGCTCACAGCTCTGGGAGCTGACCCCCACGTGCGTGAGCGTGAGCGTGAGTGCAAACACACACAAGTCACCGGCACTTCCGAAAGTGAGCTGAGCTCTGTAAAAGCACCGACGTGGCCATCTGAACACGGATCTAAATGAGGCCGGGCTAGCGGCTCCTGTCAGCGAGCCCTGGATCTCTGCAAAGACGTGCATGGACAGGGAGGCCCAATTTTAAGTTGGCACCACAGACTGGTCACAGTGGACTCCTCAGCGCTGGCCGTGGTCTGGGCCGAAGCAAAGGCTTATGTGAAAGTTAAAAAAAAGAGATTCAAACCTCAATCTTACGATATTTGGGTTGGACATTTCTTCCATCGACATTTACTTGGCGTGGTTGGCAAAATCCTGAAGCGCCACACCCAGGGCCGCCCTGCAGGGCCCCACCCGGCGCGGGCTCCCAGCAAGGGCCTGCCGGGCTCCGCAGCTCCCGGCCTCCCGCTGGGCATGGCCAGTGCCCAAGAGACGGATTTGAAAGACCCCTGCCTGTCACCTGCAGACAACTGTTTATGGAAACGACACTAAGACACTCCACAACCGCACTGGAAGGGACCTCATCAGGCGCCTAACTGCAAACGGGTGCCCTGCCGTGGGCAGACCTCAGAAACCCGCTGGGGCGGGGGCTGCCGCAGTCGGCGGGGAACAACTCTACTCAGACACGGACGAGGCCAGGAGCCTGCAGGCTGACACTGAATTCAGAATCCACTTTGTCTTTACCTGCCTGCTAATTTTATTAGACACCATAATTTTTAAAAAAATTGCTTCCTGCCTCAAAAAAATTAAACCAATCAAGTCAGACCCCTTGAAGGTCACCTTCACTCATGAGCAAGTGTCACCTGGCAGGGCCACTGTGACCACACACTCCTTTTCTACAAGCCCTGGGAATTTTGTAAACATTTCAGGGACGGCACAAAACCTTTCAGAAATCCAGCTGAAGCCCCACACACTGAGAAAGGAGGGCTGCCTGCAGATCTGGGTCAAGTGCACAGAGGGGACCGTGCTGGCCTGGCCCGGGCCTTTCTGACAGAAGGCCGCAGTGAAGGGTAGGGCCTAGGTCGGTGTCCCATGCCAAGAGCACCATCAAACTCTGACACACGGAAGAACAGGACCATGTCCCACAAGATGCTACGCACATGGACCGCACGGCGGCCCAGTTGCTGCCAGGGCCCACTCAGAGTCTAGTGGGCACATTTCAGAGCCCTGCTCCGCACTCTCGTGTGCAGTAGTGCGGGGTGAGGAGACACTGCCACCCCTCCCAGTGGCCAGCCAGTTGTCTCAACGTGACTTCCTTCTAAGTCCGTCCCCAGCACTCCAGGTCCCTCCTTTACCGGGTGCTGAACCTGCACCCACACGTGGCTCTGTCTCTCAGCCTCCCGTGCTGTGGTGCGCCGCCTGCCTGTGCCCGTTGCCAGCGCTGTAGGGGGACAGCGTGGGTGCGTGCCTGCCCGCCGAGGCGGGCCCTCCACTGCTTCCCTGCCCAGCCCTTCCCTGGGTGCTCTCGCAGGTTACGTGCGGGCAGTGCGTGAGCTCAGGGACTCCGAGAGCTTCACCGCCTCCGAGGGAAGCGTTATCGGTGTTTTTGCCGTGATTCCCTTAACGTCGCGTCAGCCGAAGGAGCGCGGCTGTTGTAGGCTGCGGCGCCCACCCACCCCAGAGGAGGGCCGTCTCGGAGACCTTTGAGGCACTTCTATAGGTTTTGCTCATTTCTTAAGTTTCTTCCTAATTATTTCTCTTTTTGGTGGCCCCAGTGGACGGGCTTTTCTTGCCCCTGACAGTTCCCACTGGCAGGTCTGTGTGCACGGAGGCTAGTAAGTGGTTGCTCAGACGTGATCCGCGTGTAGTGAAAACGCACTGCTCGGTCTCTTCTCACAATCACATGTGAAGACATGGAACATACATGACGTCCACCCTGGGAAGTCCCCCATGTCCCCGCCTACCCAGTGAGGGCTGTCGGCCTGCTTTACTTGGACAGCCCAGCTCTTTACTTGTCTGAGAAGGTCAGACCACTGCAACCAGCACAACAGCGACCTGATTAGCCGAGTGCGACCTGTCCCCGACTCAGCTTCCTGAAGGGCTCTGCTGGACACTCACGGCACACTGTTAGGGACTGACCACTGAACTACACACTGAGCTCGGCATCCTGCCCCACAGCACTTGTTCGGGGGCACGGGACCAGGACCCTCGTGGCACAGAGACTGGGAAAAGGAGTTTGAGGCCCTCCCCTTAGGGCACCCCACTGCCTGTTTCCAGGGCCCCTGCACAGGCGGCAGCCACAGGGAAGGGAAGGAAAGCAGCTTTGAGAAGAAAGAGGGTGCCTGCAGGGGCGGGGCCACGGGCCCGCTCTCCCGTGAGCCAGGGCCAGTGCGTCACCACGTTTAGGGGACAGTCAGATAATGCGAGACCAGGTTCACGCCCAGAAAACGACACCCATGAAGTCGCCTCAGAGCAGCATGCGAACGGCAAGAAACCATTTTGTGTGAGACTGGAGCGCCAGCTGCAGCTTCTGAAAGCGCTGACATCCCCTCTGAGGCGCCGGCGCCCGGGCCGGCTGGCGGTCTAGGCTACCCACGAGCCTCTGGGGCTGCTGGAAAGCGTGCGGCAGTTTCAGCTGCAGCCTGCTCCGGGGCCTTCCCCTCCAGGGCCCAGAGAAACTGCTGAGACAGGCCCCGCAGGCCCAGCAGCACCTCCCGATGGCGGGCTCTGCGGATGCACTTAGGTGTGTGCGGAAACGACGGCTGTTCCGACAGGACGACATCTGGAGACCGACACTCCCTGGAAGATGGTATGTGGCGACTTCAGCACCGCGGGCGCACGGGCACACGTGAGCACACGCAGGGCCAGGGCAGTGCGGGTGTGCGGCCAATGCTCATGGCCACAGCGGCTTGTTCTGCAGACCCATCGGCCCACACGGGCCCACTCACCCTCAAACATGGCTCTGGAACACCACCGCCCACTTCCACCGAAGGCACTACCACCGACCCCGGCTCACACCTCCAGTACCAGCCCCGCTGTGCCGTGCCCTCTCCAGCCGACCATGGCAAAGATGACGACTCATGGGCCACACAGAGGCCGGGGAGTGGCCCACAGCAGCAACTGGTCGAGAAGATCAGCGCTGGACCAAGAGTATAAAACAAGTAACAAGTCAAGCAAGCTCCAAGGGCCACTGACACGGCTGACAAGAAGGCCTTCTGACAGCCGTGCTTATGAAGCCATTTCCTGAGAGCGCGGGAGAAGTCCCCCTGATCGCCATCCTAAAATCAGTGTGCCAAGAGAATGACAACACCAGCCACACACTGAGAGAAATAGTTGTAAAAGACACACCTGATAAGGACCTATCCAAATTACACAAACAAAGAAAGAAGAAGAGAAAAATAAGCAACTTGATTAAAAAACGGACAAGAAACTTGGACACCTCACCAAAGAAAAACAGGTGGCAGATGAGCACGTGCAAAGACGCTCCCCGTCTCTGCCATCAGGAAATGCAGGCCGAGCCACGTGAGGCAGCGCCGCACACCTATCAGGACGGCCCGGCCCGCCCCAGGGCTCTGACCACACCCAGAGCCGGCGAGGACGATGCGGGCAGCAGGAGCGCCCACTCCCGCTGGCGGGGTGCAGATGGGCGGCCACCCTGGAGGACGCTTCGGCGGGTCCGTACAAAACCACACGTGTCCTCACCACGCGGTCCCGCGCTTGTGCTCCTTGGCATCTACCCAGAGGGGCCGACACTTACTAGGTCCCCGCAAAAACCTGCCAAGACGCTCACGGCAGCCGCGTTCAGAACTGCTAAAACTCGGAAGCAGCCAAGACGCCCTTTCCGTAGGCGACGGACGAATTGACTGTGGTCCAGCCTGACGAGGGGACGCTGTTCAGGCCTGAAAAGAAATGAGCTGAGACGCCGCGGAAAGGCCTGGAGGAGCCTCAGCTGCAGAGGGCCGAGTGGACAAGACCAATCTCAATGTTTGATACCTGTCAAACACCTGTGTTGAAGTCCTTACCCCCCAAGGCGACGGATCAGTGAGTGAGTGTTTGAGCTGATGAGGTGGAATGGAATTAGTGCCCTTCTGAGAAAGACCCCAGAGCCCTCCGGCCTGTTCCTCCGTGTGAGGGCGCCCTGAGAAAGCAGCAACAAAACAGGAAGCAAGCGCCCTGAGGCAGAAAACTGGGGAATCTGCTGGACTCTGTTAGAAATGATCCCTGCTCTGTGTGAGTCTGCGGCATTCTGCTAGCTAGCTGGAAGGCCTTTGTGGGGCCTGCTTTCTCAGCAGCAAATCGTGGACACCAAAGGCCTTTTGTCAGCCCAGGGGCTTCCTGTCCCTCTTGGCAGGAGGTAGAGGACCACCTCTGGTCCCCCCCACCCACCAGAGCCACACTGTGGCTGTAACTGTCTCTCCTGCTCCGGGGAGGCCCAGATCCCAGGGCCGGGAGAGCAGGATGGGACGCAGGGGCTCGAACAAACCTGAGGCAGGCAGGTGAAGCCATCTCGGGGTGGCGCCAACCCAGAGGCCCCCAGAGGGTCGACCTGCAGGACGCAGCCGGTCCACACCCAGCACGCTGGGCGAACCATGCACACTGGGCAGGAGAGGAGTCAGGGCCACAGCTCTCCTGAAAGGCACCAAGAGGTGTCTGAGGACACTGACCTTCCAGGGCTGAGTACCCAAGATTAACGCTACCACTTGTGGGGTCCTGGGTGTCCTCTGCTAGTCCACCTGGTACCAGACACCACTCTTCCGTCTGTGAAGGAAAATACCAAAACCGCCAACAGAGCCGCAGGGTCCAACTGGGAAATCCTGGGGCCACCAGGACAGGACTCGGCCGCAGGTCCCCAGGGTCACAGACCTGTCCAGACCTCCAAGGACCACGTCTCTAGAACAGGCACGTACGGTGGGGGAACCGAATGTAGGAGAACAGCCAGCCTCGAGGTGGGCATGCTGCCCGACCCCGCCCCAGAGGCAGCGGAAGGCTCAGCTTCTGCCCAGCAGACAGCGCAGTGTGCCGGCACAGCCGCCCGCAGGCCCGGACCCGACCCCACCCGCAGGCCCACCGCCCACGCACCCACAGCCCGCACTGCCACGCCTCAGTAAGCAGAACAGGAGACTGAGGCTACATGGGCAAGCTCGTGACAGCTCAGATGACAGGAAGCAGCTCTCACACTGCCTCGCAGCAGTGCACTTAGCAGCCCACTTCCTAAAACGTAGGAGGGGCAGGTCAAGCGCTGTTTCAGACGGAGCCCATCTTCCTACTCTGCCGAAACAGTCGCCAAAACGTAAAGAACAAGATGTGCGTCCTGATCAGGAGCTCACTTAGGGCGAAAGAACATGGAATAAGGACAAACTGCCCCCCAAAAGGCTGCCTCTGCCACGTTTACCTCCTGCTAGGACACAGACGGGTGCGCTCCCTCGCTCTCTGCCGGACCTTTATGCTCCGTGATTTGTACAACTGGCTGAGTAGAAGGGGTTTTTGTTTCTTAGTTAAAAATCAGTGAAGATTTTTTTTCTCCCCTTCTCCATGTTCCTCGCCCTGGTGGCTTGCTGAAGCCACTCGAGTAGGAACGAAGCTTTGGCTGCCATGGTAACGGGCAGCACGCTTTACACCGCACAGTTCCTGGAGTGCCAGCCGGCCGCCAGGGGCACCGAGCTTCAGCACCAACCTGAAATGCCCGGCGAGCAACCACCACCAGGGGCCCTGGGTCAGCCAGCACCTCCCTGAGCGTCTAACTACTCCGTCCAGGCGCCAGGCCAGGGACCGATAAACTCCGTCTCCGACGGTCCAGATGCGCAAGAGAAAGGTGGGGTGCCGGCGGCCTAAAGACACTCACAACCAAACGATACTACAAAGTAAAAAGTCCTCCTGCCACAACACGCACTCAAGGGCTGACCTCAAAGACATGCGCACGACAAACGGGCACTGCTGAAAGAGCGGCCAGGCCGTGGCGAAACCTTCTGACGGCGCTGACACACAAAACCCAATGAAAGCAGGTTCCAGACTCTGGGTTTGTCCTGAGCAAAAAGGGGCACAGTGCAAAGTGAGACCTGCAGACCGCCCAATGGTCTAACAACACGGAATTCTTCGAATTACGGCCCAGGTGTCAGCTAAACACACAGTGTCAATGTTTTTAAGGAGGGAAAGTATGAAATATACTAAAAAAATGTCAAGATCAAAACAGGCTTTTTTTAAAAAGTAAATTTTTGATGAACGAAGAGGACTTAGGCATGGCTTTACCTGGGGTCACACTGACTCCTCCCTTCCAGGACCACAAAGGACATACCATCGCTCACCGACCTCCCTGTGCGCCTGAGGCTGGGGTCACAGGTCAGCGAGGCGGAGGCGGAGGCAGATGGCCAGGACGGCCAGGGCTGCACCGTTTGTGGAACGGTGAGGCTTTAATCAGCAAAGCAAGCTACTAAGGCCACACTGCTCAGCATCTCACGGGGTTTCCAGGCGCTCACCAGCCCCTGCTCTGTCTCCCGGGCCCCTCCTGTCTCCCACCCTGTTCCAACTCAGGCGGGTGGCCGGGTGCAGGGAGGACAGCTCTTCTATAGCAGGAAGAGGGGCGGCACGGGACTGCTCCAAGTCTCCTTAGCTGCGTAAAGGAGACCATGAACTTGCAAAATCTCCCCTCCACCTCCAGAGACGAGTAACCCCCTTAACCTGGAGGCCCCCCATCTCCTGTTTGGTAGCTACACGACCTATTCTTCCACTATCTGGAGAAGTCAGCTCTCCAGAAGCGGCGCGTCCATGGCATCATGGAGAGCTGACGCGGCCAGTCCACACATTACTGTCACTGCGGGAACGAAGTCGGGCAGCCCCAGTGCCATCAAACATGCCTTCTGAAAAACTGGAGTCCTCTCAACAGTTACCAAAGCCTTCAAATGTGCGCTCCCTCTTAAAAAGAGGTTCCCAGGCTGCCCTGCATCGTGCGTGGAGATTTCTCCCTCCGTGAGCAATTCTCAGACCCCTGCAGGGCAAGCAGAAATCAGCTTGATTCCGACACTGCCTCCCCGGAGACAGAGTCAGGTTCCACAAGTGAAGGGTGCAGCCCCACGAGGCTGCCCTCCCCTGCAGAGGCCAGGCCAGAGCCCAGGCCAGCTGTGCTTCTGACCAGCAGGCTATAAATCAGAGACAGGGCCCCAGGAACGCCTCCTTGGGTTCTAAGCTTTTGCCAGAAGGGCTCACAGAACTCAGGAAACACCATTTATTCACCAGATTACTGATTTAGTCCAAAAAACATTAAAGGATACAGATGGACAGCCAGATGGAAAGATGCACAGGGTGAGGTCCCTAACAACGGAGTCTCTGTCCTCATGGAGCTCGGGGCCCAGCACGCTGGCATGTGGAAGTGGCCCGGTTTGCAAGGACCAAGGAGCTGTCCTCAGGCTCTTCCCAGAGGCTCAGCACTAGTCCTGGGTCACTGGGCCACTGGCTGCTAGACACCACCTCCAGCCCCTCTCCGCAGCTCCAGAGTTGGGGGGCGGGGGCAGGGGCGGGGATGGGTCTAAAGGTTCCAGTCCCCTCATCACATGGTTGGCTCTCCTGGCAACCAGCCCCACCCTTGGGTGCTTTGCGCAAGTCACCTCATTCACATACCAAAAGACCCCTTTACCAGTCTCCACACCTGGGAAATTCCAAGGGTCTGGGGAACGGTAAGCCAGTGACTGTCGATGGGGCACAGGGACGCCTCCCATTACACAGTGTGACATTCAGGTGTGCTCTACAACGCTGAGTTTCAGATGGCTGAGACAGTGCCGACAGAGGCTGGCCGTTCCAAACAGTACCTGAGAGGGGTAGACTTGGGGGATCCTGAGGGGCGGGACAGCAGGCCTGAAAGCCACCTTTGGACTCAAATGAGAGCCGACGGCAGGCCCACGGAGTTGTCGAAGACTCGAGGCGGGCTACCGAGAGCCAGCCCAGAAGCCACCCCCTACCTGACAGCAGCACTGAAGTGACGGGGACTGTGGGTTTTGTAGCCCGCCCCTGCTCTGGCTCCCGGGGACTATTCACTCGCACTGGGTCCCTGGGGGGCATGTCACTCAGTACCTCCTCCAGGTCTCTGTCACAGTGACAGGATTTTACGTTCAATAGCCTCATCACCCTCTCATAGCTCAGATTTCATGCAGCTTTATTTAGCCTTTCCCCCACTGGACTGAAGTCAAGTACCACCCCACCCACAGGGCCAGGTGCAGTTCATCCCAGATTCTCCCACAATGCACTGCACACGGGCTAACTTGGGGTTGGCCTGGATGGCTGGGCACGGTGCCCATCAAAGAGAAACAGGAGTCAACCACTCCCCCCTCTTTTCTCTGGGCCGAGACGAGAGATGCCCTGTACCAGGGTTGGGGCTGTGGAGATGAGGAGTTCTGCTGGTCATCTGGCGGAGGGATACTACCCTCCCCTGCCTGCCACCGGGCAGCCCTGGACTCCCCGGGCTGAAGGCCTTACTGGGGTGTCTCAGCTGAAAACACCAACAGGCACCTCCCCAACTCATTACCCTGTGGGTGCTGATGCCGGCCCGAGCCCTGTCCTCCGGGCTTGCACTGCTGTCTGTGAGCCAGAGCTGGCCACGAGCGCCCGAGCCACAAGGGAGGGCCAGGATCCCCGGCGCCCGCCAGCCGGGTGGGCCCTGGAAGGGCTGGCTGGATCCAAGTGTGTCGGAAGTGCACCTGCCACCTTCCGGAAGGTGGTACCCACAGGAGAGAGTGTGGGTCCTGCCGCAGTTCAGGAGACCAGCAGGCTCCGCTGTGTGAGCAGGAGGCCACAGGCTGGGCCGCAAACACGAAGAAGGATACCCGGCTTGCCTGAAGAGCAGCACCCTGCCACTGAGCTGGACAGACATTTGTGAAAGTGACGGACTCACAGACTCTTGGACTGAAGACAGTCCGTGTGCAGACAGAGGGACACACATCACTTTCGGTAAGCTCAGCATGACAGGAGGGCCCAAGCGGCTGCCACGACCGGGCTACAATAGGTCGGGCTTTTCTCGCACTGGGAACAGACATTCAGTTACCACGCCCTGTCTGAGACTCAGGCTCGGCCCCTGGGCAGCGGGGCTGACTGATCGGACACAGCACCAAGTGGTTATGCTGGATTTCCCATGCAGGTGAGGATGGCGGGGGCTCCCTCCGTGCGGGAAGAGCGGGAGGTTCTGGAGGTAGAGGGTGGTGACGGCTGTGCACAGCGTGGACGCACTCAATGCCACAGAGCCGCGCCCCTTCAAAACGGAAACCCTGCCAGGTGTCTTTCACCACAACGTTGTTAGTAAAAAAGAGGGGTTTTCCCCCATAGGAACCCAGGGCAACCCCAAAACAAATTCAGCCAGCCAATAAATCATCTTTTCAACGCGGATGTTGAAGCCCCGGAGCATGGACAGGGATGAAAGCCGCCACTGTGGGGACAGCAAGAAGATGTGGGACACACAGGGCCACCCGCAGCACGGAGTGCTGACCACACGTCCAGCTCAGGGAGTGAGTCAGGAGGTGGGGAGGGAGGGAGAGACAGACAGACAGACAGACAGGCAGGGACAGAAGGGGCGTGGCAAATCGGCAGGGCGGAATGAGTCAGCGGGCCCAGGAGGAAGTAAGTGCGGGCACTGGCTGCGGTCCGGTCAAACAACACAGACGGGGCTCCTCGGGCGCCAGAGCCTTGACGGGGGCCGTGCTCAGGCTGGGGCCACTCTGCCTGCTGGACGGGGGCCCGTGAACACTGCAGGCCTCTGGCGCAGTTCACCTTGGCCCTATGCCCCCACCCTGGCCCTGCTCAAGGGCCCAGGCTAACACCCTTCCCTGCGCTCCACAGCCCTGGCCAAGTGTGACTCGCCTCTGGACCTCCCTCTTGCCAGTCCTGCCGGGCCCTGTCACTGTGACTGTCCCTGTAGACACCCTGCAGGGGCCGCCTGTGGGCTGCGCTGGCACCGGTCTCACCTCCTCCCATCCACACCTGCGCCCACCCTGCCCACCTTGCCACCTGCTCGGTGCCGGGCCCTACTGGCCAGCTCAGCCAGGTTGGAGCCATGTGGGAGCCGGGCCCCGCCCCAGCCCACCAGGCAGCATCTGCACACCAGTCTGCAAGGAGGGCCGCCGGACAGAGGACACAGGTTCCGGGTCAGCTCCAGAAATGGATCCTTTCATTGAAAAGTGACAGCCTCAGGAACGGTTTTTACTAAACTTTTCTTTAAGGTCTAAGTTCACCGTCAGTGTCATTTTCTTTCAGACCCGAAACCCCCAGCCACTCGTGGACAGGACCTTCTACCTACCCTGCATTCTGGGGTCCACACCCCCTTTTCTCTCGCGGTGAAGCCGGGCGTGCCCTCTGGACAGAGGTGTCTCCAGTTTTAAAGGGGCAGTTCACACAGAGGCAGGGCTCTGAGTACAAAAGTCACATTCCTCAGAAGCCTGCCAGTCGTAAAGCGCTCAGCACCTGAATGTGTGCCCCGCCGCCCTGCCCTGCCCTCCCCGCCCCAGCCCACGCAAACGCTTGCCTGGAACCGACAAACAGGCCTCGATAAAGAGCTCTTTACAAGGACGGGAACAAGTCCATCTGCTAACAAAAACTAACTGTTGAGCTAAAGGTTGCAAGTTCAAGCGCAATCTGGCGACTGCACACAGGGCCGCGGTTTGTCCGCGCACAGTATCTCCCTTTCAGAGGCCGATAAAGTCTCTGCACACACTCGCCCCCCAGCATTTTTAAGATGCTTCGCAGGATAAATATTAGCTCGGGACTTGCCTACGAGAGAAGTGAAAGCTGCCAAAGAAGCAGTTTTTGAAAGAAAAGGAGAAGGAGCAGCCTGGGCCAGAGGGTGGCAGGGCTCGGCCCCAGCCGCTCCCCTCTGACCTTGCCCTGGGCCACCCGGGCACCCAGCAGAGAGGACAGAGCTGCAGCTCCGGCCCCTAACTGGCACAGCGCCAGGCACTCAGCAGACAGCACCCCCCCGCCCCCCTCAGACGGAGAGGACTGGAAAACAGAGCTAATTAAAAGGAGACCTTATGGTGACTGCTGGGATGAAGAGCAAGATGTGCAACAGCTTAAACTTCAGTTAGGCTTGATTTTGTCAGAGACGGTTTCGCGGCCTGGCTGACCCAATGTAGCACAGCGAGCAGAAAGCGGGCTGCTCCCGATGCCACAGGGGCCTGCCATCGGTGGCCACCCCTGCAGGTAGCCAGGCCAGGTGGGCGTGCCGCAGGTGGACCTGTGTGGCCATTTCTCACTACTGACTCCAGATGTCACTTATGTTGAGGAAGTCACCTGGGAGAGCTCTTCACATTCCATTCCGTGGCCTGCACCTCCACAGAACTGGAAGCAAGCCCAGAACAAAGCCAGGCACAGCACAGGTGATGTGAAGGGCTTCCCCAGACAGTGACCAGCTCAGTGCGACCACAAGCAGCCTCCAGGGTCACGGGGCAGGGTAGGGGTGGAGGTCAGGCTCAGCCAGGGTCCCTCCACCAGGCCCCAGGCCCCCACAGCACCGAGCACCCTGCTCCCCTGCGCTGCACTTGGACACGTTCGTTTGGCTTCCTCACCTGACTGCAGGGAGTGCTGTTGAGAAGCGCACCTCCCACCACCCTCACCCCCATTCCCTGTGGTCTGTACATGGGACCACAGCCACAGGGTGTTCGTTCCCAGGCCTGGGTGACCACCCCGTGCCTAAACGCCGTGTGCCCTCCACCTGCAATGCAGGGTAGCTACGCCTGGGGACCCTTGGGCCAGAGGCTGAAAACCTCCCAGGGAGTCGAGTCCCCTGCACCAGGCTCTGCGGCGTAGTGCTCAGGACACAGCCGCGAGAGACGGACAGGTGGATGGCACAGGGGAGCAGAGCAAGCTTGCTGGGGACAAGGCCACCGAACCAGCTCTCGTGCTGCGAGAGGGCCGGAAGAAAGGGTCGTCTAGTGGTGATAACGTCATTGGCATCATGAGGGTCTGTATGCAGAGTCGCCACTAGCAGGAATAATTTTTCTCAAACAAAAACTTTGGTTGAGCGTTTCTCCTCGGTCTATCAGAAACCCTGTCACTGTCAGAAACACTGTCTAGAGCTTGCTCGGCCTATGACAGCAGACTTCTGTCCTCTGGCCACTGGGAACGCTGCTGAGCAGGCCGGACGGCGGGTCTAGGACAGGGACCCTCCCTCACAAAGGCGCCTACAGCTGGGGTGGAAGGGTTAGAGGGAGCCCTCTCACAGAACTGCAAAGCCAGAGAAAGCTGAGCCGAGGGACAAGGGTGCGGGCCAAGTCAGAAGCCCAGGCCCATGCAGGGATGCAGCCCAGGCCTCAGACTGGGTTTTCCACAGGGGCAGGACAGTTGGCTCGCCCACCTGTGGAGGGCACTTCCTAGCGATGGGGACACTCACCATGGATGGCACGGAGGACTCAGCCAGCGTAGGCAGGGTGCTGTGTAGCAAACCCAGGGTGGGGAGGCCAGGAAGGGGCCACCTGGCAAGGGGAGCGGCAGGAGCGCACACCCCATGAGCCCAGAGCTCCTCGGGACACAGGAGCCATCCGGCCATAACCAGGCTCCAGGGCAAAGCCCAAGGGGGCTGGGAGGAGCTGAGCTGGTCCTGCCCAGGGATGCACAAGGCTCAGCCTTCCACATGCTTGCCTGTGCTGGCAAGAAGCTACGAACATGCCACTCGCTGCCTCCGTGACCAGTGACATGGGCCCCCTCAGCCTGCGGGCCGCCCTCGCTCTCCAGGCTGTGCCACCTCCACCCGCAGCCCCGCCCCTCTGGCAGCGTCTGTCATGCTGAGGTTTCCCTCAGTCACTCATCTTGACTGCTGGTCGAGGCTACTCTGTCCCCAGCACGAGCATGGCCAGGACATGAGGAGCACACAGGATTCAGTGCCCAGCTCAGTCCCTCCTGGTCTGGCTCCCTCCCCCTCCAAAACAGCCAGCTGCTCCTACTCATGGTCCAAGGCTATGTTCACCTGGAGCAGAGAGCCTCCCGTGGGGGCAGCCTCTGTGCAGCGGGACAATGTCACATCAGTCTGCTGGGCCCCTGGCACCAGGAGAAGCGGCCACAGGTTTGGGGACAAGCTAATTTACTTTTCTCTTAAAACCCCAAGGTTCCTTCTCGCCCTGGTGCCCAGGACAAGCTGGGGCGGGGCTGGAGTTGGAGGGGGCAGAATAGGGTCTGCTGGACTTCAGCCCAGCCTCCTGCAGTCCAGAGGTGGGGGCCGGGGCCAGACACCAAGCAGATCTGCCAGCTGGCCTCCACCTGGGCTCTGTGCCAGGTGGCCAGGAGGTGTGTCTGGCCAAAGCCACAGGCACAGAGAAGGCTCATAAACCAGCCCGACCACCCCTGGGACGTCCACCTTACTGTTTGCTGTGACTGCAGCTTGCCATAAGCCTTGCTACTGTGCCCTGCCACCTCGCCACCCAGTGACCACCCCGTGCCCCATTCTGAGCTGACGCAGAGCCGTCCAGTAGGCCCGGGTCCAGTGCTCCAGGTCCCCTCCCAGCCCAGAGCCCAGGACAGGTAGGTGTGGAAGGCCCAACGGAGAGGCCAAGGGAGAAAGCTCTTGATGCCACAGGCCAGAATGTCTCGACCTCACCCTGAGCTGCAGGCACCAACATCAGCTGCAAATCGGCCTCCGCTTCAGGGCGGCCCCAGGGGGCCCACTGGGCGAAGGGCACCAAAGGGACCACCGTTGGCCAGCTTCCGGCTACCTACGCACAAAGCTTCCGGGACTTTCCTTGGCTACTGCCCTGCAGCTTGAAGGCGCAGAAGACAGGTGGCTGCACAGACACAGCCCAGGTGTGCCGCTGCTGCCGCCCAGGCCTGACAACGGGGCCCCGGTGGCGCGGGAGAGGAGACAGCCCCTGGCACCACGGTGCACGAACTCTGCCACCTACCAGAGTCCAGGCCCGGCACGCGGGTCCTGGGTCGTGCGGAGTCTCAGCTGTAAACCCGCGCATACGCCCCTGGAAAGCACGTGTCTCGGCAAGACAAAGTCAGCCCTGGACACCTTCATGTCTATCTTCCTATCTCCGCTTGCTGAGCGGTGTGTCCTTCACTGGCTTTCAATGGAGCCTGCAAGTACTTGGCCCTGAAGTTCAACGATGCCAGCGACCTGCCAGTCTCAGAACACTGGGGCTGGGGAGGAGGCCCAGGGCACCCACTGTGCTTGGGGCCTCCACGAGGAAGGCAGGCTCGGGGTCCTGGCACACCTGGCTCCCGGGCAGGGAGAGGAGTGGCCCCCTTGGGGTGGAAAGTTGGCCGGAGCCGGGAGGGCGCCTGGTGTCTGTGAAAACGCCCCTGGGGAGGGGGTGGGGAAGTTGGTTCTACAGCCAGACGGCGGGTCCTTCATTCTTTTCCTTATTTGCCTCTGAAAAGTAGGCCGTTCTTCCTATTCTGAAATGGAACACGGGTCAGCCCTTCCACAGAGCACGCTAACCCAAAGAAAAAGGTCACCAGATCCAAAACATTTCTCCTTTGGCCGGCGGCCCGCGGCGGCTCCGTTCTGTTTATTCGGTTGCAGCAGCGCTCTCCTGGGGCACAAAAACCTAACCCAGCAGCCTGGTGCCCGGTGACAAGGCTGTGGCGGGGGAGCCGCCTGCTCCCTGGGCGGGTCCTCCTGGGTGCGCCCCTCCCCACCCCAGGAGAAAACAACCGCCCACGGAGTGCCCAAGGCCCCAGGAGGCTGCTCCCGGAGGGCAGGTGTCCTGCAGAGGCCAGAGAAGGGGCCCCTCCTTCCACCCCCGCACCTCTCCACTGTCAGTGCTCAGTGAGTGACCAGGCAATTCCAGTTCCTGCCTTCACTGAGTGGCCCTGGGCCTGATGTCTTCGACACCACCCCCACGCTCCATGTCGCCACCGGGCCCCCGTGGGTCAGGGTGCCGCACAGGCCTCCACTTAGCATCCGAGCCAAGTCCAAGAGCTCCGCGTCCGTCTGCACTGGAGCACAGGCGTGCCCCAGTGGCCTTCCAGCCTCACACTGCCTGTCTGAGTCCCTGTTTGGGGGACAGGCCCCGTGGCTGGGGCTGGGCGTGTCCCCTTCTTCCACAGGAGGACCCGCTGGGAAGACGACACCCGCGCTCCCGCCGCAGCTCCGGCCTCAGTCAGACTCGCCTCTGAGCCCTGGGGGCCAGTGCTCTGGCCACTGCTGCCGTGTGCACGTGAAGACGCTCGCTGAGGCTGCGCAGACAGGCCAGGTGGGAAAACACAGAGCATCCAGACAGATGGATAGACGGGGTGGCAGACCCAGGAGGCGGCAGAAAGCCTGCGGCAGAGGTCGGTACAGAACAGTGGCAGGCAGAGGGTGCAGCAGCCACGGCGTTGGTGCCCTGCTCCTGAGACCATGGCCCCTCCGGCAGGCAGGTCTGCAGGTGTGAGGCCCTCACTTCCCCGGAGAACCCTGAAGACGCCCAGGGGTGGGGCCGAGCAAAGATTCAGCAGGAACACCCTCAGTGCTGGCAGAATCCCATGTCAGTCCACAGGTTGGGTGCCCCCAAGACACTGCTTCTGAGGCCACACCTGCACCCCAGCATGAGGCAGAGGGTGTCATGTGCAGGGAGGGCAGTGACGGGCCTCGGGTGGCTTCTCCTCAGCACTGACTGCACACACAGCACGGGAGGCCGGCAGGCTGCTGGGGGAAGCTGCTACCCGCTGGGAAGCCCTAACCACCGCTCACCCTGCCCCGCATCTCCTGGGTGCAAGCTGCCTCAAAGGCATGAGGAAGACAGGCCTGGCTCCAGCCCTCTGGGACCTCTGTGCTGAGACCCCTACCCAGCTTGCGGGGAGGCAGGGTCTGGTTCATGACCCTCTCTTCCTTCACCTCCCCCTTCCAGAAGCAGGACTTGGGAACAGCAGAGAGGAACCGTAGTAGCTTTGGCACAGGCAGGCAGCCCGTCCTCACTGGGGCCCGCCCTCTGCGCCCCAGAAGGCTGACAGCTGGAGAGGCGCAGCCCCCACCCGAGTCGCTCATGAGAGGTCATCACGTACGCCCACAAGGGCACCTTACTTGCACCTTCAAGCATGTGTCTACTCAGACCACGTGCGGTCCACTCCAGAACAGGGGAGTGGACGCAGAGTGGCTGTTCCAAAGCAAGTTTCCCACTGAGGTGCTGGAAGGACAGGGCGGCAGGAGTCAGGGCCTGCCCGCCCTGCTCATGGGCCCCTGCCGTGTGCCAGGTGACTCCTGGGGGTCCAGGAGAGCGGCCCTCCCCACCCCCGTGAGTTTGAGACCTCGGGGAAAGCAGAAGTAGCTGCTCTTCAGAAGCCACTCACAGCAGCGGTGAACCCAGCTGAGTTAAAGTGACACCTCCATGTCAACTCCATGTCAGCACAGTCTGCGGGGTGCTCTACTTTCCATCAGGATGGCGGCCCAGGATACAAAGGGTCAGCGAGGCGCAGGCGGCAGAGCATGGCCCCAAGGATGTGAGCCTGGTCTGCCACAGCTTTATCCCGCCCTGAAGACCACACGTGGGGGAGGGGCCTGCAGGGCCGGTGGGGAGCCTATAAAGGCTGTGAACCCTGTGCGGCACCCTCCTTCGCCAAGGCTGGTGTTAACCAGGAGCAGCCGAAACTGCAGCTGACCAACTCTTCCCAGGGTCTGACAGCCTCGTGACTCAGCCACCCTGCCCGCCCCCAGGTGTGGTCACCTGGTGCTAATGGTGTTTTCGGGAGGGATCAACCTGCACGCAGGGCAAGGGCTGCAGTGCCCGCCCCCCCCCCCGTGCACCCTCCGCCGGGGTCACCTCCCCCACCTGGGCCACATTCCTTGGCTGCCCTCCGCCAACCCCTCAAGATACATCTGGATCGCAAATTCCTTCCAAGAAACAGCCCCAGGCCGGGCACTGGCCTTCTGGCCTAGCTGGTTGGACAGGCAGTTAAATAGAAACATGGAAATTATTCATGTGTTTGGTCACAGAGGTTTTCTTGTGGGCATCTGATAAGTTCATCAAGAAAAAAACTCATCAAAGCTCCCTGTGCCACCTGTCACCACACTCCCTAAAGGCCACTGGACTGGGGACACCCGTCGGAACCTGGGGCTCCAACTGTGTGCCCTGGCAGCTAGAGGGGAAGGGCCCTGCAGACGGGTGTTCTCAGGCCTCCGGGGGCCCAGTCCACAAGGGAGACTCCACTAGGGCTCTGGGCAGGGTGCATGTCGACAAGGCGTGGGACCTGGTAGCCACGTTTCTCCTGCCCTGTCTTGCCTATAGGTGGGTCACACCCAGGCCACTCCAGGCCTCAGTCGCTTCTATAGCTCCTTCTGACCACCGCCCTCCACCCCACTGCTCCTAGCATCCCAGCTCTCCCCACCGGACGCCCCCTCAGCCCGCCTCCAGCACAGGGTCCCAGAGGGCACCAGCTGTGCCATGACTGCAGCTGAAGCACTGGGGGCAGCGGCTGCTGCAGATCTCTGTGTGCACCCACCTGGGCCTTGCCGCCGTCTCGTGCGGGTGCTGGTACCAAGTTACAGGGGAGGAGACTGGCCCAAAGGGCGAGGGACACTTCCTTCCAGAGCTGGTTAACACAATGTCACCTTGGGGCTGGGACAGGTGGCAGGAGCGGGAGGGGAGGGGCATGAGCCCCCTCGTCTTGTTTTGTGGTGTGGGTGTCCAGAGTCCCAGGAATGTGCCGCCCTGGCGTGCAGATTATTTCCAGCTAAATCAAAACCCAACCGACTCAGCTGGGGTCCGCCGCTTGGTTTCTGTGCCTCCCCCTTTCCTTCCTAAAGGGACTCAGATGGAAACACCTGCTTTAGGAAGCAGGGGCTGTCAGCATGATCACCTGAGGCCTTTCTACCTTAGCAAGAGCCTGGACGGAGCAGGGACCTCTTAGCTGCCCCTCCCCACTGCTTCTGGGATGCCAGGCACGAATCTGCTGGCCAGTCTCTTGGCCGCCTGTAAATGGCCCATTTCCATTTTTGAAATCAAAGATCCCATCCCCCACTCTTTGTCCAAAATGACACGTATACCCAAGTTTGCTTCAGTGTCTTTGGAATTTCCATGCTTATGGGAATTCCTCGTGCACATGCGTTAAAACTTGGTTTTCTCTTGTTCGTCTACTGTTCGTCGTTTGAATTACTCAACCAGGTAGAACTAAGGGGATGGGGGACATTCCTGGCCCCCACAGTGGAGGACACCAGCATCTGGGACTTGTGGGGTGAGAGTCAGAGAGCCGGAGGGCGACTGACCGAGCAGCAGGGAGCGCGTGGCCTGAAAGGGAGTGTGGGGGCTGTGCTTGCTCTTCTCAGTGGGAGAAACCCAGACCTGGCCGGATCGAACATCTCAGTTTAAAACAGCCCTCACCTCGCCTTCCCTGTGGCTGGACAGCCCGTGGGTGACGCCACGTGCAGCCTCGTGGTAGCAGCAGACCCGCGGCTTCCCGTCAAGGCCAGGCCTCCTCTCGTTGGCGCAGAGATGCTGACAAACAGGCTGCTGAGAACCGTCAGGAACTGGGACCACTCCCACTGAAGCTGCACCCTCTTTACCGGCAGGGTGCGAAGAGGTGGTTTACAAATGGTGGGGTGCTGTGTCTCTCCCAGTTTGGGAGAGCCGGGCTGGCCTGCCAAGAAGCCTGGGGCCAACACCCAGAGAAGACAGGCTGGAAAGGAGCCCTGGTCCTCTCTCGAGAGGAACTAAGTGGCCACGTGGGAGAGACCTGCAGGGTGCCCGGTGCATGTGGCCTCTAGGGACGCTGGCGATGAACCCTGACAGTGCTGGCAGCCTGGGGTCCCCTCCAGCCCCACCAGGGAAAGAGACTCACTCAGAGCAAAGCAGGCCCTTCAGTGACCCCGCCATCCCCACCCCCCGAGTCAGGAGCCAGCCAAGTGCCATCTCTGCCCGGCAGGCTCAGGGTCAGGAATTCCACCCGCCACTCCCAAGCCTTATCTCAGCATGACACTGTTCAATTGTTCCGGACACCTTGCTCTCTCCGCGACCCTCGCTGCCCCACACTTTCCCACAGAGCCAACCGGAGCATCCCAATGTCACCACCACGAACGCATTGCAGCACGGGCTCTAGTGCCTGGGACAGATGCCCCGAGTCCCACGGGTGGTTGCTGCTAATTGGGGTCACAATAGAAACCCCAACAACTACCCCTTGGGGTTTATCTCTAACACACTTCTCAGAGGGCCAGGTCCACCCACAGGCAACACCAGCCCAGTCCACCTGCTTCTGGAGCGCCAAACGCTCCGGTGTGCTCAGACTGCTGGTCAGGCGCGGCGGACCCCTGAGCGCCGAAGCAGACTCAGCAGTTGGCCCTGTGGGGCCCAGGGCCTGGGCTCCAGGGCAGGCTCCTCAGCCGGGAGAACCGTCCCTGCGTGTGTTGGAGGCCGTGAGCACGCCCCAGCGCAGACAGAAAGTGGGGTCTTCTTTGCATGTTCATGCGGAAGCGGCCCAGCGCTTTCACCAGGTGTTCAAAGGCACCCGTGACCGAAGACAGGCTCAGAACTACCCAGGTAGAGGGGCGGGGGCGGGGGCACGCACAGGCGCACTCCACTGGGTGAAGGGGTTTTTGCCTTGAGATTGTTATTGTGTAATCTTTTCATAATTTTTAAAAGTCAGCCCTTCCCTCTGCAGTTTCCTTTAGAATAGAGTTGAGCAATTTAGGTTCATACACAAAAAAAGGCAGGTTAAAAAAAAAATAGAAAGATGTATTTTAAATTTAGGAAAAACTGAAGGCCAGCCCAGGTTATTACAGAGCTGAGAATTTTCTGGACCTCATGAAACAGGAACATCAGAAACTACTGATCAAGCCACTACTTCTAGATCTGACCCTAAAGGAATGTACAAAAGGACAGAGCTCAAGTAAAACACAGGCGGCCAGGGTGATAATGAGCACGCTCCGAACCCTCCGCACGCAGTGCTAGCTCACTGCTTTGAAAGTGACCCAGGACAGACTGAGCAGCAGAGAGCCTGACCGGGTCAGCAACGCACTGGCCTCGCGCTTCAGAGCCAGACAGGAGCCGAGGTCCAGATAATCTGATGGGTACACCAGTGTACACGGGTCTGGGCAGGGTCTCTTGCCCTTGGGGTCGGGGAGCAGGGTGCGCATTCCCGCTGTCCGTCTCTGCCCTCTGCCCACACGGGAATCGGGTTCGGACTCAGATCTGACGAGCTGCCTCTCCTCCAGCCCCACTGCGTGCCTGCTGCTGGCATTGTGGCCGGGGGCTCGGACTGTCCTCAGGTGAACTCAAGGCTGCACAGGAGATGAGGAGCCCCGGGAAGGGAGAAAGTGGCCGTCCACGTGGGACCCGAACATACTGGGCACAATGACAGCCGCACCAAGCACATGCAGCCTGCGTTTCTCAGCTCTCGTGGCCAGGGTAGCGTCTTCCTGCTGCCACCTCTTCAAGACCCCCAGTTCCCATAATCCCGCAGCCATCTGCCCCCACCAATCAGGAAACCGAAAGGCAGAGAGGCTGGCCCCTCACACATGCACACGGGCCTGCACCGGGTGGCTGAGCAGAGGGCAGGACGGTGAAGACCCGACAGGTCACCCCCTCCCATGGCCTTTGTCTCCGTGGTTCCTGGATGGACCCGCTCCAGCCGCAGGCCCCTGGGCCTCGGAGTGGAAGGCTCCTGGGCACCAGGCCCTCCGTGAATCCCGCCCACCTTCGTGTGGCCCTTTCCCACTCTCCCGGGTCCGCATGCCGAGGCCAGCTGCTTCCTGGCAACAGAAGGACGCTGCAGACACAGTGAGGGTGACCCTCTGTGACATACACGGGGGCACTGATGCCATCAGGGATCAAAACTGTGACCTCTACACAATCAAGAAGGGCCCACTCAGGAAGTTCCTTGTCGGTATGTCATCAAATCGAGTCTGGGGGCAGCAGCTTCGAACAGGGTCCCCAGCTGCGGGACCGCAGGGCGTGCGAGCCGATTCTGGCCCCCAGGACCCTCTGACAAGAGACCCATGCGCCCGAAGGCGCACACTGCATCGGACAGCACTGCAAGCAGGCACTGCGGACAGTGCAAAGAAGGTGCAACTTACAGGCCCCTCCACACGCACCACACACGTCGGCCCAGTCAGTGCAAACCGGCAGCTCACTGCGAGGTGGCGGCCCGCTGATGCCACCCCCCGCGGCGAAGAGGGGAGGGCACTCGCACCCTACCATGGGCGTGATGCAGCCCGACGCTCTGCACCGAGTCAGTGCCCCATCACCTCTGAGATTAGGTTGGGGCGGGGGGCACGCCTGGAAACGAATACTGCACGTGTATGAGTTTTGTAATTAAAAAAAAAAAAATCTAGACGAGATCTTCCTGGCGTAAAAATCTGCAGAAGAAAAAGTGAGAAAGAATGGGTTGGAAAAAAGTTGAGAAATTCTGGTTTGTGGCAAAAAGTACCTGGCCAGGCCCACCCTGCCCAGGAGGACCCAGGCTCTCGGGGTCACACCCCTGGCCATTAGCACACATCCTACAAGCCAACCAGCAGGGCCCTGCCTGACTCCAGACACACCCTTTCTTGAAAACCAGTGCTGAGCGAGGGCCCCTGGAGGTCCCCGTTTGCTGACTCCCCCCAGGGGCCAGGCCACACCCAGGCCTCCCTCTCTCAACCCCGCGGGGCCTTGTGTGGAGGAGGTGCAGTCCCCTGCAGGGGAGGCAAGCTCACCATCGCCACTCCGGTTCACGTACTCTTCCGCTGTTGCTTCTGCTTAGGCTGAAATGCCTTTTGTTTCTCCCATGTCCCTGTGTGTGCATTTTCTGGCAAAGCTATTCAATCAGGAGAAAGAATTCCAACTGGAATCCTTAAGGTTTCCTGGTCTCAGTTTTCTCATTTATAAAATGGGCTACCACTGCTCCCGCGCAAATTCAGAAGTTAACTGAGTCTCGGTGGCAGCTCACGCAGAGCCTGGCCCCACCACGTACTCACAGGCGGCCGTCAAAGGCGCAGGCGGCTGTGGGATTCCCGTGGGGCTGTGAGGACGCCAGAAACACTCAGGGAGGAGAGATGACACCCAGGCTCACCAGCAGCAGAGCACAATGCCACCAGTTCTAAGTCTGACTCGGTTTCCTGGCACTGATCTTCAGGGTCCCCCCATGTGGTCAGCTCGCCGGGAGGGCCTCGTAAGAAGTCCAGGAGCTGTTCCCTTCAGATTCTTCCCTGAAAATAGTCTGCTCGGGGCCCCTGCACCTCTACCTAGGTGACTAAGGTCAAGTGCACCCAGGAACTCACAGAGTGGCAAGAACTTCCCTCCAGTCGCACAGCAAGCCGTGTGGTGGGGGAAGGCGGTGCCATTGGGGAGGTGGGCCTGAGGCCCTGGCCCAAGTCTGAAGGGCTCCAGCCTGAAGCACGGCTGTGTGGGCAGGAATAAATCTCCAGATGGACCGGGTTCTGAGGGATCATGAGGAAATCCACACGAAAATGGTTAAAATACTATTTTCCAAACCCGTATCATAAGCCGGCAGAAACCGCGGCCTGCATTTCCTGGCTCCCAGGCTCTCCCACAGACCCACACGACCTCATCAAACCCTATCTGCACCTCACACCACAAACTGACACCATCCACGGCACTCCTATCGGCACGCAGCCTCACCACGGAAGCTGCTCAAACCGTCAGGACTGACCAAGGGCAGACTGATAACCAACAGGGTGACAACGTCACTGAGGGCTGGCCGCCGGGGACACTCACGTTCATCACCTGGCTGCCACGACCCTGCCGGACGCCTCCGTCTCCTCTCGCGCAGTTTTGAATTCTTAGCATAACTGCCACTGGGCTGGCTTGTGACTGGATCAAAATATGGCCCCACTTGTGTTTTGCATTCGATCAGTGTGGAACGGCACTTCTATGAAGTTACCACCGTCTACACACAGTCACAGTGTTGAAAAGACACGATATCCCCAACTGCACCTGGAAAACCCAGCTCTTCCTATGGGTGGAGGCATCCCACGCCCCGCCCCCCACTCCCCGCTCCCAGTGCAGCAAAGATCCAACACCCCTCAGGTGGGCTTCAAAGTCCACACCAGGCCTGGCCACTTACTGTGTGGCTTCGGGCAAGTCACTTAAACTCTCTGTGCCTCCTTTCTCTCTCTGCAAAATGCAGGTAGCACAGCATAGCTCTCACCAGGTTCTGCAGAGAGAGAACGGGACCGAGTGCTCCGTGCAGGCCCGGGCCTCCGTGTGGTGTTTCTCAGGGCTTGCTGAGTGCCAGGACAAACCCTTGTCACGCTCTCCAGGTTACAACACAGAAGCTGAAGCTCGGACCAGTGGGCGGCTCCTGGGCCGAGGACACAAAGCCAGGGATGGCCCAGCCACAGTGTAAATGCTCTCTGCACAAGGCCAGGCTCTGCAGCGTTTCTGCTAAGGAATGAAAGGCACAGGGCCCCTCGGGATCCTCTTAAGAACTAAAAACACTTCAAGGGTGAGCTGGACCCCAGGTTTTAGAGGCCTCAGGTTTCCCTTCCGGGTCTCACTAGGCTCCTGAGCCTGAGCTGGCAAGTCAAAGAGCAGGTGGTCTGGACTCTACAACCCACCCCAGCACCAAATAAGAGCCGCCTTCCAGTGGGGTGAGTGGGGCGCAGAACGGGAAGCGGCCCTGGCCCACCCCGGAAGCCCTGGCTCCGCCCAGCAGAGGGCAGCAGTGAGCAGGGCGGAGGGGGGCCCCCCCCTCCCAGCTTGCAGTGCAAATGGTTTTATTGCAGCTTCCCCAGCCCAGGCCTCCCCGGGACTTCTGTTTCAGGCAGTGCATGGCTGGGAGTTTGTATATGGGAGTCAAGCCTCAGGTGCGGGGGAGAGGCTAGGACAAGCCACCTGCTCCGCGCAGAGACCCATTGGCAGCCCCGGTCTCTCTCTAAGCCTTTGCTGTGCAAACCGGAAACCCTGTGCTCAGTATCATGGTCCGAGATGCCGAGGGGGCTTGGGGAAGGGGCCCTGCGTGAGGGCTATGGCTTCCGGACCCCGACCCTGGGGTGGGTGAGGGCCGCGCCAGCCGGCCCAGTGCGCTCTGTGCTCTCTATGGAAGCCACAGAAACCTCGTCTGTGACCCAGGAAGCAGCTCCTCGCTTGCCTGACCTCTGGGAACAAGGGCTGTCCTCACAGTCCAGGGACGTGTTTTGTCCCCAAACACAAGTCCAAATTCATGGTGGCACATTCTTAAGTGGATTCTTAATGGTCAAGCCCGAGGACAGAGACAGATAAAACTTCCAGTGGACCTGCAGGACCAAAAGCCGAAGAGGTGTGCAGGCAGCCTGTGTTCTTCCTGCACGAGGCTGGACTGAGGAGAGTCCACGGGGAGGGAGGCCCCACCTGGGCAGTCCCTGGGACGCTTGGCCACTCAGGGGCCCACTGCCCAGAGCGGGGTGGCAGCACCCCCCTCCCAAACTGCTGCTCCAAGGGGGGGGGGCGGCGGAGCTGACTTCTCGGGTCCCTGCAGGCGGACCCGCCGAGCCCCAAAACCTGGCCCTGATACCTTCTCTAGCACATCTTTCCGGCACATTACAACTTAACTCAAGGCTCAGCCCTAGGGGCTTAAGCTGTAACCCTACCAAGCAAAACTGCACTGCTGCCCATTAGAGCGAGCACACGTTCAAGAAGCACATTCTCTTCCGCCCTCTAACACAGCAACGAACTGTCGCAGACCAATGGGGCGGCAGGGAGGTCCCATTCTCACCAAGCCGCGGATGCCAACACCGATGCCCCACCCCCACCAGGTGCGGTGAGGGAGCACGTGGAAGCACGTCACGAAAAGCAAAGCCCTCCTGGCGCTCTCAGGTGTGCGCGCTAAAACCAGTTTACAGACCCCCAACATCCCAACGGCCTGCTCCTGAACTGAGCTGCTCCGGGTCCCATGCTGGGAGTCCGCTGCGCTCCCCCCCAATCCCCCCTCCTTAACCGGCAGAAGGCGCTCCACACCTGGAATGTGCCAGCAGTAAGGGCGCAGCTGGCACCAAAGGCAGCTCAATAATTGCCTCAACCAGCAAGGCACCTTCGATGGACCCCCATCCAAGGCATGTTATTGTGTACATTCAGTAATTAATTCCAGGCGTGCCTCGGGGACACTGTGGCCAGGGCCCGGACCACAGAAACCAAGTGTGCAGGAACGCGAGTGGGCACCTGCACGCTGGTGGAGGGTCTGGCCCTCAGGTCGTCAGGAACACGCCTGCAGCAAAGCACTGCGAGCGAGGTCGGCCGAGTGAGGTGGGGCTCGCTCCTCTAGCTCAGGGGCACCCTCACGCGCCGGTCACCAGGCTGGCTCTAGCGATGGTTACGAGGGCAAACCTTCTCGACGGAGGGAACACAGCCTCATGATCACAGAAGGGTTCCGAACGGCAGTTGATATATACTTTCGTCGCAGAGAAGTGTGAAGAATGATTAATATGAGACTTTCAAGTATAAAAGCACATCACGTTAGAATAAAAACCCATGAGGAAAACAGCAAACACACAAGTTCAGGAGGAAAAGTGAACACGTCTGTGTTACGACACATTTGTAAAAGGAGGCCGAGGGCCCCAAATCAGAGGGTCTCACACTGACCACTCTGAGAGCAACAG
Organism: Macrotus californicus; assembly: GCA_007922815.1. Lineage (NCBI taxonomy): Eukaryota > Metazoa > Chordata > Mammalia > Chiroptera > Phyllostomidae > Macrotus > Macrotus californicus. The sequence goes on along the minus strand of VMDR010000201.1, from coordinate 228,316 downwards.
AACTGCTATCTTAAATGTCTGTACTTACAATATTCTGGATACTACATCTTTTTTAAAAGATTGTATTCATTTATTTTTAGAGAGAAGGAAAGGGAGGGAGAGAAACATCAGTGTGTGGTGCCTCTCGCATGCCCCCTACTGGGGACCCGGCCCGCAACCCAGGCTCGTGCCCTGACTGGGAATTGAACTGGCGACCCTCTGGACGGTTCTCAGGCCAGCAGCACTCAATCCACGGAACCACACCAGCCAGGTAGAAAGTACATCTTTTACAGCTATTTAAAATTAACAAGAAAAAGTTTAGATGTCAACTTAAAACTGTGCTCATAGTTTTTTAAAGTGACTTTACAGAACGTGAGCAGAAATACGTGAAGATGGGCTTGACCGTGTGCACGGCTCAGTGAGTGGGGCATCGCCGGCCGGATTCCAGGTCTGAGCACATGCCCGGGTTGGGGGTTTGGCCCCTGGCTGGGATGCAGATGGCGAGCATACGAGCGGCAACCGACTGACGTTTCTCTACCTTTCTCCTTCTCTTCTCCTCTCTCTAAAAATAAACAGAATCTTCAAACAAAAATACATGAAGATGGCTGTTTGAAGGCAACACTGCTCTGGAACAGCCATAACTAAAGAGTCGCAGTGATGCCCCGGGCGCTGCCCCTCCCCTCCGGGTGGGAGCTCGCTCCCCAGGCCTCCTCCTGCGTGGGGGATGTCACGCCCTCCCCTCAAAATAACTCAGGGAAAAGATTCCTTCCCCATTCCAAACCAAAAATCATACTCTTCTGAGTATGAGAAATGTATTTCCTCAAACGATGACTAAAGAGTTGGCAGCGGCGAGCTTACTTATCGGTTGCTGGCCCCGCGTCGTCCATGGGGTCGCTTCAAACTGTGCGGCGAAGGGAAGAGCACCTCGCCCACTGCCTCTGGCCCCACAGGCCTGGCCCACCCTCCTCATCATCGGGTTGCAGGGTCTGCCACGTACTTTATGCTCAAGAGCTGCCTTTGAAATGGGAAGAATCTGATCGCCAACAAAGCCAACTGGCTCAGGGACTCAGAGGCAAACGCCGAGAGGATGCCGCGCAGCAGGACCCCAGGTGGAAGGGCCCTTCTGAAGACAGGGAAAGAACGCGCCTCTGGGCACTGGTTCAGGAATGCAGTTTCTCTCCGTGGCCAGCAGAGCCCTTCGGCAGCTTCGGGAGGATGAAAACACCAAGGACCTAGGGCTGAACAATGCTCCCCTCACCTGGGCTTCAGGCCAAGCAGAGGTAGGCGGGCAGGTAGCCACGCTTTGTAACCCGACAAGGCTCTGCCAATCCCTTCAGCTGCGAGAGGACCTGCCTGGGGACGGCCAGCACTCTCACTGCTGCCTCGGGGGGCAAGTGCCTGGCACTGTCTGTACCCTTGGGCTGGGGGGTGCACGCAGATGCGCACAGACCCTGCTGCCTACCCTGTGTGGGCCTGGTCTCTCCTCAGGTTCCAAAACAGCCAAACAGACCTTGGAGCCCTCCTCCCCGCCTCCAGGTGCACTTCATGTCCCATGATCTCTCAGAAAACTAGCACAAGCAGACCTTGCTTGGCTGTGTTTGGAGGATGCTGCCCTTTTATTTATTTATTTACTTGTTTTTACTGGTGGAGGGCACAGACCCTCCACCAGCAGGAAGGGTCTGAATCGCCTTATTGGGATGGTCTGGAACGGAGCTCATGACCCCTGAGGTCTGCCTGGGATGGCTAACTCAAGATGAGCACACTCGACAGGTGCCCGCACCGGCGGCCCCAACCCCGGGCATCCACACAAGGTCCATGCTGCGGTGGGGGGGCCCTGGGGGAACGTGAGTTTCATGGGAAAACAAGAAGTGCTGTCAGCCTCAAAGTCTGCACATGCTTCAGTTGTCTTAAAACGCCCACTCTAAGTCACTTGCCAAGTAAGCAGGTTCATGAACACGGGTAGGCCCCCACCAGACATGCCCAGTGTCACCACCACCCAAGTGGCAGTGGATGGACATGCTATTGTGCAGACCGACGAAGGCGACTCGGCCAGCTGCCCTCCCATTTCAGGCAGGGACGCTTCCTTTGCGCACATTTAGAAGGTCTGCCATCTCCCAGTTCCTTGGAAGTGCCCGATTTCACAAAGGCTTAGCATTTGATACCCTTAAAAAAGGCGGGCGGGGGAGAAAGGCCACTTGAAGCACATTTTGAAAGTTCCAATCTAAAAAGATCCTTGTTCATTGATTTTGGTGGGGTAATTAAGCTAATCTAAACAAGGGGGCCTTGTCTGGGCGAGGTGGGGGAGGGGCGGCGAGCTGGCCTCTGCGGGAGCCCCCCACAGCAGGAGCGCCGGCTCCAGGGGTCCTCTCCCACCCCTTCCTTTCTCCGTGGCCACTCTTCTCCTGGGAGGCCTTTCCCTTCTCTCTGGTCAGATTCCCACTCAGCAGAGCGAAAATGCTCTCAGGATTCCTGGCATGCAGTCCACCTAACAGTGCTGTGCTGGGTGCTCGAACCTTCATCAGGGCTACCCTGTTGTGATTACAAAAACCTGGGGACCAGACGAGGCCAGCGGGAAGCAGCACCCTCCGTGTCCGCAGTAGGAACACGGCTTCCAGCACATTCCAGCCCCACAAATTACAGGCTTGGTCTGCCAGGGGTGTTTCCGAGGAAGGCACTGGCAATTTGGGGTTGTCTGCCACCTACAGCGCTCGCCAGTGGCCCTCGCTCTGTGCCAGCCCGCGAGGCTGAGTCACAAACCACCCCTGCTGGCTACATGGGGCCGGGCCTCGGGGCTATGGGACGAGAGCGCAGACGGTGACGGGTACAGCAGGCACCGCAGCCTGAAAAGGGCAGCACGGCCCGGGCCCCCAGCTCAGCCCTCTGCTCTCCTGCCCACCGTTCCTCGGGCAACACCACCACTCTAAGCGCTGGCTGCCTTCCTCCACTGGGGACCCGGGAGCCACTGCTGCCGCAGCCCCCGGCCCTTGCCTGCAGACCTGTCGGGGGCCTGATCTCCGCTCTGACAGGGTAGGGTCCCAGTCCGGACAACCCCCCTTCCCACCTCCCCTCCTCTCCAGTGAGCAAAGTTGGAGGGCAGAGAGCCCAGGATGTTAAAAGCTGCAAACCACCCTGGAGCTCGCCCAGTTCAATCTCTGCCCAGCTTCCACGAAGCGTGCCACCGGGGCCAGGGCTGTAGCACGCATCTCAGCAAGGGGCGCGGCACCTCTCCCAGGCCCCAGGGAGCCCAGGAGGGCCCTGGGCAGTTTCCCCATCTACCACCACCAAACTCCTGATATGCATTTCAAATGCGTCGCAAATGAGCCACGCCTTCCCTTCCCAGCTGCTGCCCCTAAAAACAATTAGCCTGCACGGGCGAAACCCTTGGTCTGTAAGACAACCCACTCCCCCACCCTCTCCGCAGAAGTGCTCGACTTCCTTACCGCGCCTGGGTCATTCCACCTGGGGCCCGCTCCAGGCCACAGCCGCTGCCTCTCTCCGTCTAGCAGATTCTGCAAAATCTCTCCCGAGCATTAAGTAAACTCTGACTCTTACTCCTTAATACGTAATTCAGATCTAGCAGGAAATTATTCACATTTTTTAAAAGAGGCTAGGGGCTACTGTCTCTGATGTCAAACCATTTGTCACACTTCTTAATCAGTAAACCAATCCTCCAGCTTTTAATTTTCTTCATTTTTTCCCCTACAAGCACAGAACAGTAGAGAGGAGAGGCCCCGCCTGTGTGTCCGGGCCGGGAGCGGGGCAGCTGGAGGCCAGGAGTGTGTGGGGCGCTCTCCTGTGCGGGCCAGTGGCCTGGGTCCCCCAGGAGAAGCGGCTCAGCCTGTGGCAATCACTTGACCCTGTAGCTGCTTCAGTCACTCGTCTTCCGCACCCGCCTCCCGGCCCAGGCCCTAGGCCAGGAGACACCCCGGTGAACAGGCACTGCACAGCCCCTTTTGCTGCAGTCAGCTAAGGTATCAAAAACAAACTCACACTCCCTAGGGGACCAAACGCCCCTTCCCACTCTTCCCAGACCACCACCCGCAACCTTCTAGAAACACCGCGAAGTGAGCCAGGAGGTCGTGCTGTTTCTCAAACTGACCCCCCCCCCCCCCCCCCAGAAGCTGCGGGCTGGGATGCTCCCTGGGAGCGCAGTCGAGAGCCATACACCTCGGGGAGGAAGGGGTTAAGCCCCAGAGCTCCAGGAGGACGCAGCTCGGAGAAGGGCGACCGGGGCCGAGATGCGGAGAAGGTGAGGGGCTGGGGCCCGGCACTGGCTGGCTGCTCTCCTACAGTCAGGGCCGGGCTCGGCCGCCGGAAAGAAAGGTGCCTTCAAAGGTGCAGGCAGGACACACCCGCAGCCTGAGGAGCAGCGGGCTGGAGGTCTGCGAGCACCCGCGGGCCGTGCAGAGGGCGCGCGTGCCGGGGCGGACGCGGCGAGGGGGCCTGCCGTCCAGAGGAGGGGCCCCGGGTGGAGGGGCAGGGGCGCAACTCCCAGAAGTTGCGGACGTCAGGCCGAGAAGGCAGGGCTAGGTCAGGGCCAAAGGGGCGAGGAGCCAGGCTTCTCTGGAAGTAGAGAAACCTGAGGCGACGGTGGGGATGCTGAGGGGGGGAGGCGGGGGTCAGGGTCCAAGAGAAGGTGCCCACCTCAGGGTGGGGGCCCGGAGTGCTCCAGGAGGCTGATGGGACGGGACGAGGAGGGGCAGGTGCAGCCCAGAGAGAGAGGGGAGTTAAGGGTGAGGACGGGTGTCCGGACGGGAGGCGGCGTCCCGACTTGGCGTGAGGGTTCCCTCCCCGAGGAAGAGACCCCGGGAGAGGGGCCGCGGCCGCGCGGAGATGGGGGTGGGAAGGCGGCAGGTGCGGGGCGCCCAGGTGCGGGGCCCCCAGGTGCGGGGCCTGGGCCGGCAGGCGGCCGCTCACCTGTCTCCTCCGGCCGGGGCCGCGGGGGCGGCCGGGCCGAGTCGGGCCGAGCGGGGCGGGGGGCGGCGGGGGCGCGGAGCCCCGGGCGCTCGGGAGCGGCGGCTGAGGCGGGGGCCCGGCGGCGGCTGCTCGTCGGCGGGCCGGCCGGGCGGTCAGTCTGCTAGCCACTGAAGCACTGAGCGAGCGCTGCGAGAATGCGGCCGGCGCGCTGGGACAACGCCGCTTTATCGGGTCGGAAACAGCCGCCGCGCGCCGCTTCCGCTGACGCAGCGCCGGCCTGAGCTCATGACTATGCAGCAGCCGCCCCGGGAGGCAGGGGCGGGGCCTAAATAGCGCGCGCTCATTGGCAACCGATCGCCCCGCCCACCCCCATCGCCCCGCCCCCATCGCCCTAGGCCCCGCCCCCGGAAAGCCCTGCCCCCTGCCCGTGTTCCACCTCCCTGCTCTAGAGAGCAGTGTCTCGAGCGCCCCCGGCCCAGGCTCTTCCTGGCCCGAGCACCCGCCCCTCCCCTCCCCAAGAGCCCTGGCCCCGGAACCCCAACGCGTCCCTCTCCGTTGCCGCAGGAGGGAGAACCTTGCAGCCCCGCCCCAACCCTGTTCACCCCAATCCCTACCTCTTCCCTAATGATCTCGCAGAGGGGCCAGGAGAGCCTTGACCCCCGCCACCAGCCTGGCCCGTCTACAACTACCCTCCTTTCATCACCACCAACTCCCGCGCGCGCGCACACACACACCTTTCCCCAGGTGCTGCAGCAAACACTCTTGGTTTCCCCATCCTTGTCACATCCTCCTCAAACCCCTTACCTCACCGCGGGACACTTCCCCCTCCCCACTCTTCTCCCATCTCCGGTGATCTTCAAGGGGGCCTCCCTTCCAGCCCTCCAGCGCCCTGGAGAGCTGGGCAGGACCCCAGATGGAGCCTTCCACTCGCTGCTTGACCCATGCCAGGGACACCTATCTAATGTCACTACGAAAGCAGATTGGCTATAATTCCTAGGCTGCTGGGAACCCAGGGGGGCAAGGTCGGGGAGGCAGCTTGACAAACAGATGATATAACTGGCTGAGGTCAGACAGCCCTGAGCCCTCCACAGGGCTGAGGTGGCTTTGGACAGATTACCTCACCTCTCAGAGCCTGGGTGGCCATATCTGTAACACAGATACCATAAGAACCACCTCATGGGGTTGCTGAAGGGTTTTAGAGATAAAGGGTGCCCTGTACCACCTCTAGAGCAGTTAAAAGGGGGAAATCTGACAATACCAAGTGTTGACAAAGAAGTGGAGCAACCGGAACTCTCAGAAGCTGGGGGTGGGCAGGCAAACTGATGCAGCCACCTTGGAAATCTGTTTAAACCCTATGACCTGGCAATTTCCCTCCCAGATGCATACCTTACATGATCACATTTCTGTTCGTAGCAGCGCAGCTTATAGTAAACAAAAATTGGAAACTACCCAAAATGCCCATCAATGATAGAACGGATACATTAATTGGATTATAGTCATGCAATAGAATGACAGCAAGGACGATGAGTAATCTACAACCGCACACAAAAATATGGATGGCTCTTACAAATGATTCTGAGGAAGGAAAATAAGCCAGAACCCAAAGAATATAGGATTCTATGGAAATAAAGTGGTGGAAATGTGTATTTGCTGGTGCAAATCAGCATAGTCGCTAACCTAGGAGGGAGGGGTCCAGACTCAGGACAGGAAGGGGACAGGAAGGAAGTGTCTGGGTGCTGGTTACATGGGTGTGCACGTGATACTTCACTGAAGGATTAATAAGAACATCAGTGGTGTATATGTAACAGCCCAAAGTGGCACCTAACACGCTGTGGGTGCTCTTTTCTGTCTCCCTACACCGCCCCCCCCCCCCGCATTAGGTTTTCGCACCTGAGGCCAGAGGACTGAGGCAGAAGCAGAGCTAGCTGTGCTATGTGCCAACTGCATGACCTTGGGCACCTGACTTAACCTTTCTGAGTCCTCACCTAAAAATGAGCCTTCTGATACCACCTAGCTCACAAGCTATCCAGTGGATGAAATAATACTTCCTGGGAAAAACAAAACAACACTTGATACAGTAAGGAACACAGAGTAAGGACTTAAAAATTTTGTTTATTTGCTGAGCAGTAAATGCTGGTATTTATTGCATCGCCTTCACCTTTATTCATTCAGCAACCAGATACTGAGTGCCTACTATGTGCCGTGTACCATGCTACATACTTTAGTTAGAGCTGGCAACAAAACCTGCTCTCTCTCCTGAAGAACCCCGGGGTAGAATGGGAAGTGCACACACCATGGGTGAGGGACGGCTCGCTAGCCGTCGTGGCCATGGAGCCCTGCAAGGGTCTGACTCTCAGCAGGTGCTCCCTAAATGCATCTGGAAGAATAGCTGACCGCCTGTAGAGAGTGGGCGCTTACGCTTTTGTGTGAATGAAACTTGAAGGCACGTTCTAAGCCAGAGATGTGGCAACATCAGATTAGTTTACTTGTGTAACCTGAAGTTTGATGGAGATCGGACAGAGAGCAAAGTTAGGAAAAGCCTGGCCCCAGTGTGCATGGGCCTGAATACTGATGTGTCATGTACATGTGTGTATACATGTATGTGTGCACACGTGGGCCACTCTGCTGGCACCCCAGCCCCCTGCCACCACTGAGAAGATTGCTGCGGACTGCATGTTTGTGTCCCCTCCAACACGCATGTTGAAGCCCTAACCCCCGGTGCAACAATATTTGAAGGGAGGGGGCCTCTGGAAGGTAGTTAGGTCAGGAGGGTGGAGCCCCGTGATGGCATTAGCGCCCTTTTAGGAAGAGACGTTGGAGAGCTGGCTTCCTTTCTGGGAACATATACCACAGAAGGCCACATGCGAACACAGCCAGGAGCAGGGCCCCCAGAGCCTGACCATGCTGGTGCCCCGATCTCGGGTTTGCCAGCCTCCACAACAGGGAGAAATAACTGTGGGTTGTTGGAGCTGCTGGTCTCTGGTATTCTGTGATAGCGGTCCCAGCCGACTGCTGCACAGGGTGATGAGATGTGTCTGTGGCCGGTATCCCAGCTCTCCAGCCACCCAGGGCACTCTGAGAGTGGGAGCCATGGGGCCCCATCCAGCTTCTCCTCATTCCATCTCTGAAGGGCTGGGCTCCCAGGCCTACGAGGAGAGTGCCTGAGTGCCTGCCTTGTGGGAAGCCCTCTTGCCCCAGAGTTAGAAAGACTTGCACTCTGGCCTGGCTCCAGAGCAGGCCTGCCTGGGCCCTTACCTGTCACAGGTGTGCCCCCTGGGCGGTCTCACAGGCCCTGTGCTCTGGAGAGCTCCACACCTGGTCGGCTGCTCTGCTGTGACTGTCTTTAAATTCTTTTATTTTTAAATTTTTACTTATTGATTTGAGAGAGAGAGAGAGAGAGAGATCCATCTGCTGCTCCACTCACTCATCCATGCGTGTATCCACTGCTGACTCCTGTGTGTGCACTGACCAGGGATCAAACCTGCAGCCCTGGCGCATGGGGAGGATGCTCCGACCAACTAAGCTAGCTACCCAGCCAGGACTTTACATTCTTAATAATTTCCAGCGAGGGCCCCACAAATCATGGAGCTGATCCTGCATGCCCTTTCCTAAGTACTCGAAGCACGTTGACCTCCTGGGGTGACTGTGGGGGACCCGGGGCATGATGGCGTCTTAGTCTCTGCTTGTGCAGCCTTTCCTTCTCCCACTGACTGTGGGCCCTTGGAGCAGGGCAGTGTCCCTTTCATCCTTGGACTCCCATGACCTAAGAACTAGTAAAATTAAAACCTTGACCATTTCTGGAGGTCTGCCAGGAACTGCCTCCTCCAATAAGCCTTCCTGGGTGTCCTGCCCCAGAGGAATCCAGTGGCTTACTCCCATGAACTCTGAGGCACTCCACCTTTCATGGATCGATGCTAAGGCCCCTCATTCCGGACTGTAACTGGGCACTGTCTATCTCCCTAGTGGCCTCAAGCTCTGTCCAGTGGGCTGGTCCCAGGTCAGGTTCGCTGCTGCAGCCCAGAGCCTGCCCCCTATAAGGCCCCAGCCATGTTTGGATAGAGAGGGGGATAGAGAAAGGGAGAGGAAAGGAATTTCTGACTAAGGACCAATGGAGAGGCTCCATGGAGCCCTGAAGCCGCATGAGCCAATCTCAGTGGGCACTCGCGGAGGGCCAGACCCAGTGCCGGAGGAGTTCCCTACAGTCTCGTGCCTACATGGGTCCAGAGCTCCCAACTTTGTCTTGTGACCCCACTGGGTTCGGGACCCCTACAGCAGAAGGCATGAGGCCCCTGCGACCTTTTAGTGCCCCTGGCTCTGATGCCAGGGGGCAGGGACAGATGGAAGAGCTGGTGTGGGAGAGGGGGGACAGGAGGAGCAGAATTTGGGGCAGTTGGGGGTTGAAGAAGGAGAGGGCAGCCAGCAGACAGATTTGGGATTACAGGGCCCGAGTCTGAACTTTGAACCTCAGTCTGAAATGGGGACCTAACCTGAAGAGGGTGGCATTCAGGAGCACAGACACAGAGCTGCCTTCCAGGGCTGACACCCCAACCCCAGCCTTGCTGCTGACCAGCAGTGCTCTGGCCTTGGGCAGGCGCTCAGCCCCCTGGCCCTGGGACCCTTACCTTCCCAACGGGCAGAGCGACAGCTCCTGTCTCTAGTTGGGCCGCACGAGAGGAAGATGGATTCGTCCCGCAGCCCTCCTGCGTGGTCTCACTTTCGTGGTTTCAGTTACCTGAGGTCCAGCTGCCCTCCGAAAATATTACATGGAAAATTCCAGAAACAAAGAATTCGTCGGTTTCCAATTGCATGCCATTCTGAGTAACACGATGAAATCTCGCACCGTCCCACGCCACACTCCGTCCCCCTGGGGATGTAAGTCATCCCTTTGACCAAGGCATCCACCTGTGGACGCTCCCTGCCCGTTACTCACTTCAGTGGCCATCTAGGTAATCAGATCGACTTGGCCATCTAAGGTGTTTGTGTTCAGGTGACCCTTATTATCAGGTTATCAAGTCACTTATCATCGTCCTATTTTATTATTAGTGACACGCTGATCTCTTGCGGTGCCTAATTTATAAATTACACTGTGACATATGTCTGCATGCACAGGAAAATGCTGTGTGCTGTGCGTGCAGGGCTTGCTACCTCTGTGGGGTCAGGCACCCGCTGGGGGGCTTGGAATGTATCCTCAAGGATAAGGGGGGACTGCTTGATGCAGAACTGCCAGTCGGGCTGTCTCAGCAACTGATTAGCAATGACCTTCAACTTTGTACCTCCTGGGGGCTAGAAATGGAAGGGAAGTGCTGTTTATGGAACTCACTCCATGGGGATGGCTGGGGCTTTACTGTGATTAAAAACAATGAACAAGCCCACTCGCTAATTGAGGCCCCCTCCACACCTTGCTGGATCTCTTTAGGAGCCCCAGGAAGAAGGGGGAAAGAGCCTAGGCGCTGGGACATCCTGACTGGGCACTCCCTTCAGAGGATGCCTCCTCTGCTCATTTGCAATCTGCCCTTTGCTTTTTAAGCAACAAACACTTTTGAAATCAAACTTTTGCCAACCTCTCAATTAGCATGCTTATTTATCACCAGGTGCGCCTGAGCGCCTGCTCTGAGCCAGGTGGGCCACACGCACACACGTGCACACGTGTGTTCTCAGGGGCTGGTTTCCAGCTGTGCACACCTGTCAGCTGCTCTCCCTCCTCTCCTCCCACTTCCCTATGGGACCATCTCAGGTGTGGCGGAGAGAGCAGAGGGCACTGGAGCCGAATCCCAGCTCTGCCACTTCCCACGGGCAATGCTGGGAAAAGCACCTCACGTCTGTGAGCACTAGGTGGGCCCACACCCCACAGGTCCCAGATCCTAAGCAAAGCCAGGCCCCCCCACTGCCCGTGACAGAACTAGAGCCCCGAGAACACAATCCCTGCCCACATGTCCTGGGCAGGGAGGGGCCTTCAGGCAGCCTCAGCCCCCAGAGGGACAAATCCACATCGGGACTTCCAGGTGCTCAAATTGCCACGACAGCAGCAGCCTCTCTAAGGTCATACAACCTTCCGGGGTCATGCAGCCACTTGGAGTCATACAGCTTCCTGGGATCATAAATCTTCCCAGGGTCATACGGCCACTTTGTGGGGGCCGTAGGACTATGTGGGGTCATACGGCTTTCCAAGGTCATACGGCTACCTGGGGTCATACAATTGCCAGGAGTCACATGGCTCTCTCATCATAGGGTGACCCAGGGTCATATGGCCACTTGGGGCAGCACAGCTATCCAGGTCAGAGGGACAGCTGGGGACACAGGTGTGTCTCCTTGGAAGCTGGGGCTCCTCCCAGACCGTTGCACTGTCCCTGAGTCCTGGTGGGCCTCGGTGCCTCCTCTGTGAGGGGATAGAACACTGGCGTCTATAGCAAGCGGCACCCGAGGGAAGGGTGTGTAGGGCCCACCCAGCCCAGAGCCACTCCATGACTGGCCGCAAGGCCGGGGAGGCCTCCGTGGCCAAGGCGTCGCCCTCTCCCTCCGAGCCTGGGCAGAGCTAGAAGAGAGTGGGGCAGGTTTTTCAATGGGAAGGGGGCACCTTCCAGCCTGGGCAAAGGCCTGAAGCTGCACTACAGCTGTCTGGAGCACGGTGGGCCCGGGCGGGGACTGGCTGTGAGGGGCAGCTGAGCTGGGGGGCCAGCAGGCTCCACCCCGGGAGGGCACAGACACGTGTGTATCACCACACTGCGCCTTTTTCCGGAGCGGTCTTACGCTCCACAATCAAACACGTACCATTGGTGAAACAGTAACACAGGACACTGACTCAGGCAGGTCGGAGGGCCCTCGGGGGCCAGGTACAGACATTGGCCTCAATCCCGAGGGTGAGGGAGCCTGGGGGCCTCCATGGGGCCAATGGAGGTGCCCAGTGAGGCATTGGGTGTCCCAAGCTGGTGAGGGGTGAGGAGTGGGCAGAGGCGGGGAGCAGGGCTGGGAAGCAGGCATTGACCGACTGCACGGGCCGACAGGGCTCACACTCTGCACGCAGGTGACAGCGGAGGCCACCCTGGAATTCCCACAGAGCTCGTGGGGCCTTCCCTCCCCCTCTGCCCCTCCCAGCCCCCTCGGCACCTTTGGGCGGGTGTCTGCCTTCCCCTCTCCCCTGCTCCCTCAGGATGTTTGCTCCTTAAGAATGGAGCAACACTCACCCCCAAAGGAATCCCCTGCTGATGAGGAAGGACATTTCTGGGGACGGTGGAGGCCTGTCGAGGGCTCACTAAACCTCACAGCAGGCTCACACAAGCGTGCCCACTCACTGCGCCTGGCATGCCAGCCTCTCAGTCCCCTTCCTGACCTGGGCCTCGGGAACGATGAGGGACAGGCTTCCTCCTAATTGAGGTCTTAGAAAAGCTCCCACTGCAGGTGGCACCAAGTGTGAGGCAGCCTTCACACTGGTAAAAAGGGGCGCCGGTGCCAGGGACTCAGGAATTCTGGGGTGGGGATGACACATGCGCCAGACCGCCTGGGCTTCCGTCTCTGCTCTGCCCCTCCCAGCTAGGTACAGCCCCTTTGCTTCTCGGCACCTCAGACATCTCACCTCTGAAATGGAAGTGCAGGCTCAGAGCTCATGCGCACCTGGCTCGGACTTGTGAGCCTGGGAATGATGGAGGGCGAGTGCCATGGGGAGCGAGACACCGACAGGGTCCCAGCTGACCCGGGCCACCTAACACCCACAGCTGCCCTGGGCTTGGCGCGCAGGTGTCCCCGGCTGCTAGAGGAAGCAGAGGCCCCGAGAGCTGAGGTGGCAGGCCCCATGTCACGCTGTGGGTACGTGGCAGAGTCTGGGATTGGCATCCAGGCTGCCTGGCTCTGAGTCCTCACACCCTCTGCCCCACGGGGCTCGTGAGCAGCCCCCAGGCCGTCAGAGTGGGAGGCTGCCGTGCTCACTGGGCACCGCCACCCTACTGCCAGGACAGTGGTGGAGAGAGGCTCAGGGCCCCTTCAGCCCAGCTGGGAACCAAATGGCTAGTATGACCTGAAGAGGATGCAGGACACCAGCCAGCACCCAGGGAAGGTGACAGGGTGGGGCATCTGGCAGCATTTCTCAGAATGAAGGGTGAAGGCAGGTGATGTGTGGGGCCACCCCACCCAGGGCCCCTGGCGCAGGACACACCTGATGAAGTCAACAAAGGCAGGGTGGGCCTCTGGGGTGCTCTGGCTAGGCCATGGTCCCCAGCCAGTAATTAGTTCCAGACTTCCAGCCCCACCCCTGCTTGACTGGCAGCCCTCTCAGCCCGCTGGGTCGACTCTCTCTGCTGCCTTTGCCCACACTGTTCTTCCTGCCAGCAGCCCCCTTCCCTCCTCCTTGGGTCCACTTGTCCCCTGTGCACCTCCTCTAGGAAGCCCTCCCAGACCACCCCAGCACATGGTGATCCCTGCTTCCCCCAGCACACGACAGTAATGAAGCTGGGCTTTATGTCCTGAATCACAGTTTACAGAGCCATCTACACTTTACAAGGCACTGCTCCTGTCTGCAGTCTCACTGGAACCGCAAAGGAGCCCCGTGGGGTCAGATGGTTCTTGTCCCCGTTTGCAGAAGCGAACCCAAGAAGTGAGGAAAGTGCCTGAGCTCATGTGGGCGTATAATTGCAGCAACGGCCAACACTTCCTGAGACCTCTCTGGGCACAAAAACCTGGCCCACGTGACTTCCATTCATGCACCCACCCATGCACCTATCCGTGAATCCACTCAGTGAACAGCGACTCAACACCCACTCCACGCCAGGCACCGTCACAGGTGGTGAGGAACCAGCGGTGAAAGCCGACCAACACCAGCCCCTCCTCCGGGGAATGGCACTGTAGGGGGAGACAGCACATGACGTGACGGAGCCACACAGCAAGTGAGGGGAGGTCTCCTCCCCAGGCGGCAGAGGAAACTGCCCCCTAGAAACTCCCCGAAAGGGGGCACACCCTGGCTCTGCTGCCTTCCGTGCGTTCACGTGTTCATTCGCCACCACTAACAGTACCGCTTGGCAGTGAGGTGCCGGGGCGCACTGAGCCTGCGAGATGCAAACAGTCTAAGCCCTAGCTCTCAAGGGGCTTACATTCCAGTGGGGAGATGTAGCAACGAGTCACTAATAATGGAGCTGCGGGTTACAGACACTGAGGCTGGGGGAGGGGGGGGCTGCGCACTCCACAGCCGGTGGCCAAGAGGGTCTGGCCTCTGGGGGTGAGGTTGGGGGGACACAGCAGACTTACAGTTCTGCAGGGTCTTTCTGTCGGGCACCTGGAGAAGGACCGAAAGGCAGAGCAGGGACCTCGGGGTGTCTGTGACTGCACTGGTGAGGGCAGGACGAGGGGGCGCGGTGGCTGGGTTCTGGGCTAACGCCGAGGCCCCAGATTGTCTGCCAGATGGGCCACAGGACCCAGCACAGAGTCAGGACCAGCGGTGAAAGCTGGTCCAGCCTCCTTCTGCCTCAGTTTGCTTGCCTGGAAAATGGGGTGCTGGGACTTCGCCGCCCAGGACTGGGGAAGTGCGGGCGTGGAGCCAGTCGATGCTGGGTGCTGGTCTAGGCCGGGGATGTGCTGAACGCTTCACAAATAGCGGTCAGTTGTTTTAAACAACAGAGGGGCCAGAGCACTGGGGCCAAAGGCAAGGGAGCTCTGACAATGGAGCAGAGGGCCTCTTTGGACCAAGGGTGGTGGCCCTGTTAGGTGGCTGCCTGCAGCAGGGTCCTATGGTCCCACCTTGAGGTGGGACAGCTCAAGAGGAGTTGCCAGGGGCGACTGGAGCCCAGAGCCAAGGACCCAGGCTGCAGAGGACTGAACCTGTTTCCCAAGGCAGTGGGGCCAGCAGGCCTGCATTCTGTGGTCTTCGCTGAGCCCCTCTGCTCCAAGGAGCTCTGAGTGTCGGGGCACTCTCCAGGGTCACCCCCTGGACAGTGACAGCATGCTGGGGGTGGGGAGAGAGCCAGAGCTGATGCTGCTGTGGGTGCGGGGCAAGGAGGAGGCCCCCTGCAGCAAGAGAGAAGTGAGAGGCTCAGCGCCCCCCTAATATGCAGTCCTGGGCAGCCATCCCGAGGCCCTCTTCTGACCTGAGCTGAGACCCTTGCTCCAGCTGCCTACCTGAGGAAGTGCCAAGTGCTGGGGCAGCTGTAAAGGGGGTGTGACTCAGGAAGCAGGGCAGATGGGGTCAGGGTTCAGACCAGAAGACTAGAGCTGGGATGAGTTGCCGGTAGGATCTGGGCTCAACACACAGTCCGGGTGTCGGGGTGAATGTCTGACAGGGGCAGGTCTCAGAATGTGAGCAAGGGTCAGGGCTCAGGGCGAGACAGGTGCCGAGCCTCAGCCCGGCCATAAAGCCAGAGTCCAGCCCGTGCCTGGGGTCAGGGTTTGGTGTGTCACTGGGTTCAGAGAGCAGGGTGGAGCAGGCCTCAGTCTGTGACAAGGACGGGGCTAGTCTCTGAGAGGCATCAGGACGCAGCGGGGGATGCTACCACCCCACGGGGTACCCAGGGCCCCTGCTCCACACAGCTCAGCCTGCTCCTCTCTGCCTCTCTCTCTCGTTGCGGGCCGGCTATTCTGTTCCAGGCGCTGTTCCAGGGGTTGCTGTCAGGCTTAGGGCAGCCCCAGCCCTGAAGGAGCTCCCAGCTCCTGGGGGAGGGGCGGGGGGACTCCAACCCATCTCTGTTTTACAAGGCACTCTAAGACTCGGAAAGGTCTGGGGACAGACTTCCACCCAGGGACGCGAGGCTTCTTGGGGAAGGTTCTGGAGGCCGATGCATTGGATGGACAGATGGGAAGGCACTCGTGGCAGAGGGCACTGCTTGACCAAAGGCTCAGGGGCCGGTAAGCTCAGCTGCTTGCCAAGGTGGGCGTGTCCAGTGTCGCTGCCTGTCGGGCTGGCGTCCTCGGTCTGCAGGCTGGCCCTCAGTCCACTGAGCCACACCAGCCAGGGCCAGGCTGCCATCTTTGGACAGAAAGCCACTCTCTCCATGGGCTCAGAGGCAGCCCCTGCCAGTTCCACCCAGGTGGCAGTGAGGTTGCTGTGGGGGCACTCCCTGCCCCAGAGGTCACCCCCCTTGGGTGGACCTGAGCATGGCAGACAATGGGAAGGAATGAGTGGGCAACGAAGACAAGAGTGGCTGTTGGGAAGTGGGTGGGCGGAGCCCAGCACAGTGAGGGTGTGTGCTGGCCCTGGGAGGACCCCTACCAGCGAGGGACTCACAGTGGGGGCCCGTGACATACCTGGAGCTCCATTCCTGGACCAGTTTGCCAGGTCCTGGCAGCCTTGAGGGTTCCCCCTCCCCACCTTGAGCATTTGGGCCTGGCCTAGGGCACTGCCCGGCCCCTGCTCTGCCATCGGTGAGGAAGTGTGCAGGCCTGAGTGGGGAACACTGGCCTGCGGGGCCCAGGCCTCCCTCCTCCCCCAGACCTTGGCCTTGGCCTTGGGCCTTGGGCCTGGCTCACTTCACACCCACCTTCGCAGAGTGGGTCATCTTTTCCAAACACAACAGAACCGGGTTAGTTCTCCTGCGCCCGGCCCCGAGACCAGGCCACCAGCTCCTCCAGAACTGTCCACAGCCTGGCTCAGGTGCCCCTCGTCCCACCCAAGGGCAGCTGCTGGTCCGAGACAGGGCTCTGGGGGTGACGGCAGGGCTGTTGGAGGGTCAGGGCTGCCTCCCAGTCAGGGGGACAGCAGGGGACTGAGGCCCAGGGCTGCACAGCCGCCGCCACTCCTCCAGTCAGTCCTCAAAGAGCCCATGTCGTCGGACCAGGTGCAACCAAAAGGCCAGCAGCTCAGTCCCCATCAGAGCCCAGGCCCGGGCTGTGGGCCAGGTCCCCCCCCCCCTCCCCCCGCCGACTGATCGATGTTTCTCTCCCTCTCTTTCTCCCTCCCTTCCCCTCTCTCTGAAAATAAATAAATAAAATCTTTGAAAGAAAATAAAAGGAAGCAGGCTCTGCGCAGGGGGCCAGAGGGAGGGGCGCCTTGTATAGTAATGTGGAGGCCACTGGACCATCAGGGTGCGGGGGCCACGCCCTAGCACTCCCCCAGGCCCCCACCCCCAGTGCTCTGCCTGTGGCCCCCACTCCCGCCCCACGTCTCACAGACCAAGCGCCTCGGAGCCTGAGTTCACGGCAGTCGAGCCTTTGCTCTGTGCCGAGCCCCTGCCAGCCTTGCTCCCTTGGCCTCGCCCTGCACTCTGACCACATTCTGGTCCCCATAGCTGGATGCAGAGCTGAGGTTGAGAGTGGCATGATGGCCTGGTCCCACTGCTGGGGACAGCAGAGCTCTGAACCCTCTCTCCATTACCCCGGGCTGTCCTCAGGGCCAGGAATAAGGTCACCCACATCCTGCAGAGGTTGGGTGCCAGGATGGAACGAGGCCCACCCAGTTCCAGCTCAACCTGCTGGGTTGGTTCGGCCTTGCCCGCGCCCCACATGCCTGGGGAGATAGCTAGCTCCTGCCACCTTCCCCACTGGCTGTCCCTACGAGCAGGGACTTCTAGAGGGTTGTGGCCACAGGGGGAGTGGGCCCTTGGGGTGCCCTCCTTAGACTCTGGAGAGCAGTGGCTTCGAGCTGGGTAGAACCTCAAGCCCACCAGCCTCTCGGGTGAGTGCAGGCGTCCGGCGCACCCAGGCCCAGAGGCAGGAGTGCCATGCGGAACCTGGCTGGGGACATGGACAGGCCTGTCTGGGATGTGGACTGGTCGTGGTGCTGGTCAGGGGCTCCGTCCCCGCAGCCGCAACTTGAGGCGGTGAGCGCCCCGCACAGGAGCCCGGCGAGCGGTCTTCGGAGGTGCGGCGCCCAGCGGAGGCCCGGCACCTGGCCCCACAGGCTCAGGCCCTCGTCCCAGGGTGCGGTCAGAGGGCATGGACTGGAACCAGAAGGTGGCGTTCAAGTCCCTTGGCCCTCTGCTAGCT
The DNA here is from genome assembly GCA_007922815.1 of Macrotus californicus. Taxonomy (NCBI): domain Eukaryota; kingdom Metazoa; phylum Chordata; class Mammalia; order Chiroptera; family Phyllostomidae; genus Macrotus; species Macrotus californicus. The sequence goes on along the minus strand of VMDR010000201.1, from coordinate 210,523 downwards.
CTGTGCCTCAGTGTCCCCCATGTACTCGCAATTGGCACTCACAGGGGTGGCTGGGAGCATTCAAGTGTCTGATGTCACCAGAGAGAGACTTGTGGCCCATCAAGTGGGGGCCCCCTTGGACACAAGATGGGGATCTGTGCCCATATGCACACACTCTGCTTTCTGACTCGCAGGAGAACACACTCACACACATGCATGCACAAATGTGTGCACACAGCACTTGGCTGCCACGCACACTCACCTACACGTGCCCACAGAGCCACGCCCTTCTTGGCGTGGAAGCCGCACACCTCCTGCCACACACACGGAAGCCCCGATGCCCATGCCCGTCTTCTCCCTCGCTCCCACACCAGTGTCCCCGGGTCCACCTGAGGGCGGCACGGGCCTCTGCTTTGCATTTGTCCCCTGCCTGCCTCCTGGGACGCCTGCTTCGGGAGCTGCCGTCTCCTGAGAGTCGGCCCTGGGCCCGAGGGTTTAGGCAGCTTCAGAAACCCAGGAACCATCCAAGTGCTGGCTGAGACCCCTCCTTACTGCTGCCACCTGGGCCCCAGGGGCTCCCCACAAGCTGAGGTCGCCCCCCCCATTCATTCTCCACCCATGCACCCTGCAGAGTGTTGGTCAGCAGGCCCCATTCATCTGCGCCTGGGGCCCTGGGAAGTCTCCAAGGGTGTCTCCTTTAGGGATGCCAGTCTGCCCCCAGAAGGGGGCACCCAACCACCCACTCCGTTCACTGTCCGGAATCCTGGCTCCAACCTCACCACTGTGGAATATCGAGCCCCTCCGCCTCCACCTGCTGACCTGTACAAAGGGGGCTTTGATAGCGTCCACCCGTGGGCCACTGGGGGACTAATGAGTGAGGTGCTGGCCACACAGCAAGGCTCCATGAAGGCCTGGCGGGGGGGTGGTCCTCCTTGTCCCAGTGGGATCGTTGCTGGCTCTGGAATCAGACAAGGGGCCCGGAGTCACCTGAACGAGGCCTCTGCTTGTCCTTCAAGGCCCCTCAAGGACACTGTGCCCCTTCCCCAGATTCTGCCTACATACCCACAGCCTGGCCCGCTGGCCCGCACCTGGCTGCGCCTCCGTTCTCTCACGTGCAGGCTGGGATGCACCTGGCCACGGGCCTGGCGGGAGGCTGTAAGAGATGGTTCACGTGGGACGCCTCAGTACAGGCGACCAGGCTGCAGACAGCTGGGAGACACGCAAACTTCTGCCCCAAGGCCAAGGCTTGAACTCCTCCCAAAAGCTGCCAGAGCTCCTTGAGGCTAATGGGGAAATGTGAGCGTTTGGCCCAGGCCCCTGCAGCATGCCACCCTCGGTGACCAGGGGCAGTTGCCCAAGCACGACTGGTCTCCGACTCGGAGCCCTTTGGGGCAGAGCACGTGGCTGGTCCCCACTGCAGAGCGCAGAAGAGGGGCGGAGCACCAACAGGAAACCAGCCTGCCCTGAGCCCCACCTCAGGTCCCGCTATTCCCTGCGTCCGCCCCAGTAGTGCGCCGAGACAGCCGGCCAGGCCACTTCCGGGGGAGGAGCCGAGGCCCTGTGGTTGGGCCCTGCGGCCTGGCCGGCGTGGCACAGTGCGGGACCTGCTGTTGACAAAAGTCCCACTGTCACGGGCCACACTGCCCCTCCTGTGATCAAAGGGGCTCCCAGAGCTGGAAAACTCAAGGGGGAAGGTCCTGGGGGCTGGGCTTCCTTCACGTGGGCCCTCGGCTTCCTCCCTGGAGTGACTCGGTGCTCTGTGCCCCAGCTTCGTCCTGCCTGCCACCAGCCGGCATTGTGGGCGCAGGCAAGACACAGCCAGGGCCTGAGGCTGCTTGTGTGACGACAAGGAGGGCTCAGGGGGCCCCTGGGGTAAGTGACATTGGGTCAGGTGGAGGAGAGCTGGTCTCCATTAACAGACGAGATGGGGACAGTGTTCCAGCAGAAGGGACAGCATGTGCAAAAAATATCCAGGCCTGGAATCTGCTCAAAGCCAGGAGGTGTCCTGGGAGTGCTGGGGCCAGAGTGGGCGGGGTGCGCAGAGGGCTGTGGGGGCTCCCCAGCTGCACCGGGAGGGCCACGGCCAGTGGTTGGGCATACTCGCAGTCCCAGCTGCTCCTTCTGCCAGAGTGCTACCTACCCTGCCCACACTCTCCACCCCGTCCAAACTAGAGCAAAATGCAGCCTCACTCTCAGGGGCTTAGCCTGCCACCACCAAGAGGTGGGAGCCGGTGCACTGCCAGGCTCGGACCAGCTCCAAATACACCTGCCGAAGGCTCGCTGGGGAGGCTTCCCGGGAGGTGACTCCACAGACACCTCAGAGGCAGGAAAGGGCCTGGGGGACTGCTGGGGCCAGTGAGAAGCCCGAGGTCCACCCCACTCTGCCTTGCTCTGCCCTGCTCTGAGCCCGCTTTCTCCAACAGAGCGGGCCAGACCCCTGTGGGACTTTCTAAGGGTGGGAGACACAGCTGTCCGCAGTCAGGTTTCCGGCCTCTCCCTCCCACAGAGCTCCTTGGGGTGCTTACGGGGGGTTCCCCTTGCAGGGTTGTGCAGGCTCCCACCCAGACCTCAGCACAGCCAGTTTTACAGGTGGGCACACTGAGGCTCAGAGCCAGGAGGAAAACGGCGTCCTGGCCCCAGGGGTGGGGCGGCCGGGAGGGAAGGTGCCAAGGCTGTTCCCCAGGCAGGGCGGGACCCACGCCCATCTGTGGGAACCATCAACGGGGACCTGGAGGAGAAACAGCGATACCCCGGGCGCCCACGGCCAGTCAGCCGGCGGGGGAGGCTGTTGCAAGGGCCGGGTTTTGAAATGTGACTGACACCTGCCCTGGTGAACTTGACTCATTCACGGGCTGGGAGCCTCCTTCTCCAGAACCTCCTCCGGAAGGTCACCCGCAGCCTTGTGCCCCGCGGGGTCCTGGCCCACTTCTTGGCCGCTGGGCCTCTGTCCCCTGTGAAATGGGGGTGTGACTCTTCCATTCTGGGGTGTTATGGGTTGAATTGTGTCCTCTAAATTCCTGTGTGTGGGTCCTAGCCCCCAGGACCCCAGAACAGGACCCCTCTTGGCGAGGGACCTGTGCAGAGGGGATCCAGTGAAAGCCAGGTCACTGGGGTGGGCCTGACCCAATCTGACTGGCATCCTTATGAGTGGGGGATGTCTGGACTCAGGGACACAGGGAGAGCACTATGTGACCAGGTGGACGGCTGCCTACAGGCCAAGGACAGGGGCCTGGGACAGGCTCTGCCTCATCGGGGTTCCTCAGAAAGAGCCAGCCCCTCTGCCGCCTGGATCTCGGACTTCCAACTTCTGGGACTGGAAGGCCATCACTGTCCCCTGTTCCAGCTGCCCCGGCTGTGGGGTTGGTCACGGCAGCCCGAGCTAACAAACTCAGGGAGGTTGTTCAGGTTATTTATGTGTCTGAAGTGCCGAGCCCAGCGTCTGGCAGATGCGGGCCTCCAGTAAGTGTGGGTGATCACATGAATATTTAAAAGCACGTCACACCCTCTACAAAGCGAAAACAACCTCTGAGACCTGGGATTGGGCAGCTGGGAAGGGCAGGGCTGCCATGTGCCCCCGAGCCCCTGGGTGGGGTGCACTATGTACCCAATGACCAGGAGAACCTACAGTTGCTGCAGGTCCTTCGGTGACTGACAGCCTGTCTGTGCCTCAGTTTCCCCATGGGCTAATGGCACCTATCCAGAAGGTTGTGAAGATCACGTAAGGCAGGGTTCAGCAAACTCTGGGAAGGGCCAGAGAATAAATATTTTCTTCTTGGAGGGTGACGCTTGCCTGTTTAACGGCTAAATTCTGCGGGCAGCCCTAGACCGCATGTAAAGATTTCAGAAAAAACTTTATTCACAGGCACTGAAAGAGGAATCACATGTAGTTGACATGTGTCATGAGTGCTAGCCTTCTGCACACCTTTTCCCAACCATTCCTAGCTCCAAGCCCGCACACAAACAGGTGGCTAGCTGGCGTGGCCCAGGGGTCCTGCCCTAAATGGAGAGGATGCCCAGGTGGCCAGGAGGCGCTGGGCAGCACGTGCCATGTCACATGCGAGCTCTGGGTGGTCCCGGGCCCCAGAAGGATTTTTGAAGTTCTCTGGCTCTGTTTGGGAGTGTGGCTGCCTCAGTGGCCTTCCACACTTTTGGGCTCCAATCAAAGGTCCCGGGGCACCTGCTGTGTGCGCAGTCCGTGCAAGTGCATGAGCGTGCCATCTCTGCAGCCGCGCTTACATGCCACAGGCCCTGTTCCTAGCTCCCAGGTTACAGATGAGCAAGCCGAAGCTCAGAGGGAAGTCACTCAGCACAACCCCGCTTGGCCCTGGCACCACGTCCCCAACTCTGCGAACATGAGCCAGAGGGGCTGTGGCAGGGGCTGCAGAGTGAATGGAGGAGGTGGGCCCAGGAGCGTCCAGGAGGAGGTGGCAGAGACTAAGAAAGAAGCAGGGGTCAGGGGAGGGCATTTCCAGCAGAGGGATGGCTCATGCTAGGGCCCAGAGGTGGGAAGGGATGCGGACAGTTGGGACAGATGGAAGGTGAGCTTAGCGGTGAGGGGTGACACTGAGTGGACACAAAACTCCACCCTGGGTGTGAGGGACTCCCTCCGAGGGCTGTGGGAGCCACCCTGGGCTTGAAGTAGGGGAGGGACAGACTCGGTTTGCTTTGAAAAGCACCCTCTGAGGGTGGAATGCACAGGCTCTCTCCAAAGGCCAGCCACACATGAAACTTTAAATAGTCATGTTAAAAAGGAAAAAAAATTAGTACAATTGATTTCAATAATATATTTTATTTAACCAAATACATCCAAAATGCTACTTTAACATGGCATTAACATAAAAGTTATTGAGATGTTTCTACTTTTTTCCTCACACTAGGTCTTTGAAACCGGTAGGTGCTTCCCACTCACAGCCCACGCTCACACGGACCAGCTGTGCTTCAGGTGGCCAGGAGCCACGTGGGGCTGGCCCAGCTGTGCGTGATGGGTGGCAGAGGCTGCCATCCTGGGGAGAGCTGCAGTGGACCCCGGGCTCCCCGCTCAGACACAGCCCGGGTGGGGCACACAGGGCGGGCTCAGAGGACTGGCCCCAGATCGCACAGAGAGCAGCCCTGAGTCTGGGCTCTGTTAAGTGTCCAGAGAGCAGACGGTCACGGAGCCGCACAACTGCCTGAAATCAGTGTCGACCCAGACAGCTGGTGTCCCCAGCCCTTGCGGTCAGCCTCCCGGCCCCTGGCCACCCCAGACTTCAGACTAATGTGAGGCTTCCTGTCCCAGCTGGAGGGTGACCCGATACCTGACCCCATTGGCCCTGGCGGAGGAGCCCGGAAGGAAGGCCCCCTCCTTGATGTGCTCCACAGCAGGCGGCTGCCGGGGCTTCCCCGGGGACTCCCTCGGGAAGCACTTCACACGCTGGTGGGCACTCAGCCAGGGCGGCCCCCAGCAGCAGCACTCAGCAAGGGCCTCGGGGGCAGAAAGGGCCAGCACCCAGCATGAGGGGCTCCCCATGGCACCTGGATCTAGGAGTACACCAGGGTTGTGACCACAGATATCCAGGGCTCTTAGGGAGCATGCACACAGATTAACAGGCCAGCATCTTCCCAGCCTGGCCCGTCCTCCAGGACTCGGGTAAGAGACAACTGGGTCAGAAGCACATCTAGCTTTGTGGCCTAAGTGAGGTGCGTCACCTCCCTGAGCCTCACATGGCTCCTCTGTGAAGTGGGGCCACAGCATTGGGACTGCTCTCGTTGGCCAGAGTGGTAATTCAATGAGTTCACGTGTGTGCATGTGTGTCCCCACTGACAGCTGTCTGTGGCCGTGTCATAAAAGTTTTGGGCCCGGAACTTCATTTCTGGCATGTGGCCTCCTCTCACCCGACCGAGCTGCACTCTGCTCCCAGGACAGAAAGTCTGCCTGCTCTGTGAGTTAACTTACTCGGTGCTCCTTGTTCGTCTTCCTTCACAGTAAGTATTGTATTCGGGGTCCTCCAGCTAGCCCACAATGTCCAGCCTTGGAGTGTCCATCTCTCCTCCCCTACCCCCCAAATACAGGGTCCAGCACAAATAACTCCCCTTTTTTTATTACAAAATCATAAGCATGTAATTCTGTAACGTAACAATATCACACTCAAGCACATCACGTGACATTTTAGAGTGAAATGTTCAAATTAAAACTATAAATTATTACACCTATATTATTACCCTACCAACCACACTCAAACAGGCATTACTTCTGCCATACCCTGTATTTATTGAGCATCTACTATGTGCCAGGTGCTATGCTAGGCCCTGGGGATTTAGCTGGGAACCGGAGACAAAGCCCTGCCCTACTAGAGCTGTCTGTCGACAGATACTAGTCACTTAAATGGATAGTAAGTGCCAAATTGTGACTTTCGGTCCTTTGGGGTTATACGTGGCTGGCATTCAGAGGGCAAACAGCAGAGGGATCGGTGCCAGGGACGTGCCTGTGAGAACTGAAGAAATGTAGGAAGCGGGTGGGACCGTGCAAATGTCTTGTGGCGGGGGCTCCGCTGCTGGGCCGCCAAGAGCTGAGGCCAGGCAGGGCAGGGCCTGGGCAGGCCTCCTGGGCTAGGCTGGGGATGCAAGTCTTCTCACTCCAGAGCAGTGGCAGTCCCGGGAAGGGACTAGCGACAGGTGGGGGGTGTTCTGTCCTAAAAGATCCGCCTGGCGCCTGGGAGAGGGCTTAGAGGGAGCAAGGGCGAGGCAGTGAGCTTGGACAGCACCGGAGGAGCAGGAAACGGAAGAAGTGGGTATCTGCGTGCAGGGGGCAAGAACTCCCAGGCCTCCGACATACTACCCTGGGGGCTGGTGTGTGTGGTGCTGGAGCCGTTACTTCCCCTCTTTCTCGGGAGGTCGCTCTCCCGGGTGCTGGTCCTGGCTCCCCTCCGATTGGTGGGTCTGGGAAGGCATTGCGCATGCTCAGTCCAGGAGCCCCGCCCGCAGGCGGTGTGTCCTCCGCGCATGCCCAGTCCGGGACCCCCTGCAGGCAGGTGGCGCTGAGTCACTGGGCGCCCCGCGGTGCGGGGCGTCCCGACTCTGCCCTTGGCAGAGGCGCCGGGAAGGAGTCCGCTGTAGCGGGACACCTGAGCACCCCCTCCAGTACCCACAGATTCAGGAATAGAGTCGGCATTGGGCTTTTCATATGCCTTACTCTTTTATCGGCTCATTGAGAATTAAGGGGGGAAATGAAGGGGGAACATCATTTGCTTGCTCCCCTTTCGGACAGGTCGGTGGTCGTTTGGAGGGGCCCGATTCTAGATCCTCACTTGGGCGGCGGTGGACTGGAGGGGAGCCGGGTGGTGGGACGGGGGCTCTTCCCCAGCACTTGCTGTCTCACCTCAAATTTCGGGGTTCCTACCACCCATCGGGACCCCGTGCCTCCTGCTGTGTCCACATCCTGCCTTCCCCACTGTCTTCACCCTCCCACCCAATCCCTGGGGACTGGGATTTTTGCTTCCGATTTCAAATACATCAGGTTGTAATCTGTTTCCATTCCCCTACCCTGAGCTGTCTGTGGGCAGACTTGGCAGATTGGGGACTTGGAGGAGGTGGATCCACCCTCCCCGGAAGCAGTGTTTGCTCAGCCTGCATAAACAGCTGTCTGTCCGATCCAGGGATGGGGTTGGGGTTTCTTCCAAGCCTTTGGAGGCTCAGCTGCAGCTGCGTGGTTGGTGGGCATGGGTAGAACCAACTGGAAATTTAAGGAAGGGGAAGGAACCCCAAGGGCATTCTGTGCCTGTGTGGCTAGGGACACCCATGTCACCCTCCGAGCCTCATTTTTCCCAGCTGTAACTAGGCAAACAGCACCCACCTGCCTGTCTGGCCTGTACTCTGCAGAACCAGACTAGCTCAGCCTTCAAGTTGTAGGGTTTCGGTCCACACTCAGGGGCTCTGTGGCCAAGGACCCTGGTGGGCATGATGGGGATGGGGGCAAGGGGTGGGCTCTGAGCTGGCACCTGCTCCTGTCCTCGGTATCGGAACTCATGGAAGCGGAGGTCCCTGGCTGGTGTTCATGGCTACGGTTCTGAGCAGAAGTGTCCAGGGGATGGGAAGTGGCACGCTGTGCTGGGAGCCGGGCAGGCCTGTGCAGAGCAGAAAGGACAACTCATAAGGATTCCTTGAGTGGGGACAGCACTCAATGAGATAGAGTGGACGGTGAGAGAGAGATCCACCCCCATAATCCCTGCTGACCTATTGACAGCAAGGGACCATGATGTGGGCCTTGGGGGGCTCTGCAGGGTGTCCCCTTTCCCTGGATGCTGTCACAGCACCGCGACCGCCATTGGGGTCACACTGATTTGATCCCGAAATACTGCTGGTCTCCTGTGTTAAGCAAACACTTTTTAAGGGTGTCCTGCGAAGCAGCTTTTGTTCAGAGCGTTTTTAAAAAAAATCTCTTAATAATGCAAGAAATAGATTTTACCAGCCCATTTACAGGCTAGGAAACAGCAGCTCAGGGAGGTCAGGTAACTTGCCCAGCTTGTGCGTGGCAGACACAGGATGAAACCCTGCCCATGTGCTGACAGGGTGGGAGCTCCCCGAATAATCTTTAAAGTCCCCACCCCTAACCCTGGCAGGAGCAGCCGGGCCCCTGAAAACAGGATGAATGAAGCTGACCTGCCGATGGAGCGGAAGGGAGGCTGTTCTTGGGTCCCCTAGTCCTGGGTTCAAACTCTGCTCCATTGGAATGAGCTGTGTGCCCTTGGGCAAGCCACCTCACCTCTCTGAGGTCCGTTCCCTTCTAGCAAATGGGATACTAGATACTGTTGAAAACAGCTTATGAGGATTCGGTGGGAAAATCCTGCCAGAGCCCAGAGCCAATTTATTCAGTTTGACAACGAATAGTATTTATGGTGATTTCTGGCAGGGGAGGGGACCTGGGAGGGTGGTTTGGGAGGGCCCAAATGGGGTCCTGGGCATTTGGGAAGCTGTGTCAGGGCATACCTCCAGGTTTACAGCCGCTCCCCACAAATTAGAAAAGGCATCACCTCTGAGCAGATGCAGGCCCTTGAGCTCCCCAGCTTGGCCCTGGCTTGGCCCCTCAGGAGAGACCCAGTTGTCCCGCTTTCAGGCCTAAAAGGGTTGCAGTTCCCTTCAGTCCTCCCCCCATCCCTGACCTGGGGCTGGATCATGTGACTGTTTCTGGCTAAGGGATTTGTGAGCAGGTTCAGGGCTCAGAGTGTGACAGGGTCAGGGCTCAGTGTACGGCTGGGATCGAGGCTCAGGCTGTGACCAGAGTCAGCACTGACTAACTAAGCCTGTGACCACAATCAAGGGTCAGTGTGTGGCCAAGATCAGGATTCATTGTGGGCTGGGATCAGGGCTCAGTGTGTGACTGGCACCAGGCTTGGCAGGTGACAGAGGCCCACGCATTCTCGAAGCTGGTTGTCACAGTGCAGTCTTCTCCCACCGGCACCCCTGAGTGCGCCCTGCCTGACACCTGGGGGCAGCCATGCTTCCAGGGCTGTCCTTTCACCCTGTGTTTGACCTCCTGCTGGCAAGGATCTGGACACAGGGATGACACAGCACGTTCCTGCTCAAACCTGGGCCCTTCCCCTCTGTCAGTGTCTTGCCCGTGTACCTGACTCTGACCCAGTCTGACCTGCAGATTCTCCCTCCCCCATCCCAGCCCTTATGCACACACCTGGGCCAGGACACAGGTGAAATGGAAGGCAAGGGAGGCTGGAGAGAGGGTTTGGGGAAACCAGGAAGCATATGCATATGTGCGCATGTGTACCGGGCCAGCAGGCAGCCCGCCCCACCCCCTGACCCCGCCCCTGCAGACCCAGTGAGATGAGGAAGGCCCTGTTGCAGGCTGCTGACTGTAACCTGTGCCCCTGAGACCCATTGTCTTTCTACAGGGAGCACACCGAGCCCAGAGAGGGTGCCCACTCACTCAGCATCACACAGCAGAGGAAGCCCGAGGCACGGGGCTCTGGCCTCCCCACTGTGTCCGCAGCTATCAAGGCCACTCCTGTGCCTGGGGGCTCCAGCCTGGCACTGCCCTCAGCTATCACGATGTCACTGGGGTGTTGGGGGACTTCTGTGCTGCCCGCAGGAATACTTCTAGATTTCAAAAAGAGAGCAGTGCTTAGTCGGAGGTAGGTACTCCCAAACACCCCACCTGGTAACCTACTGGTGGGGGAGGGGCAGTGTTGGCCTGAGGCCCACGGCCTGGCACCTGTTTACTCAGTCACTAGGAAACACCCTGCTCCCAGCGCTCCCCTGCTGAGGCTTGTCTGGGCCCCGCAGAGCTGCGAGCATTGAAAATAAAAGATCACCTGAAGTCTGTGAACAATGGCAAGGGCGGTAATTAACATTTCGCTCTCCCTCTTCCGGTTAGTCCACTGTTCTGTTTGTAAATGATGCTGTGACCTTAATCTCAGCTGGATGAGGAGGGAGACACCCCTCCCTGCCCTCTGGTCTGAGTCCCACCTTCTCTGCATGCAAATCTGAAACTTTGGAAACATTTTAGATTAAGGTATTGAGGTAACATTGGTTAACCACGTTCTGTGCCTTTCGGGCGTGCAACTTTACTGCACGGCACCCGTGTGCCCGCTGTGTGCTCACTGTGTGCCCCTCCGACGACCAGGTTCCTTCCCTCGCTGCACGTCTGGCCCCTACAAGGTGACCCTGCGGCATGTTTGCTGGAAATAAGCCTGTCGGACCCCCACAGACATGGAGTGCTATTGTGGACCTTAAATACTTACTAAAAATGAGAGCGTACCACAAATAGATTTTCACAGAATGTAAATTTTTAAAAAAATCTGGTTATCAGTCTGCATGGTACCCTGAAAGACCCTGAGGCCCGGGCCCTGGTGGGTGGCTGGGCAGCCTGGCCTTTTTCCCACCTCCATCTTGGGGTGGGCTCTGGGGCCAGCCAGACTGGGGATACAGTCCCTGAGTCACACCTTGGGAGCTGACCAGCTGGTATGGCTGTGGGGGGCGGGGGTGGGCTGTCTCTCACCCATCCCTTTAAGCCTCGTGTGGAAGTTTGACTCCTCCCATTTCAGAGAGGGAGAAGCAGAGGCTCAGCGTAGCATCCACCCAGGCGCAGAGCGGTGTCTGAGCAGTCGGCTGGCAGCCCCCAGCCTCCCCCTGGAGACCCTTTCCTGTTCTCTGCCACATCTGAGCCCGGGGGAGGGGGGGGCGCCTGGACCACACCTACCCATCAGCAAGGCCCTCCAGGGAGGGGACAAAAGGGCAGGGGCAGTTCGGGGCTGGGCAGTCTTGTTCCCCCTCTCTTTCAAACCCCTGGTGTGGCGTCAGTCTCCTGGACCATAGGGGTCTGGGGGCACGTTCTCTTCTGGGCTGTGCTAAGGTGAGGAGCCAGGCACAGCTGGTCCTCGAGGGGCCCCCAGGCTCAGAAGTCTGATGAGATGGAGGGGGGGGTCCCTGCCTCCTTGCAGGGCTTGAACAAGCTCCCAGATGTCACAGGGCACTGAGACGCCACTAGAAAGGAAATGGAGGCAGCTTGGTGTGGCAGCAAGTGGCTTAGGCAGTGTCCCCACTGGGTGATGTGCTGCCCCCGGGTGGGTTGGGGGCAAGTGGCCTTTGGCAGGGACCTTGGTGGCACTGTCATCCGTGAGTCATTGATGACAGGAACATTCATTTATTTGAGTGGCTGGCACGGCCCAGGCCTGGGGAGACGAGGAGCTGCTGCCAAGGTTGGCTGAGGGCACCCAGTGGGGGCGGGGAAGGCACCCAGGATGTCCCTCCTCGGGCACCTGGTTGATGTCCCTGGGGTCTGCTGGGCTCCAGGCCCTGTGCCCAGCTGCAAGCCCTCCCCGACCTGAGGGATAGGGCAGGCAGGGGAGGGAGTGCCTTTTGCATGGTGGGGCCCGGGCAGCGGAGCAGGGTTGGCAGGGTTACCTGGGCCCTGGGGCAAGCTGGATGGAGCAGAGGCACAGCGTGCTCCTGGGCACCAAGGAGCTGGGGGGGCCAGGCACGGGTTCTGCCCTGGAGCCTCTAGAGGGAGCCGGCCATACTGCCACCTGGACCTTAGGGCCCCTGCACCTGGGAAGGGTCAGAGCAAACGCGGGCTGCTTTAAACCACAAAGTTTGGGGCAATATTGTGTGACAGCAGCCACAGGAAACTCGGACAGCTTTTTGGGAGCTGGCTGACCGAGGCCCAGGCTGACGCCGGCTGGAGCCCTGGCCAGCTGCCATCATGGAGTGGGTGGGTCCGACCAATCCCAGGACCCCCAGTGGCGGTCACCAGGAGCCTGGCCTGGCCCACCAAAGTGGGTGGACTTGGGCTCAGGCTGGCACCGGGCTGTGACCCTGTAGGCTGCCCCGGGCCCTCTGGTGGCAGGTAGCCTGTGACCCCGGGGCCCCTCCTGGAATGGCAGGTATGTGGGTGACGTGGAGGTGGGTGGAGGCTGCCGGCTGGTCTCTAGGGTACTTTCTCCTGGGAAACCTCAGAGCCAGCGGGGATGCCAGGCCCGGCGGGTCACCTTGACGGCACCGGGGAAGTGCTGGGCTGGGCTGGCGGCGGTCCTGGGTGCTCCCCACGTGCTGCAGGAGGTGTGTGGCTAACAGCATCCCTCATCCTGTCCAGTGCTGTCATCCCTGTTTTTCAGATACGGGATTTTTTTAATAGGCTTTTTTATGGAGGTGAAGCTCACATAACATGAAGTCAACCAAGTTAAAGCAAGAAGATCAGGGCGTTTGGTGACTGACAATGTTGGGCCGCCACCACCTCTACCTAGTTCCAGAACATTCCCTCACTCCACATGGAGAGCCTATACCCAACAAGCGGTCACCCCCACCCTCCCGCAGCCCTGCCCACTGTTGCGTGTGCAGCTGCCTGTTCCGGAAATCTCTCGGGAGCAGAACCTGGCCCCCTGTGGCCCTTGTGCCTGGCTCCTTCCACATAGCCCGATGGTCTCAAGGTCCATCCACCTGGCATGTGGGTGTCGGTGCCTCGTTCCTGCTCACCGCTGAGTGAGCCTCCGGCGTGTGGTCGCTCAGCCATCCCTCTGCCACGGCTGTTTGAGCTGTCTCTGCCTTTTGGCTGTGGTGAGCAACCATGCGAAGGTCCTAAAGCAGAGAGGGGAGCAGACCCGCCAGGAGCCCAGGGCCACTTGGGTTGGAGCTGGAGTTCGAACTCCTTTTTGGGGGCCCCACACCCCTCACTGCTCAAACCTGCCCACCCCTTGGGACTGGCGCCTTGGCCGGGTGGCTTCTGTGCCCCCAGGGACAGCCCTGCCCCTGAGCGTCAGGCTGGGCTGGGAAGGCCCCTCCACACCTCCGTGCCACATGAACACGAGGGGGTCTCGTGCCTGCAGGTGACTCCTCCTGAGGCTGCAGGTGCGGCAAGCTGGCAATGCCAAGGGCTCGGACCCTGGGGTCGGAGTCTCAAACACTAAGCTTCCAAAGACCCAGAGTGTGCCCCGCCCCCACCCCCACCACGGCAGACACACCACCTGGGACCCCACCCTGCCCCGCACCTGCTGGAGATGAGGTCTCTCAGCTCTCCCTTGTGCGTGCTGCCCACCTCTAGCCGACCCTCCTGCCCTCTCCTGGGATTGATGACCCTGAAGGGTCTCAGGGTGGGGACCCCCCGGTGATAAGGCCTGGGGTCCTGCTCCTTGGGCCCCTGCCCCGCCCTCCCACCTTGGCCTGGCAGCCAGAGTCCTCTGTGGGAAAGGACGAGCTCTAGGCCTAGAAATAGCCAAGTGTGGACAGAAATAGCCTCGGCCTCCAAAGAGAACATGGAAAATTAAATAGGGAACATTAGCATTTGCTCGGCACTTTCCACAGCCATTATCTCACTGGGAAGGTGATGTTTCTGTCCTTATTTCAGATGTAAGGGAACTGAGGCCCAGAGAGGGCAAGTGACTTGCCCACAGTCCCTCTGCCAGGCCTCCGACCCCTGTGCTCCCCCTGGTACGGCCTGCACGTCCACACCTTTGAGCCTCCACTCCCCAGTGCCTTTGCTGGGCATGCCTGGGACATACCCTTGCTTCTCTCCAAGAGGCAAACTCCTACTCATCCCTCAAAACTCAGTTAAATGCCATGTCCTCTGGAAAGCCTTCCCTGACCCAGTGGAGGGCAGCTGAGCCCGAGTATGGATCTCTGCCAGGACCTCCCCACACCATGGGCCCCTGGAGATGAGGACTGTGCCTCAGTCATTGCTGCCTCCTCTGATTCTTTGCCAAGGAGCGTAGTAGGTGCTCAGTAAATGGTTGTTGAATGACTAATCAGTGGAGTGGAATGCTTATCCCTGCGTTTGCATCACAATGGCCAGAGAAGGTAGCATTCTGTCCAGAAGGCCGTTTTACTGGTGAGCTCAGACAGGTGGACTTGCCTGCCCAGAGATCACACGGCAACTCCCAGCTGGACCTGGGGTTTGAACCCAGTCCCACAAGCATGGGTCTTTCTGGAGGGCCAGCTGAGTGCCTGGCACCAGCCTTGGGTGGGACTTGAGGAGGGCGGGGCGCCTGTCCACTCCTTTCTCCCCTGTCCCTGGGGCTGGCTCTTGGGTGAATCTGAACGCCCTTCCTCACACCCAGCCGCCCCTCTGTGGGGTCTGGCTGAGAACTCCCCCCTCAAGTAGCAGGGACAATGCCCTGGGGGGGTTCTGGGAATATCTCTGAATCACACACCTCCCTCCTGTGCCTTCCTCGGGCTGGCCCTGCACTTTTTACCCCCTCGAGGGGGTCCTCGGCAAGCTGACACCTGAGGCTACCCCTGTGGGGGACTTAGGGGGTTGGGGGGTGGAGGCCACAGGGCAGGGGAGAAGGGCGGGGCAGGAGGTTCTAAAACCATTACAGTGAAGGGGGACCCACAAGAGGATTTCAAGATTCTGGTTTAGAGAACTGAGGTTCTCTGGCCCTGGCCAAGTGGCCCAGTTGGTTGGCGTGTCGCCCGACACACCACAGTTGTGGGTTTGATCCCCAGCCCAGACACACACGAGCAACAACCAGAGATGCACAAGTAAGTGGGGCAGCCAGTCAGTGTCTCTCTCTCTCACTCCAATAATAAGTTAAACAATTTAAACAAATTTATAACAAGAATTAAGCTTCTAGGACTAGTGCCATCTCCCCACCCCAGCAAGGGCCTGGTGGCTGGGGCGGAGAGCAGCTCTGGGAAGGGGGACGGGCCCATGGCAGGTGGACAGGCCCGTGGTGGGGGGGAGGGTCAGCGGCGGGTGGACCGAGGAAGGACAGAACAAACTGGAAGGAGAACCATATCCCAGAGAGAGGACCGGGCCTGGGAAGGCGGCCGTTGTTCTGGGAGGGGCCCACTGTGAGGGTCTCAGGGCCCCTTGGCCACACTGCCCGCCCCCTGGGGTGCATGTGGGCACACCTGGGGGAGTGGCCAGTCCCACCAGGCTGCTGAAGGACTGCAGGCCCTGGGCTGGGCTGGCTGGAGTTGGCCTGGTGCCCCCCGGACCCAGGCCGCCCTCCTCAGCTGGGCCAGGTGGGGGCTGCCTCGTGGATGGAAGGTGTGAACATGGAGACATGGGCAGTGTCAGTCCAGCCGGCCGGCTGGGGTCTACTGGACACTCTCCTCTGTCCCTACAGGCAGGGCCTGTCACTTCTGCCTGATAGAAGAAGCCAGTGACCTGAGTCACTCATCCAGGCCAGTTTTCCCCTGGCGTCCGTCCATCTGTCTGTCTCCTGCTTCCTCACTGCCTGAGCTCGGGGCAGGTGCCAGCGCTGGAGCTGGAAGCCGGGTGCTGCTGTCAGGCCATCCCAGACCTTGGGCCCTCCTCTCTCCGGCTCCCACAGCAAGCTGCTCCATTGCCAGGCTGCGTGACTCACGGCAGGCGTCTGACCCGCTCTGGGCTCACAAGATAGTGATTGGGGTGATGTCAGGCCTTGTTCCAAGGGGTGGGCTGGCTCTCCGTCTGACCTCCCCTCCCTGTGGCCCCCTGGCCCAGCTCCCCTCTGGCAGACAGGGAGCTGCAGGCCTGGAGCAGCGGGAGGCCTGGGTTTCCCTGAACCCCTGTCCCTCTCCTTCCCAGGTGGGCCAGGAATCTGTAGCAACTCTGCTCCGCCAAGCAGCTTTCCAGGATGGCGGGCTCCAGGGCCACCCCTACAAGGGTCAGGTGTTGAGGCCAGGTGGAGGGTCCCTGTGCCCTCGGTAGCCAACCACCTCTCCCAGGCCAGCAGCGCCACCTGGTGGTCTTTGGCCCCCAGACACCTTGGTCAAGCTATGGGCACCTCCAGCGCATCAGTGGGAACAGCTCGCCCAAGGTGGCTGGCAGCTCCAAGAACCCAGCAAACCTGAGCCCAGACTGTGCTCTTAGCTCTGCCCCTGCCAGGTGTGTGCAGGTTCCAGGGGAAACCCAGGGGGACGCGTGAGAAGGGGGGTCTCAACCACTGGGACGGGGTGTGTGGTGCGGCAGGGTGCTGCTGGGACCTGGACCCTCCGACTACGCCCGGTGCTGGGAGGCAGGAGGGCACTGTGGAACGGACAAGAGAAAATGAGTGGGGGTGCCCCGTTTCCTCCATTATGTCAGGCTCATCACCGATGATCACATGGTGAGCTCCATGTGTGTTCCCACACCCTTGTGTATTTAATACACACACACGTAAACACACGCACACATACAGGCATGCCCACAACATATGTCCACACACGATGCACATCTATACACCACAGCACATGCACACACACGCTTGTGTCTAATTCACACAGCCTCACCTCAAGGTGGAAGGTGTCAGCCAATCACCCCTCTGTTGACAGGAGAGGAAACTGAGGCTCAGGATGGCGCATGACTTGCTCAAAATCGCAGGGGCTGGTGTGGCCGAGGGGCGTGGTGCATGTGGGACATCCTGTTGCCCGCAGTGCCTGCCGTGGGCTGGGCAGTGGCGCCCTGTCCCTGAGCCTCTGGCCTTAGGGTCCCAGGAGCTGCCCCTGCCATCCCCCCGGGCTTGGTGCTGGAGCAGACAGGGCAGGGTTTGCGCTCCTAGACCTCCCCGCCCCCTTCACTGTGACTAGAGCTGATGCACAACCCCCCAGCAGGCCACTAAGAGGGGGGCGTCCATGGGGGTGGGTGGAGTGGAGGAAGACCCTCAGGTCCCAGGACTCTTCTGTGAGTGGGTCCCAAGGCCCCCAGTATAGTCTGGACACAGGGGGCTCACAGGGCCAGCTGCCCTTCCGTCCCCGTGGCATCTGGATGCAAAGGTCTGTGGGCCCCGGGCCCTGTGAGACGCTGGGAATGCTGAGGTCTTCCTGTGGCCACAGCTAGGGTCCCGATGGTTGAGTGCAGGGCAGGTGACTGTGCACCTGGGCTGCTCTTCCCATCAAGTTCATGCTCCACCGCCACCCCCCACCTGGGGCCCCCTCAGGAGCTCCCACTCTGTCATGGGCTACGCCGGGTAGGTGTCCCTGGCTTGGAATATGATGGAGGACCCCATATCATATGAGGCCACCTCTCTGTCCAGGACACCCCCTATCTCTAAGCTGGTGCCCTGGAAGCTGGGGGGCCCCAGAGGGAGGGGAGGCAGAGTCTCAGGCTGGTTTTGAACACGCAGAGTGGTCCCCTGCTTATGTCCTTGCTGGGCCCCATGGGAGGCGTGTGTGTAGTCCTGCTGGGTGGGCAGAGAGAGCAGGTAGGCCCCCCTCCCCAGAGGCTAGAGCGCCCTGTGCTCTAAGCTCTGATTACAGATGAGAAAAGTGAGGCCCAGGAGGGGCAGGGAGATGGCCGAGTCTCAGGGGCTCTGCCCCCAGGCCCTGCAGAGAACAGCTCCTGCCGTCTGGGCCAAGGCTCCCACTCACAGATGGCAGCGCTGGGAGCCTCCTGAGGTCAGACCAAGACACAGAGTAGAATGGACCCCCCACCTCTGCCCAAGGTTGGGGGAGCCCTGAAAGCAGGATGGGGGAGGGGCAGCCAGCAGAGGTCCTGGGGCTGACTGCAAGTCTGGGGAGACTCTAAAGGACAGGCAGTCATGTGGGACTTGGGGTTCACCCAGGGAAAGAGCAGGGGCCTAGGCCTGGCTGCACAGGCGGGGGGTGGGGAATTTCCCCAGCCCTGTCCTGTCCCCCTCCCCTCCCCCTCCCACCTGTGCAGGGGAGCCTCCCCTCTGCTGACACTGAGTGGACTGGCCATGCCCCTGTCCACAGCTTCCTGGATCCGTTCAAGTGCCCAGGGGTGGGGTGGCCTTGGCCCAGCTCTGCAGGTCTGGGATGGACTTCTAGCTCCTTTCTCAGGTGGCCTTCTGGAGCCTCAGGCAAGCCAGTCCCAGAACCTCTGGGCTTCCTTTCCTTCTTTGAGAACTGGCAACACAGACCCCTCAGGTGTGGGGACCCGCCGCCCCCCCCCCCCCACCAGAGGGTGCGAGGAAGAGGCAGTGATTGGCCCGGGGGTCTTCACACACAAGTGTGGAGTCTGAGCCAGGACGTCAGGGGGGACATCCGTCTTCACAGGGCGCTGCACTCCTGCCCCCGGCATCAGGGGCCTGCAGGAAGCCTTGAGGGCGCCACCGTGACACTTCCCGCTATTAATGGAGCATAATCTAAACAGTCCCCAATATTTATGTCCGGACGCCTCCGGCCTTGGAGGGTGCCAGACAGTGAGAGTGACGGGCCGGCCCCGCCAGCGCCCTTCCCGCCCTGTGCCTCCCAGGCCGAGGACAGAGGCCCCGTGGCGTGTGCGGCAAGACCTGGGAGCCGGGGCCCAGGGCTTCAGTTTCCCCATCTGTGAAATGGGGCTGGCAGTCCTGACCTCCTGGGCTCGTGGGGTGGTTCAGAGAAAGGGGCCACTCGGTGCCACGCTGTGAGCCCGCAAGTGTGGCTGCAGTCCCTCCTTCCCCTCCTCCTCCTCCCTCCGGGACACACCTTGGTGACAGAGGAAGCTGCAGGCACTCTGGCCGCCCTGCCCACGTCCACCTCTGCCCCCTGGGCAGTGGAGCTGGGGCCAGGATGGGGTGAGGGCCCATTACCCAGCTAGTTGGCTCCCCTCCCCCAGTGACTGTGCCTACACCCTGCCCATAAGCCCACCACCTGTACCCTTCCCCGCCACCCCCCAGAGCAGCCAGCTTGAGGCTCCCCAGTCTGCTGCCGTCAGCAGCAGCAAAGCCTCAAACTTGCCACCACAGGGAGTCTCTGACTGTGCATAGGACCGTGAGCGCAGGGGGTCATGAACAGGCCAGCACCTGGCTCGGTGTCCCCGGGACCCCTGCCCACCAGCTGAGTGGAGGGCTCACAGGGGATGTGCAGGGTTACTTTAGGATGAAGGCTTCTTGTCGAGGAGACATTTATATCAGTTGTAAGTACATATGCTGCCTCCCGCCTGTCGCAGGGCCTTTGGGAAGTCTGGGAGGGAGGCCATGAAGAGGGGGAAGCAGAGGCCTCGCACCCTGGCCCCTGAGGGACTGAGGAGAGTCCTGGTCTGACCCCTGAAGCCCAGGAGGAGGGAGCAAGCATCTGTGGGAGCATGGGGGCACAGACCCCAGCCCCTGGCCCCTCCAGGTGCAAGGCCAAGGGAGATGGGGGAAACAGAGGTCCAACTACTGAGGGTTGTGCACAGGGGCCATCTGTCTGAGCTCTCCAAAGTATGAGGTCAGCCCTCTGTTCCTGCCCTAGCCCTGGAAGACTGGCAGCCCCCGCTCTGAAGCCTGAATGGCAGAAGGCTCCCTGGGCCCGAGGCCCTTGCAGTGGCCGAGGAGCCCAGGCTGGATGGTGGGACTACAGATGTGGGGACCAGAAGGCACATGGAGGCCATCCTGGAGTCAGGATGGAGGAGGCAACCAGAAGCCCGAGCCAGAGAAGGCGGAGCCAGAGTGAGCCGGGGAGGGCAGCTCTCAGAGCCCTGCTGCTCAGGGGAGAGTGAGGGGCTGTCTGTGTGTGGGAAGGCGACCTGTGGCTACAGGACTGGGTCCCTGCTCCTGGTGTCCTTGTCTCTAGGATGAGGCTGTGAGCCCCACCATCCCCTGGGACAGCAGGCAGGGTCTTTGAGAGCCTTCCTGGAGTGGGGGCTTTGGGGAGGTTTAAGCAGCCGCCACAGGACAGGCACGAGGGGGGTGTTGCCTGGGGGACGTGGGGCAGGGCTCTGACTTGGACTGGCCAGCCCCAGCTGAGGTGTGATGCCTGCTGCTTGCCCTCCGCTGCACCACAGACAGCGGGGAAGTGGCCTCTCCTCTGTGGGGTTGCTGCAGGGTCAAGGGTCAACCCAGAGATCCAAGTACTGGCTCATAGCAAAGCATACCCCAGGTGGCCTCTGATTGTACCATGCAAGTCAGGGACCCCTCGGCTGGGGGTCCTGCCCCAACATGCATCCCTCATGTCACTCATGTGATGCGTGTCCCCGACTTCTCCTTTCTGTGCTTGTTCTCTCTGAGGGGGCGGGATGGTGAAGGGGGGATGGGGAGGGGGAGGAGACCTCTTCAGGTTGACTTTTAAACTCTCCTTGGAACCCCCAATGTGTAAAAAAATCTTTGTCCCTTTTTTTAAGGACCCCCTTCTGGGGACAGAATGGCCCAGGCAAGAAGGAGCTCCTGGCTACCCCTCTCAGTTTTCAGTGGACACAATATATACTCTAGGGGTAGGGAATCATCAGCATTCAGAGCACCACACCCCCTGTGGAGCCTGTGGCAGACATTGCTAATCAACCAGAGCACAGTGGCCTTAGAATCGCTATGCTGCACCCTGGGCAGCCGTCACCAACTGATCAAGGAGAAACTGATTTGCCATCCAGGCAGAGCTGGTCCTGACCTGGCATGCTCAGCTCAGCCCTGAGCGTTTGGTCCCCTTGCCGGGTCCTGCCAACTATGCCTCCGGCCCATTAGCCAGGGCCTGTGTGAGGGCACAGGGGCCGGTGCTGAGGACATGATGGTGGCCTGAGCCCCTGGAGTTCTTGCGCATGCTGACCACATCACCCACAGCGGGCTCGCATTCCATTCCACGCCGGCGGAAGAGGCCACGCACGGTGGCCTGGAAGCCGCTGGTGACAAAGCAGTAGACGATGGGGTCCATGCAGCTGTTGAGGCTGCTGAGGGTCACGGCCACGTGGTAGACCACGAGGCTGGTGTGGCGTGGCACATCGGGCCACAGCGCCACGGCCACCTGGCGGGCGTGGAAGGGTGTGAAGCAGACAAGGAAGATGACAAGCACGGTGAGCAGCAGCTGCATGGCCCGCACACGGCGCCGGCGGCCCTGGTGCAGCCCTGGCCGAGACAGGGCACACACGATGCGGCCCGTGAACACGCTGATGACCAGCAGCGGCAGCAGGAACTCCAGCACCGTCAGTGCGAAGATGTGGCAGCAGGGCCCGCCGCCAGCTGGCACGCCCAGCACGGACAGCGTCACGGTGCCGGCTGCCAGCCACACAGAGGCGCACACGGCCCGGGCACAGGCGGGCTGGCGCCAGCGGCGGGAGCCCTCAGGCTGCACGATGGCCAGGTAGCGGTCCACGCAGATGCAGGTGAGGAAGAGGATGGAGCAGTGCATGTTGAGGAAGTAGCCGAAGACGTGAGGGAAGGCACAGCGCAGGCAGCCCCGTGTGCCGTAGAAGACCGCGAAGCGTGCGGGCAGGGACAGGCCCACCAGCAGGTCGGTCACCACCAGGTTGGTGGTATATGCGATGGACGGTGTCGTGGCCCGGGTGCGGCAGCAGAAGACATAGAGCGCCAGCCCGTTGAGCGCCAGCCCCGCCAGGAAGATGACCCCGTGCACGGCCATCAGGGCCAGCCACAGGCCTGGGAAGCTGGCGTGCAGCTCCTCGTCCAGCACGGCGAACAGGTGGAACAGGGGCCTCTCGGGTGCGCTGAGGTTGGCCCATGGTGCTGTCGCCGCTGTGGCATTGGGGGCCGCCCCAGTCAAGGGCCCGGCGGGAGACTCAGAGGGCATGGCGGTGGCGACCGGCCTGCGCTTACCCCAGGCCTGGGGAGAGAGAGATGGTGTTACTCAAGCCCTGCCTGGGGGCTGCACCCCACTGAGCACCCCAACATGTCCGCCTTCACGCCTCCACCCAGCCCGGCCCCCGCAATGCCTGCCCTCTCTGCTCCCCTGGCCTTGGCCGGCCTCCGGCTTTGGTTCCTCCAGACACAGGAGGTGCAAACCCCTGCGGGGCAGGCCCGAGGTCTCCAGGACCTGGAAGGCAGAGGTGACAGCTGGGGCACAGCCGAGAGGGGGCACCCCCTCCTCACTTTCTGTGCAACTTGGGGCGAGTGGCCAGAAAACCCTGGGCCTGTGTCCCAGCCTGCACAGGCAGCAGGGATCCTGGAGCTGAGGGAGAAATCGTGGAGCCCAGCAGTGCCCAGTGCCCGATCGGTGCCAGTGAATCCAGTGTTCCGCTCATGGCCTGGCCCTCAGTGGCGCACTCCGAGGGCCACCCGCCCCTGGCCCCATCCTGCAGGCCACTCGTCCGTCCTCACCTCCTCCAGCGCTGGCACTGAGTCAATGCCGGGATGAGGGGCCTTGTGTGGGGCCTTCCTCGGGGGCAGGGAGGGGGCTGAGAACCAGCTCCTGGGTGCCCCTGTTCCCCCTAGCCCAGAGAGGCCAGCTCCCTGGTCGTGTGGGTGCCCTGGGCCAGAGCTGGAGCCGGGCCCCAGGGCAGTGGGGCCCGAGGGGGTATGAGACAAATAAACCTCTGTGCAGTCCATGCCTGGGGACCCAGGCGAGTGGGGGTGGGGTGGGGGGCTGGGCTGGGGCTGCCCAGTCTGTTTATGTTCCTGCTGAGCTGTTTAACTTGCTGAGATTTATCCTTTTATTTATAAAGGAAGGGTTAACGGCCCCCAGCCCCACCCTGCGGGCTGGTCCTCCAAATAAGGACATTTCTGGGTTTTTGAGGGGAGAGGCGAGGGCTTTGGGGAGAAGCAGGGAGGGGGGTGGCACGTGCACATCCAGGGTCTCAGCGCATCTACCCTCCCCTGCAGGGGCAGGGCGGACCCTCCTCTCTCCAAGCGGCCACGGGAAGTGAACAGGCTGGATGCTGCCCACCCCTCTGGCTGCAGGCTCTCTGGCAGCGTCCAGCCTGTGGAGCGGGGACTCTGAGTTCTGCCTGCTGGGGTGGGCATGGGCTCAGCACAGGCACCCTCCATAGCTGAGGCTCAGGTCCCAAGCTGGCCTGGAGGGACCCTGGGCAGAACAGGTGGTGCCTCCACCCTTAGGTTCAGAGAGGTCAGTACCTGCCAGAGGTCACCCAGCTGAGCCTCTGTCTCTGTAGGCCGAGGCTGCCAGGAGGGGTCAGGCACTGCCCAGGCCTGTGTGCAGCCCTTCTGGCCGACCCTGGCACCCTCGGGCCCAGGCCTCAGCTCACGTTCCTCCAGGTGGGCTGCCTTGTGTTCGGGACCCCCAGCCCCTAACAGGGTCAGTGGTGCAGCCCAAGGAGACAGGAGTGTGAGGGGCGTCAGGTGGGAACAGCCCTCCTGTGACCACGGGGGTGGTGGGCCTCATCCTGTGGCGTGAAGGGTGGGGAGAGAGGGCCGCCTGGAAGGACAGGAATGCCTCCCAACGGGTCCCTCCTCGGCTGGGAGAAAACCATGCCTCGCAAACTCGGGGCTGGGAGCTGACGCAGGGGGCCGATGACCAGGATTTTGGGACTCCCATGTGCTTCTCAGTTTCCCACGAGTCTGCGAGAGGCGCTGTCACTGTCACAACTGAGACAAAGAGTCAACAGCACAGACTGTTCTGTGGGAGACGCTCCCCAGAAGCTGCCCCAGGGCCAGCCAGCAGCTTGCTCCAGGAGCCAGCCTCCGGGCAGGGCTGCGGGGTTGGGTGTGCGCAGGGGGCTCCAGATGCTCCAGGGGATGCACAGATGAGGGGAGACGTTGGCCGAGCACGTGCTGGTTCTCGGCTCCGAGCTGAACCCTGATCCCAACAGAGCTGACCCCAATCCCGGCCACCTACTGAGCCCCCACCCTGTCACAATTCCAGGTACATGGTGAGCCTGCTCTGGTATCTACCGTGCTGAGTTCTGACCCCGGTCACACGCTGAGCTGAGCCCCGACACTGCTCCCAGCCTGGGCCCTCACCTCTGACCTTCCACACCCACCATGTCTTTCTCTGTTCCCTCTGCCAAGTCTGGCTCTCACTGTCACTGTTGCCCCGCTGCCCCCCCCTCACCAGACCTGTACCTCTGCCGCACGGTGACCCACACCGATTTCATTAGTCAGCGGCCTCTCTCTCTGGGGCACTGACTCACAACCCGTCTGTTTTGAAAGGTGCCAAGCTCTGATGGGGAGACCGCCGGCTCCGTGCTCGGTCCACCCATGGAATGGTGCCTTCTGGAGAGGTGACCCACGGATGTCCATGCCAATCTGGCGGCTCGCCATCCCCTCCTGGACCAGGGAAGGGGCCTGGCTAGGAGTGTCTGCATGGAGATACTGCCCACCCTGCGTGGCCTTGGGAAAGTGATTTCTTCTCTGGGGCTCGGTTTCTCCACTGGCCACCACTGCCTCTGCCCCTACTCCACGATGCCCCATGGGATGACCCCCCTCCCACCCCCTGACCCTGCTTTGTCAAGCCTGTGCCCTTCTGGGGGGCCCTAACCCCTGAGTGGGGGCCCTGGTCCCCTTCCACCTTCTCAGCACACCCACGCCCCCATGGCAAGGTGGGGGGACATCACAGCTGGCGATGGCCAGGCACTGGGTATTGTGGGAGGGTTGGAACAAACAGCATTACCCAGCAGGGCTGCGGGCTGGGCTCCTTCTCAGTCTCACTGCCCATAAAGTGGCCTAATCACAGCTCCTTCTTCCCGCGGTTTCCTAGAGGACGCACGGTGGCCACGGCTGGGGCGCAAGATTGTGACTCCTCCCCACCCAGCCCCGGGCCTTTTCCACCAAGACTCGAAGCCGGGTCTGCCGGGGGTGTCCCACAGCCAGGTCCTTGACCCTGAGAGGGCAGGTGGGGCACTCAGGAAGCAGGCCCCTCTGCCGGCAGCGACGGAGCACCCACTCCCTGCATGCCCCTCCTGCCTGGCCTCTAAATATAGCCTGGAAGGGGAAAGAAAGTCCTGTCCCTCTGTGCCGACGGCCTGGCCCGGGCACCCCCGTGCACAGTCGGGCTTCGTCGAGGCTTTGTGAGGTTCAGGCCAGGGGACCTTCCCACAGGGGAAGAATAAACGCCTTTCCCCAAGTCATTTGACCCTGGGGCTCCCTCTCTGTCCAGCCTGATGGCCACACCAACTAATGGGGGGCTGTGTGCCCTGCTACCTCCACTCACAGCCCTCTGGGTCCCTGCCGTGTGCCCAGCGACTCAAAGCCAAGACCTCCCGGGAGAGCTGGGGTCATGCTGACCTCCTCTCCTGGGCAGGTAGTGTGTGTCCTGGCCTGTCAGTGTCTCCTTTCAACCCCCTGGCCCTTCCCTGCGTGCTCTCTGCGGATGCCCAGCCACTGGGCAGAGGTGACCACAGAGGGGTGCCACAGAAAGGGGAGCCTGGGCTCAGCCATGGGGCACCTGGGGGCTGCCTGAGAGTCTGCTACCCGCTTCAGGGCGGGGAGGGGCAGGTGCAGAGGCCAGGCCCAGCTCTTCCCTGACTGAGGTGCTCAGAGTCCCTGCTGTGAGCAAAGTACTAGGCTAGACCCTCTGCATCCACACAGCAGCATCCACACAGCAGCAGCCCCGGGACTGACAGATGAGGAAGTGGAGGCCCAGAGAGGTGAATGATGTGCCCTAGGTCACACAGCACGAAGGTGCTGGAGCTGGGAATCAAAGCCAGGTCCTCCTGCTCTCAGGCCCACTCAGGGGTGGGACCAGGCTGGGAGGGCCTCTCTGGACCTGGGGCATGTGCACGAGGGGGTTCTCTGGCACACAGCACCCACGTGTGCGCACACTGCCGGCGAGATGACCTTCCAAGGCCCAAACAGCTGCTATTCGGGGGACCATGGGCCTGTTTTCCTGATTATTGTTGGTTTCATGGCATCTGCTTTAGAGTATTGCCCGCGGGTTGATACTAGCTGGCCTGCTGGCTCCCTGGGCCCTCCCTGAGACCCCCGAGGGGGACCAGACTGGCTCTGGGTCACCTGGCAGATCCTGGGTAGTGTCAGGCAGAATCTAGGCCCCTTCCTGGCTAGGGCTCCCTCCACCCAGTGCCAGGAGAGGGTCACTTGTGGGCATGGGTGGAGCGCCGCTGAGGGCCTGGGCCTCACCACACCTGTCGCCTGCGCCAGCCCCCAAACGAAATGCGAGTTTCTCAGGGGGCAGCCCTGGCGTCACTGCACATGGGGTCCTGTGGGTGCTCGGACAGCCCTCACCGCCACCCTGCTGCAATGCCTCAGCCTCTCAGGGCAGCGGGACTGGGGCCAGGCTGCACCGGCCTGGCCCTGCCTAGTCCATCTCCACAGACCCTCAGCCGGGCGCTCTCAGCCTTTGTATATCCCGTTCTCTCTGCCTGGCATGCCATCGGTGCGTGCATCACCTTGCACCTTCCGTCACCGCCTCACGCTGTCCTTTCTGAGCCCCTCTGACCTCCTGGTGCCCTGGACACCCTTCCCCTGAGGCCCCAGGATTCAGGTTTTGAGTCCCAGACAACCCCTTGCAGGGTGTCACTGACCCCTCCCAGTGCACCCAGTTGGTGCTAGCAGCCCCACTTTGCCTGCGAGGCGTGTCTGAGTCACCCAGAGGGGTTGGGGGAGCTGGGGTTCGACCTCCACCCTGTGGTACCTCCTGCCGGCACCATGCCCCGGAAGTGCACACGCCTGCTGGGCAGGGGAGGGACTGTGGAGGCCTCGGGGCAGTAGCTTGACCAGGCAACACAGCCAAGAAGCCCCTGCAGGGGAGGTGGCCCTGGGTGGCCTTCTGGCTGGGAGTGACTTCATGTCAGGAGAAGGACACGATGGCAAGTGGGCAGTTGGGCGGCCGGTCTGAGGGCCTCAGGGACGCCGCCCCCCGTCCTGCCTGTCCCTTCCGTTCCCACTCTGCCTGAGGCTTCACAGCTGCTCCCTGTCTGCCCCGTCCGCCACCCTGGCCTCAGGCCAGTTCCCAACCCTCCTGCCCGCCCCCTCGGGATCCTGTTCCTTCTCCCAGGGCAGTTACCACCGCGAGAGCCAGGCCCAGGCTGGGGCAGAGCCAGCTCCGAGGTCCACACTGGGGGTGGGCGGTGAGCCTGGGCCTCAGTTTCCCTTCCCCAAATGGGTTGGGGAAGGGCCCGGCCCGAGCTAAGGACTGGCTCTTTACAGGGGGTGTGCCCTGCTCTGAGCCTGTCCCCACAAGCCCCTCAACCCCAGCCTTGCCCCAGCCTGGGGGACGGTGGTGGCCAAGGTCCCAGAGCTCATCCATGCCTCTGGGGTCCCCCACCCTAGTGTCTTGACAGGTGGGAGAGCAAGGCCCCGAGCCCGGCTCCCAGCAGAAGGGCGAGCGTGTTGAATGAATGAATGAGTGAGTGAGTGAAACCCACAGAAGGCCTCGGGGGCCAGCAGCACAGGTGGGGCTCTGGGGCCGGAGGGAAGCCCCATGAGCCCTGGGGCGCTCTCCCACCCTGCCCAGCCCGGCCTATCTAGCCACCCTCCCCCCAGGGCTCAGTTTTCCCATCTCTACAATGGCTCCCTATAGGGCGGGACCTCAACTCGCCTCTCTGCCTGGCCAGTGAAGATGCAGGCACTGACCAGCTCCTGAGGCTGGGACAGCCCTCGGGGACTCACCTCACCTTCGCCCACCCGGTGGCTGGATACAGGGCCAGTGCTCCCTGAGCCTCCCTGGCAGCTGTGTGGCCACTCAGGCAGGCTGTCCAGACGCGCCTTCCTGGGGCCTGACGTCAGGCAGGCGCCCGCCTGGATCTCCTTTTGGGCAAAGGCAGCAGAGGTGGGGGTGGGGTGGGGGCGGGGAAGGGGCGGGGCGGGGGCGGGACGGCTCATTCTCTCCCCTCCCCCGACACAGTGCCCTAGAGGAGCTCCATTCCAGGGCCCTGGAGGGAGGGGCCTAGGGGCTGCAGAGTCCACAGCCCTGCCTGACAGAGGAGGAAACTGAGGCACTGAGAGGTGGGGCCAGAGCTGCACCACCCAGGGGGCGGGGCAAGCAGGAAGGGATGGGTCTCCAGCCCTGGCTCTCTGTCCCCCGTGTCCTGTCTGTCGAGACCAAAGGCACCCAGGATAGTGCAGCTGATGCTCCGAGTGCCAGGGGGGTGGGAGCACACACAGACCAGCTTTCTGCCTGGGAGGGGGCAGATGTCCACAGGGGCCCCTGGGCTCTGTGGTCCGCACATTCTGGGCCTGGGTGGGCCCTGTGTGCCCAAGGGGCTGTCTGAGCAGCATCTGGACCTCTGGCCCACTGGTGTATGCCCCTCGGAGGGGGGCAGCTTCCCAGGGCACAGGCGTGCCTGAGTGTGGGGTGCGGCTGGCACCAGCCCGTGGCCACGCACGGCCTGGTGTCACCCCTGCAAGGGCTGGCTGCTCTGTGGGGACATGTGGGTCGACTGCGTGGGAAAGACTTGGACCTGACCAGGACAGTGGACAGTAAATCTCAGTAGCTGGGGCCTGATCCAGGGTGGCGCTGGGAGGGACAGCCCGCCCTCTGCAGGAGCAAGGACCAGAGTGAAGGCTGGTGGCCAGCCTGGGGGTCAGGGTTTCAGGTCCGAGGGAGGGTGCCTGGGGTGACATCCAGGTGCCCTCCCTAGTCACCTGTCCCTGTGCCCCTGCTCACTCATGCACGTCAACCCTCCAGCACCTTGACTGCTGAGCTGGCCTATGCCAGACACTGGACACAGGGATAGCCACCCCTGAGGCCCTGGCCTGGGAGACCTCAGTATGGTGCCACCCACAGGAGGAAGTGGAGGTGCCCGGGCCCTGGCCCAGCCTGTCGGGTGGGGCGCTAGGGGGAGGGCTCCTGGAGGGGGTTGCACAGCTCCAGGCAGAGGCAGTGGCAGTGGCAGGGGGACCTGGAGAAGGCAGGCTGGGTGGATGGAGGGTGGGGATGGCGGCGGGGGTACCATCTGGGCAGCGGGAACTGCACCCCGGGGTCCCCAGGCATGGAAGGCAGGGGTGAGCAATGAAGCTGGGACTGAGTGGGAGATGGTACTTCGGGTCTTGGCTGCCGCTGTGGGCACCGGGATGGTGTTCTTAGCCCTGAGGACAATGGGGAGCCACTGGGGATTCTGGGGGAGGATGGTGCCCAAAGCAGCTTTGTGCTACACCCCCAGGCTCCCCACTCACTCCGGGCTGAGCCCACATGCTCTCGTTAACTCCTTGGAACACTGTGATGTCTATCCCAGAGGGGAAGCTGTGGCCCGAGAGGTGCCGGAGCCTCTGGCCCACGAAGGCCCCTGTGCCAGGCTGGCACTGGCTCCTGGCTGGCCTGGCGGGAGCACCTGGGGTCTTGCTGGCGGAACGTGGACTCATGTTGGAGGGATGTGGGTGGGAATGGGGGGGCGGAGTCAGGGGAGGCTCGGGTTTTATGAGCTGAGTCAGAGGCAGGGCCCACTGGGCCTCATGCCCACCCTGGGGGCCTCGGAGGGGGCTCTTTGCTGTAGGACCCAAGGGTGGAGGTGGGGTGGTGCTGGAGCCCAGGAGGCTTGAGTGGCCCTCAAGGGAGATAGGCATACAGGGACCATTTCACCCTTGTCACCTCCACAGCGTGGTTGGGCCAGGCGGTCTGTGGTTCGGTCAGGGGTCAGTACCCTTTCCAATGAGTGGGTCTGATTGGAGCATTTTAAGGTGGGGGCTGCCCAGCCTGGTGGGGACCCTCCGGGAGTCTGTGGGAGCCCCACCCCCGGGACTGGAGCTGTGATTCTGTCCCAGGACTCATGGAGGACAGAAGTATGCCATTCTGAGGGCTAAGCCACAAATAGCAGCCACACAGCCAAGCGGGGCTGAGGGGGGATCAGGGGATACTCTGTGACAGCTAGGCGGGACCTGTCATCCTGCTGGTGCCTGTAGCTCCAGACTTCATCCGTCCCCCAGAGTGGCCCTCGTCTCGGTGCCGCTGGGCCTGAGAGCAGAGCTGGGCCGCAGCCATGTGTCCTGCTGTCTGCCCGGGGGTAGGGGTAGAGGGAAGGCCGGCCAGGGGCCATGGGGCAGGGAGGCGCAGGCTGGCTCTGCGGGAGTACTCAGACTGCTGGAAGGGGTAGGGGGAGCCCCCAGCCCCAGGGCAACCTGGTCTGGGTGGGCGAGAAGACCCCTGGGGACTCTCCTGAGGGGTTAATGACCACGTGCCCCAGGGAAAAGTGACCTGGTGTGTCTGGGGTAAGGGGCCTGGCAGGCCCTCGGCAGCCCTGGGTTCAAGCCCAGCTGGATCACACACTCATGTGCCCGAGGTGGGGACAAGCGGCCTATGAAAGACCCCAGGCCAGGCCCCCTTGTCCCAGGAAGCGCCGAGACCTGTGTGTTGCTGGGATGTCGCACAGGAAGGCTCTTCTTCAGGTGTGTGGACACAGGCCGGAGGCGAGGACTCTTGGGGAGGCCCGTGGGAGGGACGGGAAGCTGGAGAAAGGAGGGGGAGGCTCAGCTGGGGCAGAATTTTTGATAAGTGTGGGGGGGCTGCGAGATGCCCGCTCCTCCACACCCCCATATCCTGGAACGTGTCTGAAATGGTCCTGCTGAGCCAGGCCTGCTTTCTCTCCGGAAGCTTTGAGAATCCACCCCAGACATGGGGGAGAGGACCCCATACCCTGGCCCAGGGCAGAGTGTCGGGTTCGAGGTCTCTCCTAGGTCCAGGCCCAGGTCCAGGGGCAGCTGATGGCCCACGTCCTGGAGGCTGAGTTCAGCCACCAAAGGCTGCCCACCCGGGTCATGACCCAGCCGAGCCCCCTGCAGGGCCTCGGGCCTGCTTTCCATTTCAGAGCTCCCGTGGGACCCGGGTAGCCGTGTCTGTCTGTGTGGCGGGCCTCGTGGGGGTGGCCCTGACTCCCAGGCTCTGCTGCCTTGGCTGCCTGGACGCCCCTGCAGGGGAGCAGGGACAGCGGGGGCCTTGTCCGTGTGGGGGTGTGGCAGCTGCCTCCAGGCTGTCTGCATAGCCTTGTGCACTTCCTCACAGGGGGCAGGGAGCTCCCGTCGCCCGTGTGCTGCTGGGCATTGGGGGCTGGATGAGCCAGGGTTGGCCCCTGCCTCCCGGGGGCGCCCTGGACATGTCCCAGCCTGTCTCCTCTCTGCCCTGGGTCTGTCCCTCTGGGCAGCGGCGACGAAGCCCAGCCGGGGTGGTGGGAGGGTGTCCGGGTCACTGTCCACAAAGGTCCTGCTTCCTCCTCACCCCGCCCCCTGCCACCCCAGGAGCGGGCCACTGGTGGGAATGGGTGGAGGGAGGCTGTTTCTGTTGGCCAGGAAGGCGGCATCCGGAAGGCCATGCCAGTCCTCCAGGGTGGTGGGCGGGAGGGCTCAGGGAACGGAGTGTCGGGGGTGGGCAGGCACCAGGCAGTTGGGCAGGGGTGCAGCGTGAGGGCGTTCCCCCACCAAGGAAGGGCTGTCCCTCAGAGTGGTCTGCTCTGTTCTGAGCCATCTTCCAAGGGGCCTCTGGGGCAGCTGACCACCTACCCCTGCTGGGCATTGCTCCCAGCAATGTGGGCTCAGAGCCTTTCTGTGCCTGGCCCCAGGACACTTGCCCAGGAAGGGCTACCCTCTTCCTCATGTGGCCCCTCCAGGACCGAGCCAGGACCTCAGAAGCTTTGGGAGCAGGGAGGCAGTGCCAGACTCAGAGTTTGAGATCTGGGTTCAGGTCCTAGCTCAGCCTCTGACCGGCTGTGGCCTCATAGCCCAACTTGCCCACCTGGAGTCGGGAACAGGGACCTGTCTGCTCTGCCAAATTCATGGGGCGGTGTGGGGGTGCTCAGGGCTCAGAATGGGACGTGGATCAGGGCTCAGTAATGACCAGGCTCAGGGCTTGGTGTGTGACCAAGGTCAGGGCTCTGTGTGTGACCAGCGCTCATCTCCGGTTGGAGCCAGCTGCCAGGTATCCTGCCTGGGTACCCCCAACCCCGGCCCCTCTTAAGAAAGGTCCTCACATGTCACAGATGGCCCTGTGAGCTCTGGTTCCTGCCCTGTCCCTGACCTAGGGAGAGGTTTCGCTCTCCGATGGGGTGGGGGTACTAGAGGTCCCATCTGAGGCCCTGGGAGCTGAGGGTGTCTGGGATCCTCTGGGGTGGGGGATGGTTGTTGGCTGCTTCCTGCTTATGAGACGTGTCAGAAGGACAGAGGCCAGACCTGGACGGTGTTTAGACGGGCGGAGGGGCCGGGGTGGGTGGAGCTAGGGGAAGGAGGGAGAGCGGGGTGGGAGCCATGTCCCTCCTCAGGCTGTCAGATGGCTACCCTTGGTCAAGGTGTTTTCAGACCCAGCCACCTGGTTCCCACCCCTGTCTGGGTGCCCTTGGGCACGTCAGTGGAGGGAAGAAGGGTTGGGCTGAAGGCTGGGCCTTGGGCCCTGCTGTCCCTCCCATAGGCTGGACCCCAGGCTCTGGCCCACGCCCTAGCTGCTCTCAGGACAAGCCCTGTGGGCAGACCCTGACCCGCAGGCCCTTCTCCGTGGGGGTTCGAGGGGCTTCAACCTGTCAGGGAAATGGGTCAACTGATTCAAGCTTTAAATGGGCATGATGGTGATGATGAAGATGATGAGGAGGATGACAGCACAACTGGTCATTAGGACAGTGATTGCAGCAGCCGTGGCCGACACGTCCTGGGCCCAGGCTGAGCACAGGCCCACTGCTGGGCGGCGGCTGGCCCTCCAGGAGGAGTCGCCGCATGGGCTCCATTGACAGGGACACGGCTGCTGCAAAGGAGAGAAAGTCCCAAGGGGGGCTGAGGCAGACGGGGAGTGACAGTCACCACAGGACAACAGGGAGGGAGCTGGAGATCCAGGGGCAGCTCCTGACCCCCCGGTTTTCTTCGCGGGCTTAGGACAGGAGGCTGCCAGGGGCCGGGGCCGCGGAGACCTGCAGCCCTGGGACAGGCACCGTGCCCGCAGTGCCTGTTGCCTGCGCACTGAGGTGTGCGGGTGCGAGCTGCTGTGTTGTCCGCCCGTGCCTCGGGTGGCAGGGCGTGTCCACCCCAACACAGAATTTAAACACTAAATAAGAACAACTTTACAGGAGGAAGCTCGCAGGGTCTCCTGGCCTTGCAGCTGGGCGGCCTGGTTCAGGGTCCAGGAACCCCCAGAATTTGAGTGTGAAACTATCCACTTGTATCTTGAGGGTCAGCCGGAGCCTGCAAGCATCCAGGCCTCTCTCTGCAGGTGGGGAGGGGCCCTGCAGTCACAGGGCAGGGTGGGGGGTCAGGGTCAGGACAGGCTTGGGAAGGCCTCTCTGCCCCCACACACTGGACCCTCTTTCGAGGGCCGATTTCTGACCACAGCCTGGAGCCCCAAGAACTTGGAGAGGCTGGGGGGAGGCCTCAGGAGCGGCGCAATGGGGACATTTGGGGATGACAGATTTGGATTCTAATCCTGGTCCCGCTGCAGTGCGACCTGAGACGTGCCCCTTAGCCTCCCCGTGCCTCGGTTTCCCCATCTGCAGGACAAGGACAGCCGTGCGTGGCCCTGCGGTGAGGAGTGAAGGACACAGCAGATGTGCTGCAGGGTCACGCACAGCTGCATGGGGTCGCGTGTGCAGGTGCACAGAGGGCCACCGAGGAGCTTCCCTCAGGGATGCCCAGGCTGGGCCCGTGGGAGGCTGAGCCGAGGGGTCTGGGCAGGAGCCTGGGCGACCAGGTGATTCTGATTTGACATGCAGCCAGGTGACTGTCCCTGGACACGCCTCGGCTCCTGTCAGCCCACTGGGAGGCTGGTCCCAGCAGACACTGGCCCAACGGCCTGCTTTGCTCCCCGTTTCCAACCCAGACCCTGGCTGATGCCTCGTCACTGTGGAGGTCAGTCTCAGGGGGGCAGCCTCCCTCCCTCCACCCTCCATCCACTCACCCCCCCATCTGCCCATCCACCTGCCCTCCCACCCCTCAATCCCTCCCTCCATCTGCCCATCCACCGTCTATCCCTCCAACTCTTCAAGAACAAATGGACTTTGTCCAGGGCCTTGCAGATAATTATTTTTCCCTCTGTAAATCAAACCCTGTCTCAATTCTGCTTTCCTCCTTCCGGCCCCAGCCCCCGCTGCCTGCCCCCCCACCCCCCGGCCCCCGGGCCTGCGCCTCGTCTCCGGCCCAGCAGGCTTGTTTGGGTGGCTGATGCTCCTTCTCCCGTCTCCTGTGCTGTTTACACCAGGGCTGTCATCGGAGCGCCAGGTGTGGGAGTGAGGCCTCAGTTTATTCTGGCTGGCCGAGAGAGGGGGGGACCTCTGGGGGCTTCAGGGCACTCTCCCAAAAGGTGTATTGGGTCGCACAGTCCCCAGCCCTGTCACTGTCCCCAATTCACAGATGAGTCCTTGGAGACTCAGAGGTCACTCAGCAGGCCAGGAATGGACCTGAGATGTGGCCCCAGGTTTCCAGATCCCTGCCCTCTCAAAGAAGGAGCCCAGGAAAGCTTCCTGAAGGAGGCAGCATCTGAATTGTTTGTCTGAAGACTGAGGAGCAAACCAGTGACTGGTTGAGGTGTTACCAGCAGAGAAAACACCCTGGGCAGTGGCCATCCAAGGAGAGGTGTGGTCCACTCCCTAAGTCTAGAACATTCCATCACCCCAAAAAGAAACTCTGCTCCCACGAAGCAGTCACCCCGTTCCCTCCCTGAGTCCCCGGCCACCACGACCTGCTCTCTCTCTCTGTGGACCTGCCTGTCCTGACGTCTCACAGAAATGGACTCCCACGTGGTCTCGAGTCTGGGTCCTCCCGCAGCCCTGAGTCCTCCAGGTCCATCCACGTGAGGCAGGTGCCAGCGCTCCCCTCCGTCCTGTGGCGAGTGACAGGCCCCTGTCTGGCTAGACCGCGTCTGCTTGCCCTCCCGTTGGCTGGTACCCCCGGGGGCCTTTCCACCCCTGCTGTCATGAGCATAGCTTCAGAGAGGCCGGTGAGCTGGTGGGGGTCAGGGGGGACAGTTCCTGCTTTAAGTCCTTGGAGGCACATACCTGTTGTCACCCCACCCCCGCCTTCCTCACACCGGTTGTTTGTGGATCCCCCCCTTCCTTGGATGTCAGCAGCCCCACCTCAGGGAGTATGCAGGGTCAGGTGCATTTCGTGGTCAGACCCGAGGCTGCCACCTGTGACACCCGCCCAGGAGCTCCCTGGCATCTTCCCTCACTTTCTTCCTGACACGGCTGTGGGCCTGGGGCCTGGCACAGGCTGGGCGTGCAGTAGGGGTTCAGAGGAAACTCCCAGGGTCGTGGACAAATTCGAAGAGATGACCTGGGTCCCTCTGGGGAGTTTTGTTTGGGGAAAAAACTGCGGTTCTGTTTTCTTGGCTGCCCAAATCCCCCAGCTCCAGGTGGGGGGTCTGTCTGTCTCCCGCAGCCCTGACCCTGGGCCTGGAGCCAGGTGAGGGCACCCTCTGCAAACACAGGGTTGGGGCACAGGCATGGGGGGCGGGCGGGCTGGTGCCTGGTCTTTCCTGTGCTTTGTAAACCAGCTCCAAGAAAATTCCCTGAGAGGGGTTTCAGATGCTGCCGTTTCCAGGGCGGCAGACCGGCGCCCCCTCTGGCAGGGGCATCTCTGCCCCGTCTACCCCTGGGACAGCCCCAGTGGGGCTTAGCTCCCTCCAAGGACTCACCGTCTCACCAAGTGTGGGCTCCACTTATTTTTTAAACCAGAGCATTTATCGCGGGGCTAATCACTGAAATCCTTGAGGGGAACTGGGAGCCTGAGGCCCTTTGCCAACCTGGCACCTCTCACAGCACGCCCTCGTCCTGGGGGTGCCAGGCCGCTCCTGTCCCCACAGCATGCCGAGTACTTTTCCACCCTGCCTGGGCCGCTTGCTCACCTGGGGCCTCTGCTGCCTCCTGCAAGCCCCATGAGAATGTGACCAGACCCTTGAGCACCTGCAGGCCTAGGGACAGTGCCCAAGGTGAGCCCGCACCCGAAGAGCCTGCATACGAGAACTGGGGGCTGGGGGAGCGTTCTTAGCTGTTCTTAGCTTGCCTGGGGGGCTGTAACCAAGTCCCCGTGGGTGCTCCTGATGCGCGGTGGGGCAGCGAGGGCTCTACGGAAAGGCACCACCTGGTTCAGAACTTCGTGTTTGCTGGTGACTGTTTGGATGCGCCTGTGACAGGGAGCTCAGCACATCTCGAGGCCACATTTTCAGCAGTGATAGCTTCCTGGAAACGAGGGCTCAGCCTCCCGGAAGAGGCTCCCACAGAAGGAGGCCAGCAGCCCCAGGTGGTGTGACAAGCTGGCAGTCCAGCCCCATCCTTTTCAGAGCTGCGCTGCCCTCTGGTGGCCGTCACACACAGGTGCCAAAACTTTCTGGTCTTTGCATCTCCCCGGGTGCCCCCTGCTGGGGGTGCAGAGGAACCCCCCCCCTCCCCCCGCCCCCCGCACGCACTTTCACCAACCGAGATGGTGGTCCTGGGAGAGGCCTCAGAGTCCCAAGGCCCGGCCGCACAAAGCCCAGGGCGTCAGCCTGGGAGGGTCTGACCTTTCCCCCCCACATGGTGGGGAGAGCAGGTGTTCCAAACCTGGGCTCACCCCACCTGCCTAGCAACCAAGCACAGAGAACCCTACTGGGCACAGTCTACAGTTGGGGCGACCAGGGGGGCCCTGAAGGGGTCGCTGCCCCCCTCAGAGAAGTTTGTGCCCAGGAGATGGGAGTACAATACCTGTGGGAGGGAAAGAGTGAGGCTGGGAGGCTTCCTGGAGGAGGAAACATCTGCTCTGGTCCCTGAAGGGCGAGTGCAGTTAGGGCTTGTCCAGGGTGGGGTGGGGGGGTTAAAGGCCAGGGGAAAAAGGGTGCAGACAGAGCCACTGGGGGGCTGGCCCCCACGTAGAGGACCCCCGTGTACGAGACCTGAGTCTTCAGGGGGAGCCCCAGCAGAGAGCAGTGCACTGGTGACCGGGGTGGGGACTCCGACAGTCAGGATGGAAGGTGTGAGGGTCTGCTTTCCACCCGTCCCCAGTCCCCCGCTGCTGGCCTACCTCACCCACACAGGTTTGGAAGCACCCCTTGGTCCTTGGGGGCCCTGGGTTGGGGAGCGCACCTCGCTCGCTCCCACCTGCCCTCCCGGGGCCCCCGGCAGCCCCTCATGTGTCTGATGCTGGGCAGGAGCCCTCCCTCTCCAGGGGCCCCTCAGGCCCTGGTGGGACCTGCGGGGCTGAGGCCAGCTCCACACCCAAATCAGGAAAGCAGCCCCTGCTGGTGACACTGAGGGTCCCAGTCCTATACTCCCAAGGTTAAACGAAGGTCCCTGGATTGGGAGACGGGTTAGGAGGAGGACAAAGGTGGGGAGGGTCAGTGGGGCTGGGGGAGGCCCTTCCTCAGCCCGTGCAGCCAGCCTGCCCACAAGGGGGCGCCCGTGCAGCATGCCTGGCGCCCAGAGGTGCCCACCCCAAGCCTTTCAGCCCTAACTGTTGGGTCAGGAACGTGGGTGGCATAGATGTCCAGGCTCCTCCCTGGTGGGAACCCTGGACGATGGGGTCTTCTGGCCTCTAACTCTCTCTGCTGCGGCATCCCAGGGGCACAGGCCAGGGGGTGGGCTTGGCCTGTTGCACAGGAGGCTCCAGAACTGGAGGACCCCAAGTGTGGAGGAGCCTAGGGGCCAGCGGGGTTGGTGGGGGGCATCCCTGGTTGGGGACCCCTTTGCATATACTGGAGCACTCGGCCCCACTCACCAGCCTAACATCTGCTTGGCCTGCCGGCTTCCCCTGCTGGCTCTCTCTGGGGGGCTGTCTGGGTGGGCTCCTTGGCTCTAGGCAGCAGCCCCGGGCCTGCCCAGCACAAGCACTCAGGAAGTGTCCATGAGGGGCATAAGCCAATAAGCGGGAAATGGCTGGAACTTCCAGGCTTGGCTGGAGACCCTGCCCCCGTAGGGAATCCCACCCAGATGCCCCCTGAAGCTCTGATGGCCCACTCCATGAAGGGCCTTCGAACCCCGGGCCAAGAGCAGTGACACCTCTAGGAGAGACCCCTCCCCTGCAGGGAGCCGAGCCCCCCGCTGCTGCCTCTCCCCTAGGGAGAGCCGGTGCAGTTTGCTGGCCCCTGGAGCCACCCTGCCCTCCCCTCTCTGCCTCAGGGCTGGCAGGTGGGACCCAGGGAACCTGCCAGAAGGCCGTGTGGGACTCCGGGCCTGAATAACCTGAATAAATGCACGGCAGCTCACTCTCTGGGAAGGCTCTGCCTGGGAAACCCAGCCCATGGTGGCCTCTCCAAGGTCTGCTCAGCGTGGAGGGACAGGGACAGGCCAGCTTGGCAGCTGGGACAGTGAGCCGCTTGGAAGCAGGTCCCCCTGACCCCAGGGAGCTTCCAGATGGTGTGGCCCCTGCCCAACTGCCCCCACGAACGCCGCAGGGACCCCACGCCACAGGCCCTGAGAGAGCGGACAGGGGACCGCTGCTGTTTTTAGCTACTAAGTTCGAAGTGACTGTTTCACACACAAAGAGGCAATGCTGGGCAGACACCCAAGCGAGGCCTCCACTATTCAGAGCCGCGGCGGCATCACTGCGGACCCAGGAAGGAGAAAAATGAAAAACCGCCCACGGTGCCTTTCCCCCAAGTCCTGCCTCTCCGGGTCTGTGTGCCTCTTCATATCCGGTTCCCTGTGAGCCCAACCTGAGGCAGGGACTTGGGCACAGATGTGGGGTGACCCCAGGAGAAGCAGGGGCAGGGCAGCCAGCGCCCAGGAGCATCACGGAGGTCCATCCCACGTCCAGGCCTTCTGGAGCAGAGTGGTCTGTGTGCAGGTGGCAGGTGGGGTGCACACCCCCTGGTGAGGGCCATCCTAGGCGCTAGCACCTTCGGGGCTCGGCATGGCCTGGGGGACAGGGCTGTGAGGGTGAGGAGTGTCTGAGTGGGCTGCTGCAGCTGAGCCGGGGGTGGACAGGGCGTGCGGCGTGGCTACCTGGGCTGCAGTCCCTGAGGCCACTCCCCTTGCTCCACACATACTCCTGGCACCGTTATGGCCCTACTTTGTGGATGGGGAAACTGAGGTGAGGAGAGTTTAACACGTGCTGCCCAGCGTCGGGGGCTCACAAGCTGCTGCTGGTACTGCCGGCTTCCCGAGGCGCCTCTTGCCCTCCTGCGTGGCCCTGCCCCGTCTGGGGCTGGACCTGCTGGGCAGGAGGCTGCTTTCTGGAAATCCACTTAGCACTGACCTGTCGTTGTCCTCCTTGGAGCTCATCTGCTAATCCTGCCCATCTGGATCCTCCAAACCCACCTCCCCCTGGGGGGCCCTGCCTGGCCACACTTCTGGGGGTGGTGGGTGGGTCCAGAGGGGGGTCTGAGGGGGGGACCTTCCTTGCCTGCTCACAGGAGGACTTGGGTGGCTGGAACTCAGGCCTGTCCTCTGACCCCACCTGTCCTTGTCTTTACCTCTGTTGCCTTCTCTGCGAGGGAGACCCCAGAACTCCTCACACCTCCTCTTCCTGCCCCACCCACCCCTTGCAGCAGGGGTGTGGCTCTGGTCTTCCCAGGCCTGGGTTCAAATCCCAGCTTCAGGCTCCCAGTCTGCAGAGTGGGAGTGGGGGTCCCTCCGCTGCAGGGCGTGGCCAGGCCACCCAGATGCTGGGCGCTCCTTGAGGTGCACACAGGCCCCCCAGGGCTTCTGATGTCCGCATGCAGGGGGCACCACTGCTGACGTGGGTGGTGGGTGGTCTGGACCCCCAGACTGTGGTATGTGTGCTGTGGCTCCGTTCTAGGACTCCGGTTCTGGGGCACTCAGCGACAGGAGCCACAGAATGTTCTAGAACAGCATGGTGGGATGGAGCAGTGCCTGTAGGGGTCCAACTTCCCTGGGGTATGGTCCTAGAAGTGGGGCCATTGGCAGGAAGGCTCTGACCACGGGGCCCCGGGGGTCTTGGGTGTGTGGCTGGGGGCTGATGTCCAGGCTGAGGACTCAGGGACGGGGGCTGCTGTGGGTCTCCACAGTGTCCCCTCTGGGGTGGCCCAGGGCACTCCTGCCCAGTAGATGATGGGATAGCTTCCGGGGGCTCTTCCCTCGGTCTCAGTTTTCCCTCCTGCAGAATGGGCCTTGGACTTGCTGTCCCCACTCCTCCCTCCACCCCCAGCCTGGCCTGGGAGTGGAGGAGTCTGTTCCCACGCCCTCGTGAGTGGAGACCCCGGAGCCGGGCCACCCAGCGGGGGGAGGCAGCCCTGCCCTGTCCGTTTCCCATGGGACTAGTGCTCCCGGCCACTCTCCCAGCTCTGGGGCCCCCCCTGTGACTCAGACTTCCTGGAAGTGGCACAAGGGTGGAGGGGGCAGAGGACTCCCCTCCACCCCGCCCCTTTTGCCCCCTCGTGGTCCATCACCACCCCATGGTCACACACAGTGAGCTCTCCTGCTTGTCAGCGCTGCCCCCCACCCCAAGGTCCCCTGCCTGCGGGTGTGGGACACCAGCCCCTCCTCTCTCCCTCCCTGGTCTGGCTCTGCCAAAACAAACGTCTTCTCCCCTCCTGTCCCGGCCGGGTCAGCCTCTCAGTGTCCTCTAGGCTTCACTTGTCTCTGGCTGGCTGCCCAGGGGCCCATCTGTGGGTGATCGCCATATAGAACTCAGGGTGTCTGGGGGTGCCTGGGGCTCTCCACAAGGGCCCCACCGTTCCGTCCAGATGGCCCAGGTCTGCCAGGCCCCTCTGAGTGACCCTGGGCCTGCTCTTGTCCTTCCTGGGCCTCTGTTTTCTTGTCTGGAGAATGGGGAGCTGAGACAGACCATGGACCCCACAGCAGACTGGGTGGGGGTAAGACAAAGCCAATGGCCTTGGGGGTTAGGGCCCAGCCACGTGAGCCCCGCTGCCTGCTTCTGACCCCGTGTCTGCCGCGTAGGACCAGATCACCGCAGGCTTGCCGTTACACTGAGCACTGTGGCCGTGGACAGTGCCACCTGACCGTGGGTGCTGGGCCAGTGCTCCATGGTGTAGCTGTCGTTGCGATTCCAGCGTTGGGGGCACCCAGGAAACCCTGACTGAGGTGGGATCTGGGCCCTGGACCCTCGATGGCGTGCAAGCAAGGGGTCTGCACGCACTGTTCAGCACCTTGCTGGAAATCTCCCTTCACGTGTACCCCGTACCCCCTCTCGGCCCTCCGGTGGGCCCAGGGCCTGGGTCTGGAGGGGTCCCTGTTCACGTGCCAGTGCCCTCGGGTGGCCTCTCTCAAACAGGGCTGTGGAAAGGTGGAGATGTGCGTCTGGTCATCCATGCGAGCTCCTCCTGGTCCCGTAGGTAGAACCTTGGGTCCTGGGCCCCTCCATCTTGACCTTGCAACTGTACCTCTGGAGGGGGCTGCCCAGGCCTGCCCCAGCCCCCATGGGGGATGTAGGGAGGCAGAGAGAGGGACACCTGATCCTGAGAGGGACCCATGGGTGAACAGGACCCACAGGAGACAACAGTTGTCTTCCTGAAGCATGTGGAGGAGCAGGGAGTCAAGGTGGGCTTCTGGGAGGAGGGGGCATCTGGCCTGGGCTTGAAAGGTGTGGACATCACAGTGGCTGGAGGATGGGGCCCCAGGAAGGAGGAACTGGGTAAAGGCAGGCCCCCCTCCCCCACCCCAGGGCGCAGGGCCTGAGTTAACAGCTCCAAGGAAGCCAAGTGGCACCACTGTGGGTCCTCACTGGGCAGGCAGGGAGTTGTCCCAGGCACCTCTGTCCACCCTCACGGGCAGCAGTGTGGTGGCTGCTGTTGCCACCTGTTTCCCAGGTGGGCAGGCTGGATGTCTGAGGTTGAGACCCCTGTCAGGGGGCCAGGTGGGGAGGGGGGCTGCTTCCGCTGGGTTGTGTGGTGTTTGGCTGTGGCCGCCAGGCATGTGGCGGGGGCCCATCCCAGCACAGCCACGGCTGTTCCTGCTCGGAGACCTCTGCTCTCTGGCCTGTTTTCCGGTCACTGAAATGAGCAGAGAGGACCTGCCTCAGCTGGCGGAGTGACAGGCTGGCCATGAAAGTGGTGTCTGGTGAGCAGATAGGCGGTCCTGGTGTTACCTCCTATTTGTGTCTCAGTTGCTTCTTCGTAAGTGGGGGTGTGAAGTCAGTTTCTAGGGACACTAAGGGGGGTACGAGGGGGCAGTGTGTCCAGGTGCCCTGGGGCTGCAGCTGGGGCTCTGTGAGCGGGACACCCTGCCCTCTCAGCTCTCACCGCCCCTCCCCGCCGTGGCGGAGGTGGTGGCTGGGCTGTTCCCACGGGCCGCCTCTGCAGGGCAGCCAAAGGAAGCCATCTGGAGGCCTTGTCCACCCTTCCCCCGGCCATCCTGGCAGGAAATCACCGGAAGGGCTGTCCCGTGGGGCCCGCAGGCCTGTAAGGACAGAGGACAGCCCGCAGCTGGGGGTCCCTGGGTGGAG
This sequence comes from Macrotus californicus, assembly GCA_007922815.1. Classification (NCBI taxonomy): domain Eukaryota; kingdom Metazoa; phylum Chordata; class Mammalia; order Chiroptera; family Phyllostomidae; genus Macrotus; species Macrotus californicus. The sequence continues at coordinate 168,368 of VMDR010000201.1, read as the reverse complement.
CTATGGGGGCAGGGAATGAGGAGGACAGACAGAACGGGCAGAACTGGTGGCTCTGGGACCCACATGGCTGGAACATGAATTGAACTGTTCACAGAGTGTGTCAATCTGTCTGTCCACCCTGTGAGCAGCCCCTTCCCCACATGAGCCCCGGGTGAGGCCCAGCAGGGTCCTGGCTCAGGAGCCACATGGATGGGGACTCTCTGTTGGGGAGGTCATGGCCCTTCTTCCCCACCCCTCCCCCATCACCCCATGGGGCTGGACAAGCCTGGAGAGGGATCAGAGCCTGGGCTTCTGTCCCTCGGGACGTGCCTCGCTGCCCACTAACTGGCTTGAGTGTGGCCTGGGCCCGGGGACTGTTCCCACAGATGCTGCCAGCTGAGCCTGCCCAGCCTGAGGAGGGACATTGACCCCAGGGGGCCCCTGCATCCCGTGTTCTTGGCTGCCCAGGCATCTGTCTTCAGACAGACCTGGTGGACTGGGGGGCCAGACAGCCCTGCCCCGCCCTGCCAGCCTTGGGTGGGCCGAGGAGCAGCCCCAGCTGACTCCGTCTTCCCCTCCCCCTTGCCCGTCCCTTGCAGAGCCTCTAGCTCAGGGTCCTCAGAGGCACAGCCCTCCTGAGAACTTGCTGGGGTCTCAGGGCCCAACATGCCTCCCCCACCCCTGTGAGGAAGTGAGCGTGAGAACCAGGTCCTGGGGCAGGATCCGGGATCCCCAGCGTGCTGCCGGGAAGCGTGTCCATTGGCCAGTCCTGGGTGACCGTGCATGTTCTGGGGACATTGGTGAGCTGAGGACTGGCGGCCGCCGGCATGTCCCGGAAGGGTCGCTGGTCCCCAAGCATAGACTCAATGACACCGCCTCACAGCTGCCTCCCGGGCCCCGTTTGCTGGGCACTGGCCACCTCCCAAGGCAGAGCCGGGCTGACCCAGGTCTGAGTGGGGTTGGCCTTAGCCCACTGCCCCCACTGCCTTGGGAGGAGAGACTGGGTGGACCAGCACGCAGTCCCTCCGGGTGAAGTGCACGCAGACCTGGAGTGACCCCATGTCTCTCAGCTGGGGAGCAGATGGCCCACTGTGGTCTCTCCACACCGTGGGGTGCCACCCAGTCACAGGAAGAAACGGTGTCCTGACACAGGCCACACCATGGATGAGCCGTGAACACTCGGTGCCGGGGGAGAGGAACCAGCCTGACACCACGAGTGACCCCATCATGTGCCCGGCTGGAGGAGGCGGGCCCAGAGACACAGGAAGCAGTTCGGTGGTGACAGGGGCTGGGGGAGGCTGGGGGCGACTGCTGATGGGTGTGGGGTTTCTTTGGGGGGCGATGGAAATGCTCTGGACTTAGGGCTTGGGTGACGATCACAAAACCCCGACCACACTGAAAGCCACCAAAGTGCGCACTTGAGCCTGGGTGAAGTGGTGAGTGTCGTGTCCTGTGAATTTTAACTCAGTTGACAAGATTAAACTGCTTCCCTGCCTGTGCAACCTGGCTGCAGCAGACTCTCGGTTCAAGTCTGCAAAATAGGATTAGGCAGCCCTGCCCCGGGCGTCCAGCCTGCAGGGCAGTCCGAGCTCTAACGGAGGGTGGGCCGACAGCTGCCTGGTGCGGGGACAAGGGGACGCGGGGACAAGGGGACGCGGGGACGTGGTGGGGGTCCCGGCGCTGGAACCCGGGCCGTGTCCCTCCTCCTGCCTGAGCAGAGCCCCTTGCGTCCTCGGTGAGTTTTGCGAATGAAGGAGTGGAGGCTTAGGGACAGGCACTGCATCGCCCCTGATGAGTGTGGCCTGTTTTCCTGCTGGTGGGGTTTGCCTCCTGCCGATCCGCAGAGCCTGGGCGGCAGGTTGTGGGCACACGCTCTTACCCGCTGAGGGGCTGCCTGGTGGGGGGGGGCATTGGTGGCCACGCTGTCCTTTGGGTCCTCACCCACCAGGGACTCACAGAGTTTCTGAGGGGTCAGATGGGGTCCTGTGAGCCTGGGCGTGGCCACTGCTAAAGTGAGTCCCTGGCCTGTTTGGTCTCCACATGCTTTTCTCCCAAAAGGATGGATCGGGAAGGAAAGGTCAGCAGAGCAGGGTCCACAGCAGGACCTCAGCACCTTGGAGGGCTTGCAGGCCAGCTGCTTTGTGTCCTGGGGACAGTGACCTGCCTTGCTGGGCCTTGGTGCCCCTCTTGCATGGGCTCTTTGGGGGCACAGGGCAGGGGGCGGGCTACCTCTCTCTGCCAGGTCGGCCCAGAAATAGCTGTGACCTTCCGCACCCAGCTTGGCAGCGTCGGGGCCGCGAGGCCCGCGTCTGCCCAGCCGGGTCCTTGCAGGGCGCTGGGGTGGGTTATTTTGGGCGTGGCCTCCCAAGGCCGGGCCAGAGCTCTTTCCCGCGGCTCCCACAGGCTCCTCTGACGTGTGTCCACCAGGACCTTGGCCAGCGGCCTTGGCTACCTCGGTGATCTCACTCCCTGTTCCGGCCGCCTGACCTCACCGTGGCCTGTGTTCCAGCAGGGTTGGTGGTGGGGACACCAGGGGATAAAGCAGGGGCTGGGTGAGGGGCCTCCCAGAGCCCTGACATCTATCGAAGGGCTGGGCCTCAGTTTCCCCTTCAGGGGTTGTTTTAAGGAGAAAATTTGCATAGAAAGCACACACCCTGGGCTGGGTCTGAATCCTGGCTCAGCCCCGCCCCGCACGTGGCCTCACCCATAAAAGGGGGTGGGGGTGCCTTCCAAGACTGCGTTGAGGGTGGATGTGAGGGGGAAGAGGTCTGTGCCGAGGTCGCCATGTGAAGCCATTACGGGAAGTATGTGGAGGGGACCTTGGGCCTCCCCCCACTTCACAGGACTGGACACCAGGCCCAGAGGAGGGACATTCATGGGACATATGAACACTAGTGAGCCAGGCAGGGGCCGAGTGCGGGCTCAGAGCCGTGGGTGGCCCATGAACCTGTGTTCCACCTGGGCCGCAGTTTCCTCTTCAGAGACATGGGCAGCGTGTGCCTGCCTCCTGCTCTGGCCAGGCTTCTGGGTGTGTTGGTGAACAGAAGGGGCCACTGCACCGTGATGCCCCCAGGCCCAGCCACCCGGGGGCTCACAAGCTTGCTGCGCCTCCTGCTGACAGTGTCCTGAGTCTGAGGACAGGTCGGCTTGCTCCTCACCTCCCAAGTGGGTGCAGGGTGGCTGGGCGGGCACAGGACATTGGCTGCTCTGACCGAGGGTGCTCGGGTGGGATCTGACCCTGTCCCCCTTTGGGGAATGAGAGGGAGGGGCTACATGGCCAGCCAGGTGCTGGCTGCAAGCTGATAGCCCTTCCTCTGCTTGGGGGTCCTGCCCCGGCACTGCCCAGGGGTCCCAAAGAGCCATAGCTGCTCCTCCGCAGAGAGGGTCTGGGGTCCAAGGCCTGGCTCTATTCGGGTGGACACATTGAATCCAGTGAATTCTGAATCTTTGCTGCGGAGGGGGCTGAATGGGAGACCACCCATTGCGTGTGCCCTACCCCTGCCCACCGGACCACGTGACACCTCCGCAGGCACCGGTGGGCTTGGCACCCATAGGGTGCAGGTCCTGTTTTCTCACCTGTGGGTAAGAACTTGGTGGGCAGCCTCCTCCGGCTGGTGAGAGGGCCCATCAGGCCACAGTGACCCTCGGTGAGGGTCACAGCACCTACACTGGTTCTCTGAGGCCTGGCCCGGAGCCTGGCTTGTGGCCCGGGGTTTCTTTGTCTGCTGAGGGTCCCAGGTGTGCCGCACAGGGGGCTCCAAGTGCCCTGGGAGGCCAAGCCCGGGCCTCCTCGCTCCTGGCAGGGCTAAGCTGGGGGCCCGCTGGGGATGCGTCTGAGGGCCCCTCAGGGGCCATTAGCTCCAAGTGGCCTCGAAACTCCATGCCCTGCCCGCACTCCACACCCGCGCTGGGCACAGCCTGCAGGGGCCTTGGAGATGCGGGGCCTGGTGCCAGGAGCTGGCGTCAGCCATCCAGGCCCCGGAGGGAAGTGCCCGCAACCGTGGCTGCAGGTCTAACGCCGAGGCCAGGGCTGGCTTTTGAAGCTTGGTGCCCTGTGTCTGGTATGCTGGGGACCCAGAATTCCCAGACAGACAACCCCCGTTCTAGACAAGCAGGCTCTGGGGTGGGAGCCGCCGCCAGCCTCAGAGAACCAGGCCTCCAGGACTGGGGCCTCTGCACGCGGGGAGGGGGCACCGCAGAGCCCACAGAACACCGCTCCCGGGCACCTGGGTCAGCCCAGCAAGGCGGCCAATGCAGTGCCGGGGGCCTAGGACCCTGCCTGTCTGGGGCTGAGGGTTTGGGCCCTTGGATGAGTCCAGTCTTGTCCATTCCGAGACAAGGCTGCTGGCTGGGGTCAGGGAGGGGCAGCAATGGGCCGAGGGCCCACCATGCTTGGCTCTGCCCTTCTGGGCACCGAGACAGGATCCCTGGCCTCAGAAAGGGGGGCAACCCATCTCAGAGGCAAAGGCCAAAGCCTGTGGGGAGGCCCCTAGCCCTGTGACGTCCAGCCGGGAAGATGGGTGTGATCCGGGGGGCACGGGGAGTATGCAGGGTATACTGGTGCTGGGCTGTGGTGGGGGAGGTCCCCATCCCTCCAGGCTGAGCCACCTGGTCCGGACGTCCTTATTTGTGGCACAACCAGTGGGCATCCCCACGGTGCTCCCAGTCGCACTGGGAGGTTCAGGGGGTGCTGGGATTCCTGCCTGAGCCGGACCTGGTGTCTGTTGTGGAGCTGTCCCCCTCACTGTATCGGATGGTCCCCTGAGGTTGTCCCCACCTGGGGGATGTGCAGAGGGGCAGGAGGTCTGGGTGGCAGGGGGTAGGCCCCTCCTATGGCTATCGCTCCTCATTGCTCCTCTGGGGAGCGGGCATCAGTGTGGGCTTCAGGGGGCCACCCTTGGCCTCCAGGAGTTACCCTACAGGAGGCTGGACTGGCCTGAGTTCCCCCAACCCCCATCCAGAGTAGGGTGAGAAGATTCCACCCTTCCTGATGTCACCATCCTGGGGCAGCATCCTGGTGGGGGAGGGGCAGCCAACCCTGGCCCTGGGAGGCAGGAACAGCCCCTCCCCCACTGGTAGAGATCCCCACTTCCTTGGCCCTGGGCAGGGCCACTTGCCCACTGGCTAACCAGCTCCCTCCTTTCTCGGGGAGGGTAGGGCCGAAATGGGGTGAACTGAATGCCTTGAAGGTCAGGGAGCACTTGGGAAGAGCTGGGCTGATAGGAGAGACCCTACAGACCCCCTGAGCAGGCGGGGGTGGGGCGGGGGCGGGGTTGGGGTGTGGGCGGGGGAGGGATGCTCAGGTTGAGGATGAGCTATGTCTGTGTGGGCAGGTGGGTTGGCGGGAGCGCAGTGAACCCACTCAGGTAGGAAAGGGATCTCGGACCCTCTTCCCAGCTCACCTGGAGCAGGCAGGGTCAGACAGGGCAGAGACCTGAGGAGCTCCTCACCTTCCCCCCACCCCACCTCCTGCCAACCCTACCCCCTGCTCGCTGCAAGGTCTGGGCCTTGGTGCCTGTACTCCCCTACCCTGGCTCCGTGCCCACACCTCTTGCTCCCTCCTGTTCCCTCCAGCTCTGGCTGCCTGCAGTTACAGGGCCCTGGGGACTGTCCTACCCTCTCCGGCCCCAGAGCCTGGCCCGGTGGGGGAGGGGCTCTCCTTTCCTTCTCCTGGGACCAGGGTGCCCCTGCGACCTCAGACCCGTGTCCCAGCCCCCCTGTCCAGCTGTTGGCGGCCCTCGGAGGCGGGAGCCAAGGGCTGGGCGGCAGGAACCTCCCTGGGCGGCCCCTGCCAGTGCCCCAGTCTCCCTGCTGATTCCGGGCGGGCGGGGGTCTGGGGCCTTTGACGCGGGAGGGCGGGCAAGCGGGCAGGGATAAAGCCAGGCTGGGGGTGCAGCCATGAGGGACTCCAGGACTTGGGACTCGGGTGAGTGTCTGAGGGCTCCTGGCTGCCTTGGTGGCCCCTGGGGTGGGTGGGCCAGTGTGAGAGGTGGGTGGCTGGAGACCTCATGTGGCCAGGGGTCCTCAGGACTTCCCGCTCAGTGGTTTCCTTGGTCAGATGGGGGGAGGGGTCACCCTGGTAAGGGAGCCTCGTCCTCCCTTAGCTCCGACTGGGCCACGTGGTGACGCACCCTCTCATCCCAGGCTCTCTGGTACAGTCACATGCGCCAGCTTCCCAACTGTGGCACTGGCCTCCGGGGGACAGGAGGAGGGGGACCGGGTCACCCTGCAGTGGGGCTGGCCTGGTTCTTCTGTACCCCTGGTAGTTACGGAGCCCCTCTGTGTCCACGTCCTCTCTGTTAAATGAGGGCCACAATGAAGCAGCAATGGCATGGCCGGCCATTCCCTGCCAGGTTGGGGAGTGCAAGGAGGGTTTGTGAAAAATCACCCCAGGACCGCCAGTGCGCACAGGGCGGGGTCAGGTCCCCTGTCATCCTGTCCCCTGGAGGTGCTGGGGACAGAACGGCTGCCACATGAGACCCATGGCCGGCATGGCCACCGGATGCTGGTTTGACCACACCCTCTCCTGCCTCCTCGTAAAACTGGGTCCTCACGGTGGCCTGTGGGGCCATGTTACCCCCTTGCACAAAGTAAATTGGTGAAGCATCAGGGACACAGGCACCCCCCCCCCCCCAATACAGGAGGGAAGCTTCTAATCTGTTTGACCCTGACGGGCTTTAGGCTCTACGGGAAAGCAGGTACTGGCCACTCCTAGTTACTGTGAAGGCCAGCAACCCTGATCCCGGTTTAACATGCCCCCCCACCCCCAGGGGGGTTTGAGCATCAAAGCAGGAGTCACACTGCCCTGTGCTCTGTGCCCGCCCGGCCCCCACGAGGGTGGCAACGATAGCTTTCTGGTCCGTGGTGGAGCTGTGGCCTGCCCAGGCAGTGCTGCCGGCTGACAGCATGGGAGGGTGGCCTCGGTGGGCCGCCACATGGGTAGACATCAGTGCCACGTCCTGTGGGCACCATGAAGCCATGTGTGTGGCGAGGCAGACCCGTGTGGGCCTGTGGGTCGGCAGCTGAGCTCCAGGAAGTATTTTCGCCACTTCAAGACCCCAGTGGGTAGAAGAGGGGCCTGGCCCCATGGAAACTGAATCCTGCTTCACACAGCTCTGCAGGCAGCTCACAGAGGGGTGCCCTGGGACTGGCTGGGAGATGCCTCCATTCTGCAAAATAGTTTCCCTCCTTGGCAGTGTCTCCTCTTGTAGGGGAGGCCACAGGCCCTAGGGAGGGCATGTGCTGGTCCTGGGCCACACAGGGAGTCAGAGCAGTTGGCCAAGCCCTGATGATGCTGTTCCAGGCCCACTCCTCCAGGAAGCCCTCCCTGATCACCCGATGCTCCGACTCTGCCTTCTGCAGCGCCTGCCTGCGTGTGGGCTGATCCCGCTGGGAGGCTTCCCTCCTGCTGGTCATACCCAGCAGTGGGCACTCGGCAGGCACTAGAAGGAGGGACTGGTAACTTGGGGAGCTGCCCGAAGGTAGAAGGCGATGCCAAAGAATAGTGAGCAAGCTGGGGTGTGCAAGCCCGGGATTAGATGGCGTACGTGACCTTTGAGGCTCTTCTGGATCTCAGGGGCTGAGATCCCGTGATGCGTCCTGGACGTTTCCCAGATCTGGCCTTCTGCCCAGAACGTTGGGTCATTTGCCCGCAAACAAGTGGGGGGCCTTCCTGGTGCCAGATTCATGTGTAGGAGGCAGGGTGGAATTGACGACCTCTGTGTCCGCCTCCGGGACCCGCCTTCCTTGGGATGGACCGCTCTCCGCCCTAAAGGGCACGTGGCTGAAGTGAGAGGGGACAGGGCAGGAGAGGGGGGAGGGAGGCAGCAGCAGTTGTCAGTGGGGGCTGGATCCTGGTGCTGCTACATGCCAGGGTGGGAGGGCTCTGGGAGGCTTTGTGGGGGCAGTGGCGAGGGCTTGTCTTGGCGGGTCTCCCCTCCAGGCGCCACCTCCCCCCCCCCAAGCAGTGTGTGGACTCGGGCTTGCTCTGGGAGGCTTCCAGGAATGGCTCCTGCCCGATAAAAATAGACTTCTCTGAAGGGCTTGGGGCTGTGCCAGGAGCAGCAGGTGCCCCCCAGGCCTGGCCCGAGTAGGCGCCTGGGCAAGGGGGATAGGGACGCTGGGGCCCAGGTTTGCAGTCTGAGCAGCTGGGCGGGCTCTGTGTCCTGGGTGCGGATCCTGAGCTTGACAGGAACTTTCACCTGGATGGATGGGGGACAGGCTGGGTGGGAAGCCACTGGCCCCAGAGGCCTTGTCTCCAGAGGGCCACAGCAGGGAGGGGCAGAACCATCCCCACTGTGGCCCCACTTCCGGGCTGTGTGGCTAGAGGAAGTCCCTCGAGCTTTCTGGGCTGCTGTGTTACCCACACAGTGTGGCTGACAGTCTCGTTCACGGTGTGCAGGGGCTGGCAGTGTCCAGGGGGACAGACCCTCAGTGAGCTGTCACGGTGGAAGACTGGTGGGACACTGAGTGTCCAGAGCTGCCATCCAGGGAGATGCTGCCTGGGGCCGAGAACAGAGAGCCCTGAGGTGTGAGGGCCGCGTGGCTGCCCCGTGCTGGATCGGGGACCACATGCCTCTGGACCGGCGCTCCCTGGAAGCCTGCCAGGCCCTGGGGAGGGTTTCGCCTGGGAATGTCACAGAGAGCCTCCTGGGCAGGGGGCAGGGGGTGGCTTTTCTGAGCCTCAGTGGGAGAGGTGCTGGGGAGACAGCGCCCTGTGAACCCTGCCTTCTCATGGTCCCCTGGGCGGGCTCAGAGTCCCATGGCGTCCATTCCTCACCTGCATACCAAGGGCCAGTGGGGAATGGCAGCTGCTGTCCCTCCAGGCAGTGAGGACGTGAGGGACCTGGTAGGTGCTCAGCAAGTGGAGGGGTCCTCAGTGTGAGACCCAGGTCCCAGCAGGAGCCTGAGCAGGGGCCAGGGCCAGGTGAGGCGGGTGGCATTGACTCTGGGAGTGTCAGCCTCGTTTATCATCTGGGCCATGGCTGCCCTCCTTTGCATTTTCAAAGTTCTGGGTCCAGGCCTTGGCCTGGACCGAGGTGCTGACCAGCAGCACCCTCTGCGACGCGTGGCTCCACCGCAACCCCCCTGCGATGGGGCCAGGGGGAGCCCCGGAGGTTCCAGTGCAGCGCACGCTAGCTCAGGGAGGGGGAAGGCCGTGCGCCCGGCGGCAGGGGCCCCGCCCCGCGGCGGCCAGCGGCCCTCCCCTCTGCCCTTGCGTTTCCCCTTCCTCCGCGCCGCTTCCTCTGCGCTGGGCCCTCGCCGCCCCTTTGTTTGCCGGGCGCGGTGGACCGACAGTTATATTTAGGCGGCAGGTGTGGGAGCCACAACAAGCCAGGTCGCCAGCCGGTCACCGGCCACCCCGCCCCACGTGATGCCCGGGCGCTATAAATAGCCCCGGCCGCCGGCCCGGGGAGCCTCCGCGGGGAGCCAGCGCCCTGCACCGTGGGTCTCCTGGCCGCGGCCCGGTTTGGCCCCGTGCGGATGGAGGAAGCAGCAGGACGCCTGCACTCTCCGGTGAGCTGGGTGAGCGGGCGCGCAGGGCGCGGGCGGGGGGCGTGCCGGGAAGGACCCCAGCCCCGCCCCGGGGAGGTGGCCGCAGCCCTCGGAACCAGCCTCCACGCGTGCCCGGGGCTAACGCACCGCGGGACAGGGCGGCCCTCACCCTAGCCCGCCCGTCTCTGGGAGCCCAGCCCGGCCATGGCGCTCGCTCACGCTCCGGTGTTCACGCCTTGCCACTCCTGGGCCCCCCTGAGCCCTAGTCCTCCAGCCTCCTGGCTTTCATTCCCGGTTCTGGGGCCAGAGGGACCGGGCCTCCCTGAAACCCTGTGGATTCCAACTCCTGCTGGCTCCTCAGCCAGCTGTGACCAGGGGTGAGGGCGGTTTCCACCTCCGTCAACTGGCCTGAGCGTCACTCTTGACTCCTAGACTTGAGCTTGAGGAAACCCAGGGAGCACTTCGCTGGCCTGGTCAGGGCCCAGAGGAGGGCCTCTGTCTCTCCCTGGGCTGTCCCCTCTGAGGACAGGCGGTGAGGGGCGTCTCCTAACAGGTTCCCAAAGGACAGTTGTTCTGGGCAGGAGGGTGGGAGGAGGCAGGCTGGGGTCCTGGGAGGGGGTGGGCTGTGGGCTGTGGCTGGAGGGCCGGGCTCGGACTTCAGTGGTGTGGGTGGTACGCGTGGGGGTGGAGCTGGTGGCCTTGGGTCCTTGCTGCCTGGGGAGCCTGCTGAGTGACCTTGCTGAGGAAGTGTAGGTAGGAGGGACGGCCTTTCCCTGCAGGTAGTCCCAAGGCCTGGTTGAGCCATTCCGGGCACCTGGGACAGGACAGTGGGCATCCTGTGTGCTCCCACCTGCGGCTGGGAGTTCCAGACCCTGCGGGGACCAGTGGGGTATGTGACGAGAACCCAGTCGGAGTAGTGGCCTTGATCCTACCTCTGCCCAGACCTCTGACCCTAGCCGGTCTAACCCCTAACCCCACTGACACATGACAACTTCAGGCTCCAGTGGGCAGTAGTATGGGGGGGCTCCAAGCCCCTCCCTGTCCAGTGACCCTTGGCCCTCAGGACCTGCCCAGGGACACTGGGTGGCAGAGCCAGGCCACCTGCTGTTGCCCAAAGGTGTCCCCAGGCAGGGAGGTGGAGCCCTGCGGCTTCCTTGGGCCTTTTTCCTTCTTTCCGGCAAACCCACCTGTGGGGCGGTGCTGCGGTAGGAGGCTCAGGTGTTTGCTCGCTGGCTGTCCAGGGTGTCCTCGGTGGTCTCTTTCTGGCTGTAGGGTAGCTCAGGCCGGCGGCTGAGCGAGGACAGGACCCTTCTTTCTGCCTTTCTCCCCCCGCCCAGGGGGCACCACAGCAAGGGGCAGGGCGGGGGTGAGACCTGGCAGCTGCCCTGAGCTTGGGAGCGGTGGTGGCGTCCGGGATCTGAGGCCTTGGGCCCCTCCTGCACCCAGGCCGAGGTCCCAGGGGCCACTGGGTCACAGTTGGAGGGACCTTGGGAGCATCTTGTTTGGCTTCTCATGCAGATGGGGAAACCGAGGCCAGCGACAAGCCCGAGGACTGCAGCCTGCCTGAGGGGCTGTGAGCTCGGGCCTGGTGCCGCTGCTGGGGCCCCACGCCTGGGCCTCCAGAGCCCAGGAGGGAGAGGCAGGCGTGGAGGTGCTTGATGACTGTCTCTGGCTTGGCAGCGTCCCTCCTTAGTCCCCATCACAGAGCGACCCCCTCCTGGCTGCCTGTGCTATCACTGCCTCACATGGGCCTGGTGGCCAGCCCTTGGCTGCCGTGGTCTGTCCTGGTTCTCGGAGCTCCTGGAGGACGGAGCAGGGCCAACCCTGTGGGCAAATGGTGGGGGCAGCGGCTGGGGTGGAGTGTCGTTTACGGTGGATTGTGGCTGTGAGCGGAACCTCCCCCACTCAGCCACGGGGTCCCCGCCCCTCAGCCTCTGTGCCTGAGCCCCCTTCTCTGAGGACTGGCTGCCCCAGAGTCACCCAGCTCAGAAATTCTCAGAAGAGTGGACAGGCGGACAGTCTGGGGTGTGGGAGGGGTGTCTGCTGATCACGGGGTACGGGGGGCCAGGCTCAGGGTGCTAGGCCCCCATCACCACAGACCACCTGGCATTTGTGTGTTGGGCTCAGGACTCCCTGAGGGTATGTGTGTGATCTTGAAACCCTTTCCTCACTCTGTCCCTCTCTACTCCATCCTGGGGGCTGTCCTGTCACCTCAGGGCCCTGGGTCAGCCCAGCAGGAGCTCCCTTCCTTGTGCTCTCACATGGGGAAACCGAGGCCCGAGGAGGGTCACCCCTCAGCAAGCTCCCGCAGCAGGTCCCAGGCAGAAGCAGCATCGATGCGATGGTGGAGGTTGGGCAGGGGCTCCGGTGACCCCCGATCTTTCCACTTCCTTCTCCCCCATGTCTTCAGACGCTGCCCGCTGCTGACCGGCCTGGGATTCATGGAGAGGGCCTCCAGGGGCAGCCCTGAGTGCTGCCGTGCCCAGCACCGCCGCGCCTGCCGCTGAGGGCGCCCCCGTGCCTCTGGCCGTCACCATCGCCCTCGCCCGCCGATGGCCTCTGCCCGGCCCAGGGCCACCTGAGCCGCCCGTGCCCTGCCAGGACTCGCCGTGCCCCGATGGGGTAACGTGACACAGGCCCACTGCCCGTGACCTCCGCCCCAGGGAGGCCCTGTTGGCTTGGCTCCAGCGTGTTTTCCCTTTGGTCCTCGAGGGCTTGGAGCCGCTCACCTGCCCACTGATGCAGAAAGGACGCTCCCAGCAACAGGCACAGCGTGGGACACGGCTGCGGCGGCCAGACTGACCTGGGGCTTTTACAAGTTTTCTTTGCAGTTTCTCGATTGTTAATTTTCTTTTGCCCTTTTATAATTAATGGTTCACCTCTGAGCAGCTGGAGCTTGGATGGGCCCGTGTGACTTCTGGGGGCTCTTCTTCTTTTTTAAAGAGTTGGCTTTTCTTTTTTAACCAACCTACCCCTCCCAAGTATTTGCACAATATTTGTGCCGGGTGTGGGGGGTGGGTTTTTTTAAAAAGCATTTTTTTTCTTGGACAAGCACAGGGATCCCATTCTTGGGCTGTGGGGGGCTGGGGGCTCCTCCTGCCTGCATCCCCAGCCCGCCTCGGGGAGCAGCCATGGCCCGCACAAACCGGCCAGCCCCCGTGGAGGTCAGCTACAAGAACATGCGGTTTCTCATCACGCACAACCCCACCAACGCCACCCTCAACAGCTTCGTCGAGGTGAGTGGGCCGGGCCAGGTATCCCGCAAACCTGGCTGTGCCTCCTGAGCACGATTTGTAGCTGTCACCCTTGGTTACAGGATCCCCAAGGGGGTCCATGAGACCGTGCCTAAGAGCTCGGGGTGAGGACTCCTTGGGGGATGGTGTGTGGGCAGGTGGACTCCAGGCTGCGTGGACGGAGGCAGGTTCAGAGGTGGGAGGGCAGCCCACGCCCTTCACCCCTGCAGGGACTGAGCAGGAGGGAGGGGAGCCCAGGTGAGGGGGCACTGCTGGGCAGCCTGGGGATAGGCAGGTGGGGTGTGGGTGTGGAGGCCAGCACCACGGCCAGCGCCAGGCCCTCTCAGGCCGCAGGAAGCCCACAGGCTTGGGGGGGGGGTGCCCTCTTGTCAGCACAGAGTGGGGCTTCAGGCCGCTGGTGTGTCCGTGCACGGAGGGGCTGGGCAAAGGTCTGGGCTGGGGCGTCTGTGGGCCGGAGGGTGTTGCTCGAAGCCCCAGCAGATGGGACCAGGCTTGTCTGCGGAGCCTGTGTCTCTTCGCACGGCCTCTGGCGGAAGCCTGGGGGGCTGGGGTCGAGTACCTTGCTGTGTGCGGGCCGTGGGTGACCTCAGCCTCTTCCGTCTGCAACACGAGTGCTGGTCACCTTTACGCAGAGACCTAGGCAGGAGGGGCCCTGAGGACTCCATGGGGCAGGTGGCGGGCACCTGGCCAGCAGGGGTCTTGGACCCTGGACACAGCTGGGACCCTTGAGGCCACTGCAGGACCTGGGAAGAGACTAAGTACAGCACTCAGCCTGTGGGTGGGCTCAGGGCTCAGGGCTCAGTGTGGGACCAGGGTCAAGGGTCAGCATGTGACTGGGGTCAGGGCTTTGGCCCCAGGGGGTCGGGGGGCAGCACTCTCCGCAGCAGGTGCCCCACAACCACGAGCCCTGCACCCCCGCCCCTGAATTCTTAGAGGTGCTCTGTCCTGACCTCGCTGTGTCCAGTGTCCCTGTCCCATGACAGGCGAGGCCCAGCAGCTGACCCCTCACCACCCCTGAAATAGCTGCCTGGAGGGGTGGGTGGGAGCAGACCCTGCACGTGGCCAGTGGGGGGCACCTGCCCTCCCCTGCACGCCCCCCCCCCCCCCCCCCCCCCCCCCCCCCCCCCCCCCGGGTATAAATATCCCTGGGTCTGGCTGTGAATGACCTCGACCTTTTCCCTGGGGCTTCCCTGCTGGTGTACAGGGCCCGCCTCCCTTCTGCCACCAGCTCAGCACGTGCTGGCTCTCCTGGCCCCAGGTCCCCTGCTCCTGGGGGCCTGCCCCTCCCAGACTGACAGCTTCAGTGTGGGGTCTGGACGAGCCCTTGGCTGGACCATCTGTGCCCTGACCTGGGAGGGCTGCTCAGAGTGGGGACCATGCTGGGGCCCACGGGTGACCTGGTGGTGTCCTATCCCTGCTTGGGGACCCGGGAGGTTTGTCTGGAAAATGGGGTCCTGCTGGGTCCTGAGCCCCAACAGGAGGGGGGTAATGTGCTTGAGGCTGCGGTCACCAGGAGCCTGGGTGGTGTGGGGACACCTCCTCTCTGCTTGGTGGGCCAGGGCATAGCTGCCTCAGAAGCATCAGGAAAGATACTTGCCCCCAGCAAGTCTGGGAGCTCCAAAGGCCACCCCTGGTGGCTCCTGTGCCCAGGCTTTCTGCCTAGGTGGGCCGGCACAGATGGCCCGGCCCTGGTCAGGGTTTGCTCCCTGAGCCCTGCAGCCCAGCCCGGCCTTCTGCTCCCTGCTCCCCACCAGGACCTGAAGAAGTACGGGGCCACCACCGTGGTGCGCGTGTGCGAGGTGACCTACGACAAGGCCCTGCTGGAGAAGGACGGCATCACCGTCGTGGTGAGAGTTGCGTGGTGTGGGTGGTTCTCCTGGGGGAGGGGACCCCTCTTCTCCTGGACAGGGCTGTGAGGCAGGTGCCCGCGGCTCCCCTGTGTGCCGTCTGCCACCCCGGCATGTTTGTGCCTGGGCCACGTGTGCATTTGGACACATCTCGAGGAGGCCCGGGCATCGGGCTGTGTGGCCTCCAGTGCGTCACCTCCTCTCTGTATGGCCCTTTCCTACTCCAGAGTGCTTGTCCCTGGTCGGTGTGGCCTGGGAGGCAGGAGTGCACGTGCCGAGTGCGCCACAGGCTGCCCCGAGTGCCGGGCAGGCAGGCCCCCAGTGGCTCGGTTGTGGGGAACCTGAGGCTGGTGTCAATGGCTGTCTGAGGCCACAGACTGTGGCACAGCTGGGACTGCCTGGGGGGTGGCACTTGGGCAATGATACCCCCTCCAGGGGTGCTTCTCTGTCGGGGGCTGGGGCTGTGACCCCCGCAGCCAGGCCTGGCGGGAACATGGCCCCACTGTGCGGATGCCTGAGACTCAGCGCGTGTGGGCTGAGCCCGAGTCAGCAGCCTTGGGCCTGGCTCTGAGGCCACCTCTCAGTCGCTGGCTGCCTGTGCCTGGGGCCCTCCCGCTGCGCAGCAGGTGCTGTGGGAGGGAGGGGCAGGTGCACCTGGCAGGTCCCTGGGGTGGATGTCTGTGGAGGCTGTGGGAGGGATGCTTGGGCTGTTCCCTTGGTCCCTGGCCCTGGGGACCCGTGTCCACACAGAGGGTGGGTGGCTGTGCTGCCGCGTCCCTGCATGCTGGTCTCATGGCACCTCCCTGGTACGGGGCTGCCCTGACTATGGCTCGAGGCACGGAGGGTGTCCAGCAGGCGCCACCTGGATCTGCTCGGGCCTTAGCCACCTCAGTGTCCCTGCAGGGACCCTGACTTTGGCAGTTGTCACTCTACTGTTTAGAGTGACAAACGCAGCCGTTTAGAACGGCAGAAGGACCTGGAGCTTTGGAGTCACACAGGCCTGCCTCTGTCCCCCCCGAGCCCTTGGGGTTCTGAAGGACTGGGAGCAAAGTGTGGGCAGTGCCTCTCAGCACAGGGAGCCGGCAGCCCTTCCCTGCCTTCTGCTGCAGTGGGAAGGGCTTGGTGAGGCGTGAGGCAGCGAGGCAGGCGGCTTTCAGCGGGCTGGAGAGGGGCTGGCCTGGGCCCCGCCGGTCCACCACCTCTGGGGCGGGGTCCTCACAGCCTGCTCCCCTCTGCAGGACTGGCCGTTTGATGACGGGGCACCGCCGCCCGGTAAGGTGGTGGAGGACTGGCTGAGCCTGCTGAAGGCCAAGTTCTGCGATGACCCCGGCAGCTGTGTGGCCGTGCACTGCGTGGCCGGCCTGGGACGGTGAGCCGGCAGGGCAGGGTGGGCCTGCTTGACCGTGGGGATCTCATGGTTGGTCTAGCTCTTGGCTGTGGCTGCTGAGCCCACATCACACAGGACCGCTTTCCAGAGGGTTCTCAGACACACGCCTCCCACAGCCTCGTAGGGAGGAAGTCCCTCCTGAGGTCTGACTCCAGTCCCTCCTGCTGTGGCTGCAACTCTGTCTCTGCCCTTGAGCAGGAAGGAGCTGCCAGCCCCACCCCTCCCCAGACACAAATACAGCTGGGGTTTGACGGAAACAGCCTGGCTTTGCTGGGAGAATAATGGCAGAGCAGGGCTGATAACTGGGTATGAAGCTCTTATTCGGAGCCCAGCACAGAGAGGTTGCCTGGCCCACTGGAGGTCACACAGCAGGGCTAGGAGGGAATGGGATTTGGACTAGGTGGTGGAGCTGAGCTTCGAGCCTGTGCCCTTCATGGGGAGTGAGGGGCACGGGGGTGGGGGAGGAGTCTGGGCAGCCAGCTACGGGAGAGTGAAGACATTGGCCCCTGTCTCCAGTGGGTGGCCTGTTGGGAGTGCTGAGGCCTGGATGACCTGGTCCTGCTGTCTGTCCCCAGGGCTCCGGTCCTCGTGGCTCTGGCTCTCATCGAGAGCGGGATGAAGTATGAAGACGCCATCCAGTTCATTCGGCAGTGAGTGGCCAGCCGCTAGGGGCAGCTGGTTGGTGCCAGCTTAAGGGTCCAGGTTTAAGGGGCTCCCCACCCTGTGGGGCCCAGAGCCCGGCCAGTGGCACTCCTGACCCCTGGCTCCGGGGCAGCCCCTGGGGCGCCTCCAGCCCCATGCACCCTCCTGGGCCGCCTGCCCCGAGGACTGCCCTCTGTGTTCGATATGCCTCCTGGGACCAAGGCAGGACTGTGCTGGGGGGAGGGGGAGAGGAGCTGAGGGCCGGCTGTGGTCCCTCAGCCCGAGGCCATGAGTCAGGACAGGCTGGGCCACGCTGCAGGAGTGAGTGCCCCTGACTCCAGCCACTGAGAACCATGCAGGATATCCCCGCTCTTGGGACCCATCTGATGCCATCAGTGGGGGAAGCCCATCTCCCGTGGCGTCACTAGATCGCAGGGACAGCCATGGTGGACCACGTGATAGCTCTTGCAGCTCTGCCTAGCACACACGTCTCTTCCTGTCACGTTTCATCAGTCGGAGCAAGTCCATGGTCACACTTGAGGTCCTGGGCAGTGGGGACGGCTGACCTCCAAGGTGCTTGGTGCACAGCCCTAGGCGCTCCCCACACCCTGTCCCTTGAGGTCCCTCCCTTTCTCCCAGACAGCAGGTCTGTCAGGCTGGTCCTCCAGCAGCCCGTGGCCGGGGGTGCACTTGCACCTGGGTAAACGTGGGGGTCTCATTTACCTAGGTAGGGACCGCAGAGATAGGGAGCTCAGAGGGTCAGCTCGCGGGAAGAGAGAGCCAAGTGAGTTGAAGACCAGCAGGGTGACCGCAGGTGACTGGGGAGGGTGGTCCTGGCAGTGGGAACAGCTCAGGCAATGGTAGGACAGGCTCTGCTCTGGCCCCCCGGCCCCTCGGGCCTCCAGCTCCCTGGGGTGGGGCAGGTGGCTGAGCTGGGCCCCTCCTGATGCCCACCCCGGCCCGTCTCCCCAGGAAGCGGCGTGGAGCCATCAACAGCAAGCAGCTCACCTACCTGGAGAAGTACCGGCCCAGACAGAGGCTGCGGTTCAAAGACTCACACACACACAAGACCAGATGCTGCATCATGTAGCCCGGGCGCCAGGGCCAGGGCGCCCACCTGGCCCCACCCAGCAGCGCCTCTGCACCTGCATCTTGCCTTCCCCCAGCACCTCAGCGCCCCGCCACCCAGCCCCGCTCTACCCAAGCACCCTCGGCTGCCCCTCTGCGCCTGTCTGTCCCTGTGTCCATCTGCCTGGCCCATCCTTCCCTTTGTCTCCCGTCTGTATGCCCTGCGTCTGTCTCTGTGCCCTGTGTGTCTGTCTCTCCGAGGCGTCATCTGGGGCCCTGTCTCTGGCTTTTCTGCCATCATCCTCCCTGCCCGGCTCTCTCTGACCTTTGTTGGGGGTGGGTGTACTTTTTAACCACTGGGCCCGACCCCTCCTCCACAACCCCTCGCCCTGACCTGCTCTCAGTCCCTTAGTCTGAGGGAGGCCTGTTATTCTGGACACTTGAAGGCAATAAACTAGGACCCTGTGGCCGTGTGTGCGTGGAAAGTTGCGTGCAGGGCCTGCAGGAGTTCGGTGGCCCAGGGAGGCTGCTGTGCAGGCTGCTCTGGGGCTCCCCCTGGTGTTCATGTCGGGTCCCTGTGCTTTCCAGCTTAGGAACAGGGGACCTCTCTGATACAGCAGAGCCGATGGGGCTCCCTGGCTGCCCTGTTGATGTTTTGGGGCTGGGGCATTAGAAGGTGAGGCTGGGGCCTGGTGGCCAGCGAGTGGCCACCCTGTGCTGCCCCTAGCAGGCTTAGAGGGCCAGAGGGAGAGGAGGATGGTGGACCACTCGGCTCCCTGAGTCTAGGCTGCCCCCACCTGTATCTACCGCCTGGCCTGCCCTTCCCCCATCTCCCCCTACACCCTGCACCCGTTATGGGATAGGGGCTTGCCCAGTGCCCCACGCCATCCCTGCTCCTTTTCCCCGGGGAAGAGGTGGGTCCAGGAATGGGGAGCCCCAGGATGAGGCTTTGGGAGAGACTCAGGCCCTGGCGAAGCAGGTGTATCTGACCTGGGCCCATTCTGCTAGTGCTTGAAGGGTAGGCCCAGGGCTGCACCTTGTTGGGGCCCCTGGGCGGGTGGCCAGCAGGGACACAGGCCTGGTCTCTCCATCCCCTGGCCTGCTGTGGCGGGTCAGCGCTGGGCCAGGTCCCAGGCGGCCACCTGCTAGGAGGATGCGGCCTGGCCCCACTGCCGGACTCAGCCTCTCGGAGTCTCAGCTTCCCCGAGGGGCTTGCCCCACCCCAGCGTGGAGGAGGCCCCCTGCCCAGAGGCCTCTAGAGGACAGCCAATGGGTGACCAGGGAAGCTCTCTTTAGGGGCAACAGCACCCCCAGACCATGCCCACCAGCTGAATCCAGGGGACCCTCCTCCCCAGCCTCTTGTTTAGTGCAGGGGGTCGGAGTGCCCAGCCACCGAGGAGCTTTTGAGGGGCTGGTGGCAGGGGACATCCAGCCTGGCCCTGGAGGGATGTGGAGGGATATGGAGGGATGTGGAGGGCCAAGGCAGGTGAGGGTGGGAAGGTGCGCCTGGTGGGAGGTGGCCTGAGCGGAGGTGGGAGGGGTCAGTGGGGCCCTGGAGAACACAGGCAGGTTGGCAGGCTAGGCTAGAGGATGCTCTTGGTGGGGCAGCCGGCTGGTCTGGTCCAGAGAGAGGCCTTCTGGGATCAGGCCAGGGAAGGGCACGCTGCCCATTTCACAGGATGGAACACCAAGGCTGAGGGAAGGGCCAGCTGAAGGTCAGGTGGGTCTCCAGGAAGTCAGGGATGCTGCTAGGAAGACCACCTCCAGATCAGCCCTCTGAGGGGCCTGGGGAGGAAGGTCTTCCTGCCCGTTTCAGAGGCGGAACAGCGGAGGCCACACAGCCCATCCAGGTGGCCGGGTTGTGTGGGGAGGGTCTGACCCTGGGCCCTGGCAGGTTCTGCTGCCAGCCCGAGTACCAGCCTGGACTGGGGCCAGGAGGTTGGAGGTGAGTGTGGGGGCGGGGGGCACAGGGCCACAGGGCCCCTTCCTCACTGACCACCTATGGAGCTCCGAGCTGGAGATTGTCGGAAGCCTGTGGGGGCGCCCTGGGGAATGGCCTCGTCCACTGGGAGCCCAGGGCCCTCTGTCCTCGGCGTGCCCTCAGTGTCCAGGCAGGCTGTGGCTTGGGCTCCGGTCAAGTGTAGCCTCTGGCCTCCACAAGTGGAGTGGCTACCATTTGCAGGGCCCCGCACCCCAGGCCTGGCCCTGTCCCCTGGGCCTACCAGTGTCTGCTAGGCTGGCCTCGGTACCCCCAGGGGAGGGTGGGCAGGGAGCCGACAGGTGTGACGCTTCTTTGTTGAATCTAGATCTTTCTTTCAAATGGAAAAATGTTATGCAACCAAGCTCTGTGCCAAGGGGCAGTCCGGCCAGGCGGTGGGCACCGGGTGGGGAGGCCGAGGGAGGCGGCGGGCGGTCACTTCTGGCTGGCTGCCACTCGTGGGAGGAAGTCGAGCTGCCTGGAGGCGAATTCCTGGACGCCAGGCTCTGCGTCCTTTTGAAGGTCTTTGAAAGCTCCAGGAGGGAGGGACCAGTCAGAGGTGACCCCCACCCCTGCCCAGGTAGAGGAGAGGGTCCTGTGCTCCCTTGGGTGGGGTGGAGGGGCAGGATGGGCCCAGGCCCCACTTCCTCCACCTGCTAAGCCTGGGGGCTTCTGTCCCCAACCCCACCCACTCCAAGCCCCTCACCCTTGGATCCCCACCCATAACCTCAGGTGGTGTGGGTGGGCCCGTCCCACAGGTAGGGCGGGCAGGGGGCTGCTCACTGGAGGATAGCAGCTTCATGTCCCCCTCCTTCACCACCTGGGACACGGCCTGGGGGTGGTAGCAGATGGTGTAACCTGTGCGACAGACAGAGGAGAGCATGCTGGCTGGCAGAAGGGGCTCACGGGTGGGCTGGGGCTCCCTGTCTCTTTGGGGAGTTCAGACCCACCCCTGCCCTTCTGAGGCCCCCCACCCAGCACCTTTTCTTCTGGGCCAGGTGCAGAGGTGTGGCCGGTGTTAGGTGGGAGGGGCAGGGCAGGAGAGGTCAGGGTACTCAGGTGGGGCAGGCATGGGGGTCCCTGAGCCCGGGCGTCCCCAGGCACCTAGGAAGAGCGCCGCCCAGGTCTTGAAGTGGTGGTGGCGGCTGTGCAGGTAGCTGAGGACCTGTGACAAGTGGATGCCGAACTCCTCCTGCCTCTGGGTCAGCTGGCCGAGGACAGCATGCTTGTCATGGCCTGGGACCAGCTCCCCCACACCACCTCCCCTCCCAGCTGTAGCCCAGTGCCCCGCACCCTCACCCAAGGCCCCTCACCAGACGGGACCAGAGGAAGTGGCGGGCACTGAGGCCCCTCTCCCAGGCCAGTGTGCAGAAGAGGGTGTGTGGCAGCCGCCAACGGAGCAGCAGGGAGCAGCGGTAGAAGGTGAACTTGGCCTGCTGCAGGGACAGCAGGGGAGGGTCACCCGGTGACCAGCGTCTCGCAACCAGGGGACCAGGGTTCAGGGTGGGGTTTGAGGAAGGCTGCAGGGCTTGGCTCCACGGCTCCTTCCCCGCCAGTCACCCTTCTGCCTTGCTGTGCTCTGGGTGCACCCACCCTTGGCTCCTGCTCACTGCCCTGCACACCCCTCTCCTGGGAAGCCCCGCCCCCGGCTGCAGCACCAGGGTCCCAGGCTGTACCAAAGGCAGCTCCCCTGTTTTGTTTTCAAACTGGCTGCTTATTGTCCAGCTCCCTGATGGCCGGGGAGCCCGGGAAGGCTGAGCTGTGTCTTAATGGCCTGGGTCAGGACACCGGCTGGCACACAGGGCTCCACCCACATTTCAACAGGTTCAATGAGCAGCCTGAGCCCCCACCAGGTGCCAGGCACCAGGGACACAGCCGTGAGCAGAACAGGCTGGTCCAGCTCACACAGAAGGCACAGCTGCACACGTACACCTGGATGCGTGCATGTGTGTGCACACGGGGAGGGCAGACGATTGTGTGCTTTCGTGTATGCGTGCACACGGAGAGCAGGTGAGTGCGTGTGCATGTGTGCATGGGGGAGAGCAGGAGAGTGTGTGTGTGTGTGCGTGTGTGCATGGGGGAGAGGAGAGTGTGTATGTGTGTGTGCACACGGGGAACAAGTGCATGTGTGTGTGTGTGTGTGTGCACATGGGGAGAGCAGGCAGACTGTGGAGAGGAACCAATGCAGGAGCTAAACCTGCTGCCTCAGGGGTGACCCCTCACTCCACTGCCCCCTGGCCCACGACCCCCGCCCACCTGTGGGTCCCCAGCCCCTCCAAGGCAAAGGCCCCTCAGCAGGCGCTGACCGTGACGACGGCCGGGCTGCTGTCCTTCAGGTGCAGGAGCAGGGGCACCATGCTCTGGTGGACCTGGGTGTGCAGGCTCCTGGGTTCCCTGCCTGCTGTCGTTGCCACCAGGTCCCCAAACAGTGCCATGGCCGCTGCCCGGATGCCCTCCCGTTCCTGCAAGCCAGGGGTGCAGTCACAGTCAGACCTGCCTGAGGGTCCCCACCTCCACCCAGCTTGGGACCTCCCCACCTTGTTGTGGGGACGGGACTCAGCTCCCTCAACAGGATGCTTGCACCAGGCTTGGGGCTGCCCCAGGCCACCCTCACACCATCACGCCCTGCCAACCCAAGGGTCACAAGTGCACTGTGGGGGCAGGACTTGTCCCTTTGCTCCCTGGTGAAGGGAAAACAGTTCTAAACATGAAGACCCATTTGCTGTGAGGCCCCTGGTGGAGCCTGAGACTGAACCTCGGCCCGGGCTCCGCCGTGTTGGGAAGGGCTGAGCGCCACCTGGTGGCCGTGAAGTGGCCCGGCCCTCTGGCGCTGGACCCTCCATCCCCTGCCCTGGCTGGAGGGCAGCCAGGGTCTCCCTGCCTTTGAGCCACGGGGCTCAGGAGGAGGGGTGCCCCACCCCCACTGGGGCACACTCACATCATCGAAGAAGGAGCGGGCGGTGACAGCCACGGTGAGGCTCTGGGCCCCCACGCCGTGTGCTCCCAGGTGGTGCAGCACCTCAGACACAGTGCCCATGAGGCGCACCACCATGGGCTCGCTGTTCTGGAAGAAGCCATTGAGGAAGTGCGGCAGCTGTCGGCGGAGCAGGCTTCCCTAGGGGTGGTGGGCGTGGCGGGCTCCATGGGCTGAGGGTGCCAGGGCCCTGTGGCCCCCAACCCCTGCCCCTCTGGTTGGACCCAGAACAAACTCAGATTTCCTCAGTGACGTCCCTTCCTAGGCCACTACCCTGGCCTGCGTGCCTGCACTGGCCCTGTGTTCCTCCAGGGTGCGGAGACACCCTGGTCCCAATCTACAGATGGGGAAACCGAGGCCCAGAGAGGTGAAGCCGTGTGTCCCTAACCATATGGCTGGGAGGGACAGAGCTGGGGTCTGACCCATGCCCCGAATGCTCTGGGGCGGCGGGTGTGCACCAGCCGCAGGCCCCATGCCCTTACCTTCTCTGGGTGGAAGAGGATGCTACCCAGGCCCTGCAGGCTCAGCGCCCGGACCACGGGGCTGGGGTCCCTGAGGCTCTGGGCCAGCGCTGTCAGGGCATCCTGCTCTGAGAGCACCTCCAGCAGGGCAGGGCTGGGGAGGAACTGGGGGCCCCGAAGGGCAGGCGGCTCAGGCTTGGTGCCCTCGCCCAGGAGTGGGGCTCTAGGGCTGGGGGCTGGTGGAGCTTTTGAGGTTGGGGCAGCTGACCAGTGCCCTCTGGGCACCTTGGTGAGCAGGTATTTGAAGTCCCCTCCAAGCTGCCCTCCCACAAGGTTCAAGCTGGTTCAAGCCCTCAGCAGATCACTGGAGAAACCGAGGCTCAGACAGGGGAAGGGCCTCACCTGAGGCTACACAGCAAGGCTGGGGCCAACACCCCTCACCAGCCTGGCCCATGGCACCCCCTGGGGACAGGGCCCCATGGAGGGTGACCCAGACATCTCTGCTGGCAGGGTGGGGAGAGGAGTGGGACCAAGCTATGGACTGTGGAATGCCACGTGACCCCCACTCTCTGTGCCACCCCCCAGCTCACCACTGTGAAGCTGGCCGCACCCGGCCCCTGTCGGCTTCTAACACCACCTCTCAGGTCTCACCTGGGGTGGACCCGGGTCCCAGGAGGGGGGACAAGTAGGGTTTCCTGCAGGTGTGAGGCCAGGGAGGGAGGGGCTCCAGGGCCTAGAGAGGTGGGGGATCCAGGCAGGGGCTGCTGAGTGGGAAGGAGGGATGTTAGGGGTGTGTCTGGGTGGGCCTGCCCCTCGTTGGGTGGGGTCCTCATGTGGATCCTGGTGAGGAGCTGTGGCAGCTGGGGGCAGGGCTGAGGCCAGGACCTACTTCGTTGAAGATGAGGATGGCCACCTTCCTCTCCCGCTCCTCCTGGTTCCTCAGACTGTGCATCAGCTGGTGGGTCATGGCCTTGACCTGCTCACAGAGACCCTGTACCATGGCCCTGGGGCAGGGCAGGGGCAGATAGGGCTTGGCTCGCAGGAGAGCCTGGCGCCCACCCTCCTGCCACCACCCAACCCAGACAGATGGTGTGGACGCCACCCTGAGAGTAAGCTCCCGGATCCTCTGCACCCACTCCGTGCCAGGCCTGGGCTGGGCGTGGGGGAGACAGGAGCAGGCACAGCCCTGTCCCCGAAAAGGCCTGGGGCCAGTCGAGACGCCTGCTTGCACAGGCTCTCGGTGTGGGGGACTGAGCGTGGGGGCGTGCGTCTGCTGTGCCTGAGGGCCCTGGGTACGCACACCTGAGTCCCTGGGGCTGCTCCCCTAGGTCGGTCCTGGGGTCTTTGTGGCCTGTCGACCCTCCCTGCCTGGCCCCGCCCCTACCTGGCCAGGAGGCTCACGCCCTTCGAGTAGGTGTCCATGGTGGAGAAGAGGTGCCAGGCGTCCTGCAGCTCCAGCTGGGCAAAGCTCAGCCAGTGGCCTGTGGTGGCCAGCACGCTCCTCAGTGCCTCCAGGGACATGCTGCATGGGAGTAGAGGGGACATGGGGCCAGTCCCGCCCCGGCAGCTCATTTCCGCCTTTGTTCACAGAACCAGGCAGGTTTCCCAGTCACAGGCTGAGGGGTCCCTGCTGGGCCTCGGGGGAGGGTTCCTTTTAAATGTGGGTCCAAGTGTCCAGAGAGCACACAGCGGGGAGGGGGAGGAGGGCCGGGGCTGGTGGCATCGCCGAAGCCCAGAGAAGGGTCCACTGCACTGCTGACGCTGCTCTGCTCTTGGAGGGGCCGAGTCCATGGGTACCCACCAGCATGCACTAGGGAGGGCGCCACAAAGAGAGCAGGGTGCCCAGGTGCTGGGCAACGCCCAGCGGTCCCTCCGGGCCCCTCCCCTCATGGGCTCAGAAGACCTTGTGCGGTCACCCTCCCTGCAGAGGAGGAACCCTGCCCTGGTCACACAGCCCAGCCGGCTGGGGCGGCAGGAGTGGAGCCGAGCCAGACCCCTCACTCCCAGCCTGCACTGTGACGTCGTGGCCATGGCCCAGACCCTGCAGTGGGACTCAGGGGCGGGCCAGGAACGCAGGCCCACAGAAGGTAGGGCGCCCCACTCCATGGCTGGTCCCTATGTGGCCACCCCCGGGCCTGGTCGTACCACCCTGGGTGTGTGACTGTGCCCCTGGAATGGCCTGACAGCTCTAAGCAGGCATATTCCAAGCAGATTTGCAGAACCAAGGCTCAAAGGGTGACACATCACTCCAGTGAGTCCCTGGTGGCGCCCACCCACGTGCCGGCCTCCCCAACCTCTTGCTCCAAGCCATGCTGCTCAGAGCGGCAGCGATTTCCAGGCCATTGGGCTCAGCCACGGCGTGGGGACAGAATCTGGAGAAGGGGACTTTGGGCAGAGTGGCATTTTGTCCCCTCTGTGACAACTCTTGGAAGATTCTGGTTTCACAATCTCCTGTCCCTGCAGCCACGCCAGGACTTCCGCAAAGATGGTGTGGTCCAATTTGGGGGTTCTTGGGACTCCTGGCGCTCACTCGCTCTGCGGAAGGGGTGGGTGGGAGCAGAGAGGCCTGCGGCTGCCCTTGTGGGTGGGGGAAGCTGAGGGATGGGGTTGTGCACAGTAGCTCTCTCCTGCACCTCCCGCATTCAGGGCGGAGGAAGGCTTATCAGCTTATTAGGGAAGATTCATGCATTTTGCGCGGGTGATGTGCCTGAAAAAGGAACTTTATGCACGTTCGAATTCCATAGCAATATGAGAAGTGGCATTTCTTCCCAGTGACGTGCCTTGGGGAGAGCTGTTAAAACTGACAAGTCTCGTGAAGCACATCATAACACAAACAAATGAAAAGAGCCGGCCCCCACGGTCTTAAAGACTTGCTGATTGGATTCCCTGGACGAGACGTGGCGGGGCGGGGGTGGGGGGAGCCCAGGCTGCCAGCCTCACCTCATTGGGCACGGCAGGCCCGACCTCGACCCTCCCATGCAGGCCCCGGCTGGGGTGGACCGGCCACGACATCAGCACAAGACTGTCCCAGCATCGGTGACATGCACAGGGGATCCAGAAGGGCACCTGCCTCCAGGAGTTAGGCGGCAGCCAGGCGGTGCCCCAGCCAGGAGCGGTGGGGAGGGGCAGGAAAGACCCTCCTTCCAGGGTTCAGAGGGAGCATGGCCCTGTGTACTCCCTGGACTTCTGGACCCGGGAGCTGTAAGAGTAAGTGCCCCAAGCCGGCGCATAGTTGCTCAGCCTCAGGCCCCGTGGACACCCTACCTCTGCGGGCTGGGCACGGCTGCCTCCTGGGCGTTCTGGCTAGGCTGGGGCTCCCTGGGCAGGTGCAGCTCCAGGATGTAGTGCACCTGGGTGAGGAAGGCTATGAGGAGCTGGGGGTAGGCCTCCTGCACTGTGTCCTTGAACTCTCGGGTGAGCTGCAGCTTGCATAGCGTGTTCATGGCCTGTCAGGAGGCAGGGGACAGTGAAGCTCCCGAGGCCTGGAGCCCAGGGGCCAGGTCTGCTGACCAGCCTGCGGCCGGGCTAGGAAGTGAGCTCCCTGCCCCAGGGCTGTGCCAGCAGGGCCTGGGCTTGTGGAGAAAGCTGGGGGCAGGGCAGGCTCTGACAGGGCGGTGGGGGCTATGGGAGGCCCCCTCTAAGGTACCTCCAGAGTTCACAGCCCGGGAGCCGGAGCAGACCCCATGGTCCACTGGAGCCCGAAGCCCCGCAGCCCCCGTGCCGTCTACACAGCGGGCCCTCAGTCCCACGTCAACACCACACGCCTGAGCACCTGCCCGAGCCCTGCGGGACCACCTGTCCCACTGCACAGGAGGACAACGGGCTTGGAGGGGTCCAGAGCCCTCAGCCAGGAAGTGGGAGCCGAGCCTGGACCAGGGGGCCTGGGTAGTTCCCCGGCCGGGCTGCCCCTCTCTGGGGCCCTGTCCACTATGGGCACCCAGACCCTGCTGATGTGGGATGCCCATGTGAAATTGCCTCAGCCCAATGGCAGTGGGTGACGGCCCCGGGGGTGGGGACAGAGACTCACCGCCAGCGAGCGCAGGTAGGGCTTCTCCTTAGGCTGGAGGCCACTGCTGCTGGTCTGGGCCAGCAGGGGCCTCTCCTGCAGCCACGCCAGCAGCGTGGCCAGCACCATGCGGCTCCCGGGCGGCTCGACCCCCATGGCCCTCCACAGCTGGAAGGTGTGGCTGTGGGTAGAGAGGGCGTAAGGGCTCAGCCCCATCATCGTGCCTCAGAGAGTGAGGCCTCCAGGGCTTGGAGTGATGTGGTCGGGGGGGAGGGAACGTGGAAGGTGCCCCTGGTCCCTATTCCTGGGTCTCCCCGCTTTCAGGGTCTCTCCCCTTGGCCCTTCCCAGCCCAGCTGAAGACTCTGTCTGTCACCAACCCTGTCTGTCCCAAGTACTGGTAGGACAAGTCTAGCTGGCACTCAGGGCTGTCATTCTCAGACCCCTGCCCTCTGACCTCCAGCCCCTGCCTGTCCTCTCTCCTCTCCTGCCTCTGAGCCTGTGCTTGGAGTGGTCCCCCACCCCGGCCCACTTCTGCTTTGCCTCAGGGCTTGCCATACAGTCTCTTCCTCCCAGAAGCCCTCTTGGCTGCCTCCTTCTGGGGCCCGGGTTTGCTGGGGCCCAGCCCCTACTCCCGCCCACCTGGAGTCAAGTGAGGGCCCATTGCTGGTGCGTGCAAAGGGCTCTGCAGTGTCCTGTGCCCGTTTTGCAAGTGGGGAAACTGAGGACCATGCCTGGTCAGGGCTCTGCCTTGTTAAGTGGGGAGCTGGGACTGGAGGCCAGGCAGCGTGGCCATGCGGCCCTTCTACCTGCTCCTCGGGCACGGCCTGGTGAGACCTGGGGAGGCTGGCGGTCCTGGGGCTCCCGGGAGGTGGGCGGCTACGACCGTGCTCTGTTTCCTATGCTGGGGGGTCTTTGGGCCTGAGTGCCGGGTTGCAGGGCCTGGAGGGGCGGGGGAGACTCTGGAATGATGGGTGGGGCTGGAGGGCCATAGTGAGCAGACGAGATGAGCTCTGACACCTGGCTTTAAGACAGAACCACGAGGGGCCACCCTTGAGCCCCTGGAAAGTCACCCCTGTCCCAACCGACCCTGGGCTGGGTAGGCACAACAGCTCAGGGCACTCTGGGAGACTCCCCAGGGAGGTCACGGCCCACCTGGGGCCTTTGAAATCAGAAGGGCCTGGGCTCCAATGCTCTCCCACCCTTTCCATCCTGAGCAGTCTGTGTGACCTTGGGCAAGTCCCTTCACCTCTTTAGGGCAAGGCTGCTTCCACAGGCTTAAGTGAGATGATTCTCCAGGGCCTAGGGTGCCCAGGGGCTAAGGTTTCCAGTCTGCTCCCTGTGGGCATCCATCGCTCAGTCAGTGTGTGTGCGCTGAGCACTGTCCCACACAGGCAAAGTCCCTGATGGTGTGGGAGTGCCCCCCACCCCCGGTCTGGCATGGGCAGAGAACAAGGGTGTGCAAGGCCCCAAGTGCAGAAAGCGGGGCAGGGAGCAGTGGGAGGTGCCTCTGGCGTGGGCGGTTTTAAGAGGGGCTGTTGGGGAAGTTTCAGCAAGAGAGGGGCGTGGACCTGGAGCTGAGGCTGCTGTGGGGAGCCGGGCAGCTCAGGGGTGGGGGCCTTCCTCCAACAACGAGTCATACATTAGTGTGAGTCCTTCACACGCAACGTTGAGATAAAAGGCCAGATGCCAGAACATTGGAAGGGTACGAACTACACAATTCTGTTTACACTTTCAGGCCACACCGTATTATTTCTGTACTTCTAAGAAATAAAATTACCCAAGATGGGAGTGTAACCACAGCTGGGACCCCGAGGGCTGCTGCACAGTGTAAATGTGGCAATAGCAAATGCCTGCCTTGCAGGGAGATGCAGCAAGGACCCCACGTGTCCCGGTCAGCGAACGGTGTGTGAGGAGACAGGCTCTCCCGAGGGTTAACTCACAAAACCTGTTATGGGGTCTGATTCGTGCCACCTGTGAGGTCCCAAGAAACCTCTGGCAGAGTTTAAATTAGAAATGTCCTCAGGCTGTCATGCCCTCAGGTGACAGAGAAGCTACACAGAGCCAGGCGTAAGGCATCACCCACGTCACATGCTCTCCCGCTGCACAGATGTCGAAATGTGGAAAATACTTCTGACAAGGGAGGAAGAGATGCATTTCGACATGGGAAAAACAGCGATAAGACTCTGGGCAGCTGGAGACCGGGGTGGCTGCCTGGGTTCCTGCCTCTCCAGCTTTCCTGGAAAGCCCTGGCTGCTGTGGCTCCGTGGGTTGAGTACCGTCCCAGAAAGGGAAAGGTTGCTGGTTTGATTCCCGGTTGGGGCACGTGCCTGGGTTGTGGGTTCGGTCCTGAGTCAGGGTGCCTGCAAAAGGCAGCCAATCAACGTTTCTCTTTCACATTGATATTTCTTCACTCTCCCCCTTCCTTACCCTCTCTCTAAAAAAAAGTTCCTTGAAAACCAACGCGGAGAAGGAAGAAGGAAAAAGTAAGACGGCATGAAGACTGTGACCTCAGAGAACCCCAAACTCCAATGTGGCTGTGAGCAGGAAAGGGAAACTCCGGCGGCCCCAGCGTGCTGTCCCGGCCCTGTGACCCCCCCGCCCCCGTGAGGCCATGGCAGATGACGGCAGGAGAGGGGCTGAAACGCATGTCCAGGCTGAAGGGCAGTCCCCAACAGGCACAGCTTTGGGGAGAGAGAAGGGGCAACGAGAGCAGCCCCCTTGTGGAAGTTAAGCTGTGAAAGGGAAAGATGCAAAAGGGGGCATTCAAGGGGATGCAAGAGAAAAGAGGGCCTGGAACACCGCAGACACGAGGCCCTTTCATCGCCTACCAAACAGAACACCTACCACGTCAGCTGGGCTCTGCTGTACTGACAGAAGAGGGTGCCATTGAACTTGAAATCCTATAAAAAGCTCCGGTCGTGTCTCAGATGAACAGGAACAAAATGAGCAGGTCCATAGAGTAATTGCGGAGAAATCACGAGGCAGAATCAGCACACAGCGGATGAGGGCACCCTCTCCATGGAAACCCCCGCGAGGCAGAGGGCGGCAAGACGACGCCCCACGTGCAGTTAAATGCGTGTGAGCAGGCATTTAAAGATATGAATGCCCGCCTCGGATTATAAATGAACAGATACGCAAATAAGGAAAGAAAAGAGAGTTGATTGAATTCGGGGAAGAGATGGAAGAAATGACAAAACTATCACAGAAAAAAAAGCAAAGCAGCCACCAGGTGCCCGGGGGAGATAAGACTCAAATGAAAATGTAATGAGGGGCCTCGAGGAACAGCAGGAACACAATCACGAGAACAAAAGTGAGCGTGAGAAAGGAGTTACAAGGGTGGGCGACGAAGCAGTGGATGTGGACGGCCGGTGACAGAAGGGTGGCGTTTGGATCACCGCGCTCTCGAAGAACGACCACCATGAACAGAACTGACATTTAAAACTGTAACCGAGAGAGCTTTTCAGAAACAACAACAACAAGGAAACAAATCAGTACATTCCAGGAGCCCGTCAGGACCCGGGAAAATGAGCGAGCAGCTCGGAGACACTTCCTAGCGAACTTGTTTGATTTCAGAGATAAAGGGGGGAAAAAATCAGCAACATCGGTGGGCTAAAAGATCGTATAACTTATCAGACTTTTCGAGGACACAACAAGGCTACCCCAGAGCGGTGTTCCTAGAACACTTAGTAAAAGAGAGCGTGAGCCCAGCATTCTGTAGCCTGTCCTCTACCCCAGCCGCTTCCCACTAGAAGAACCTGGGGTGCGGTGGGGGGCGGGGCTTGTGTCTGAAGCCTCAGGCTCCACCCAGACGAGAGCCGCCGTCAGATGACCTCAGCCAAGAGGGCGGGAGAGACTCACTGGTAACAGCTGCGGGGATGCGGGTGGTGACCAGGCCGCAGTTTTGGACAAAGTGTGAATTTCCAAGTACAAGGGAGGCAATGAGAGCCAGAAAGAAGAGGGCGGAGTGATCGCATTGGTGGGTGTATGGGAGTTAAAGAATATCAGTAGAAATGGAAAAATCAGATATCAAAAGGTTAAATAATAAAACAAGGGACTGGGGGCATTAAAATAGGTTCGGAAGTACAAAGGTAACAGCTAGAGCAAAAACACAACCTTGCCTAAATGAAAAAACCCTCAAGATCAAAGAATACGTATCTTGTAGAAAAAGGAAATGCAGCAAATGTGACAAAATGCGCAATCACAAAATGTTATGACAGAGTTGAGCGTCAACATATCTGTCATATCAATAAATGAAGTGCACTGGGATTAACTCATCTATTAAAAGAAAAAGATGTTCAATTTGGATCACAAATCAAGACCCCATTGTAGGCTGTACGGAAGATGACACCTAAAGCAGCTGGATCCCGAAAGGGTTAGGTAAACGGACGGACAAGCTGGGAAACATTAAGAAAGCAGAGGCAGTGCTCCTGATGGCTGACAGTGGATTCAAGTCCCACAGCGTTAAAAGTGACGGGTCATGTCTCAATGCTGAGTGTCGCAATTCATCCAGGAAGTGCAGCATCCATGAACACGTGTGCCTCGAATAACAGGGCAGCCACCTGTACGTAGGAAAAGCTACAGGAGGTGGCAGGAGACGTAGACAGAGACACACTGACACCAGGAGACGTGAACACACCACTCTCAGCCCGGACAGGTCGACGCGGACACAGGTGAGACCCGAGCCACACAATCAAGGCCAGTCTTTCGGGTCCACATCAGGGTGGCGCCCAGGCCTCTCAGGTGTGCGCTTGGCAATTGGAAGCATGCTGGTGAGCTTTTTCCTGCACCAGGCTGCTCAGCTGCAGGTGCGAAGTGGGTGGAGCCAGGCTTAACCCCAGTTGGGTTTTGCCAGCTGAGTGTGACAGAGGGGACCAGGGACTCAGGACGTGTTCAGGGAGTGCATGTGGTGCTGCGAGAGGGTGTCTGCGCTGGTCAGGAGGAGAGTGGGACCCGGGAGGGGCTGTGAGGAGGAGGGTGGGGCAGTGGGCAGTGGGCTGGAGGCCAGAGGCCTGCTGTGGGGCCCATGGGAGCGAGCGGGGAAGGTGGATGGCATTTGGGAGCGGGAGCGGTGCTGGCGGTGGGAGAGGCCCGAGGGCAGGGGTGACTGTGGGCGTGGGTGGCTGAAGGAGGATGGTGGGAGAGAGGAGATCCAGGTATGGGGAAGGTAGGTGGGGGAAAGACTGTGCAACCCCCAAGATCCAGTGGGAGAGCAGGCAAGAGGGTGGCCATGACCAGGACTGCCGCTTCAAGGCCCCACGGAGGAGCGTGGGGGGCAGTATGCAGTGAGTGGTATAGACTGAGGACCTGGGGTTCAGACCTATGGTTTGGGGGACCAAGAGGACCCCAGCCCACCTCCAGACTCGGGTCTGAAGGCTGTGGGAGAAAGCCAGCTCCACCCTAAGAGCTGTGGTGGCCGCTGGGGAGCAGGAAGGGGGTCCTGGGAAGAGCAAGGAGGAAGGGGCTCTGGTGTTGGTTGGGGGACTGTGAGGGACCCTCTTCCCACAAGTGACGGGGGCTGTGGCTGGGGGGGTGTTCGTGGGGAACAGGGACAGGACGAAGGGCGAGCAGAGCCTCCCACCCCAGCAGGTGCACCATGAGCGAGTGGTTTCAGCAGGTTCGAGGAGTCCTTTATGGACTGGGAGGGGTGGAGGCCCTGCCCTCTGGCTGGGGAGGCTGCAGGGTGGGCAGGGGTGGTGAGGGAAGTGGGGCCGGGCACCTGTCCAGGGCGATGGAGAAGTCCAGGAAGGCAGCCACCAGCTCGGGGGTGTGGTTCCGGGCCAGCAGGGTGATGGCGAGCAGGACATCTTCCTTGGCTTGGGGGATGCGGACAGAGCTGAGCTGCAGGTGGATGGCCCGGCCCAGGCTGGAAACCTGTGCCGACAGGGAGAGTGCGGGGGAGAGAGCTGGTGTGAGTACAGAGGTCAGAGGTTGGAGGTCAGGTCAGCCATCCTGGTGAGCACATGGGGGAGGGAGGTCCTGCCCTGGGGACTGTGGAGCCCCTTCTGACATGGCCCTCTCCTGAGTGGGGAGCATGAGTGGGGAGACACAAGCCTGTCTAGGGTAGTCTGAGGGAGGAGGCACAGCCTGGCCCCGGACACCTGGTCAGAAGGGGCGTCTCCGACTGACAGGGAGACAGCCCCACTACCTCCTGCAAGGGGTCTGTGGTCTTCCAAGTCTGTCTGAATGCTGCCAGTCACCCAGAGGGTCGGACACACCCCCCTTGTCCTCTCCTGATCCCACCACTTCAGCGTTTGCTGTGCCCTGTGCCTGGAAGGCCTCCTCCTGCTGCTGCTGGGCATCCCTCCCTCGCCCACCCATGCTCAGATCTAGTGTCGCCCCCCTGAGGTCTCGTCTGCAGGGCCTGCCATTAGTCATCCTCTTTCTGGGGGCGCCGCCCTGCTGGGCACACTCCACTGCCTTTGCATTTCCTGTGCTGTCCAGTACTTCTCTGTCTGGGATCTGTCCCCTCTGTCAGACCAAGAGCTCCTGGAGGGGCTGGGCTGTGCCCCCTCCTTCCCCATGTCCTGTACCACTGCTCCGTCAATGTGCCTTTGCCCCTTGACCTTGCAGACACCGCCCAGGGCCCCGCACCCCTGCTTGGGCCCTCCCTCCCTCCCTGTCTTCCTTCCTTCTTTCCTTCCCTCATTCATTGGAACCTGTCAGGGTCGAATCTGTGTCCCCTGATCACTCTTAAGCTCAGGGCCACCGCCCCGGCCCAGAGGCCCTAGCCCTTGGGTGCTGACTGCTGGGCCACCCCTCTGCCCCCTGCCCCATCTTGGCCGGCCCTCCACAGGTTCCCCGCCCCTCACGGTGTCCAGCTGGGCCCCGTGCTCCTGGATGACAGTGAGCAGCAGGCTGGCGGCTGCCTGCACGCGGAAGGGGCTGGTGGAGCCCAGGCCTTCGATGGTGGTCCAGACGAGGTCGGTCAGCTCCGCCAACGTGAGATGCTTCATGACCTCCTGTAGCAGCAGGCGTGGGGGCGGCCGTCACTGCGGGTCGCCTGCTCCCGGCGCCCACTTCCCACTTTGCTCGTTCCCTTTCTCCTGCGCTCCAGGCATCTCAAGTCTCTGAGCACGTGCATGATCCTGAGCCCGACTCCGCCAGGCCCCCCGATATGTGTACCCCGTTATGCAGTTTGATCGCTTCTGCATCTCTCTGAGCTGACCACAGCCCTGGGGCCAGAGAGGGAGGAGTGATGCCCACCCCAGGACAGACGCCAGCTCCCTCCTAGCTCAGACCCCAGGTCTGTTCTCCAAACCTTCCGAGATCTAGCATCCTGGGGGGTTAGCAGACCATACCCTCCCCTCCCCTCTCTGGGCCCCTGTCACGGGGTCCAAGGGAGAACCAGCTCCCACTCTGTGTTCTGGGACAGTGCAGGGTGGGGCTGCCCCTTCTGGGTCCTGGATACTATGCTCCTCACAACTCAGTCCACCTGAGGGCCTGAGTGCTCTGTGGTCCCCTCACCATGGTGCCCCCGGAGCTGGAGGCCAGGGGGACCCTCCCTTCCTGCTCTGTCCCCAGCCCAGGTTTTTTGGCATAAACTGAAGCTAAGCCAGGTGTCCCCACTCTGGCCTGGACAGCTGATGTGCCGGCCTCAGGGCTTCAGACCCTCCACACTAGTCCTCTCCTGACCGGCCTCCCTGGCAGCTCCCTGCCACTCCAGGGGCTCAGGGCCTGGAGGCAGCCAGAACTAGATTCGGGACCGCTGGGCCACAACCACTTTTTTGTCATTTGGTTAATTTAATGGCTGTTTACCGAAGGCTGGCTCTCCCACCAGGCTCTGCTCTGGGCCCGGCTGAGACCCTGCTTCTGGGGGGGAGTGTGTAAGGTCCAATGGAGGGGAGGGCGGGCGTCCCAAAGGCAGGGTCTTCATGAGCCTTGGGTTCAACACCAAGAATGGGCAGGACGAAGTCGCCCCACCAGAGCGTGCGGCCCCATGCCACAGAGCCCGCCCACACCAGCACCCAGCCCTACCCAGGGCTCAGCCTTGCTCATCTTCAGAGGGGACGCAGTCCAAATCAATACGAAAGTGTCACAAAGATACAGGGGTGCGCCATGGTGATGAAAGGAACCCGGGGGACCACTGGACACTGCCCACACCCCCAGCCTTGACTGAGGAGGGGGCTGGCCGAGGTAGACCAGATGACAGGGGGACAGGAAAGACAGGCTAGGCCATCACAGGGAGAGGGTTTGACCTCCAGGGGGTTAAGAGGCCCCTGCAAACATGGAGAAGGCAGGACCATCCTGCAAACATCAGGCTCACAGGAGAGGTGTTGCCTGGTGCCTCAGAGACACTGACTATGACGGCCGAGTAGGGGCCAGGCGCTCAGAGGCTGAGATGTCGCTGGCACCGCCATGCCTGTGTTACGGAGGGAGACGGAGGCTCACAGAGAAGGGCTTGTTCCAGGTCAGAGCAGCAAGAGACACAGCTGGGACTCAAGCCCAGGCTGCTGGCCCCTGAGTCTGTCCCCTGCTCCAGGTCCCTCTCGCCCCAGCTCCTCTTTCCCAGACCAGGGGCCAGGGCTTCTCCCAAAGCTCCCAGTTAGCTACCAAAGACAAAGGTGAGATCCTGGCCCGGGTTTTAATTCTCACTGACCCTCTGGGTCCAGCCAGACGGAACCAGCAGCTGGAACCCTGTCAGAGGGGGCGATGGTGGGGGTCGGAGCAGAGCATGGCCACGGCCCCCCACCCGGACCTGCCCACGATTCTAAGGGCTTTGACCTTGACGACTTGGGAGCTGCCAAGCTGGAAGATTTGGTCCTTTGGGGATGCCACCTCCTGGGGGGCGGGGGGTGAGGCCTTCTGGTCTCCACTGCTCCACAGCAGGGCTCCGTCTGCGCTGGCCTGGGGACGCTGCTCCGGGACCAGTGAGTCCACCTGCGAAGCCTCTGCTGGCCAGGAGTGGCATTGGGCAGCGGTGAGTGTGGGGCAGAGGTGGGCTTGGGGTCTAGGTTGGGACAGGCAGGAGTGAGGGTGGGATCACTGGTAATCAGGGTCAGGCCTGTGCCGAAGTTTGAGGATGGGGCCCAGAGAGGTTCTGGGGGTCTATGTGAGGCCATCGACGTGCTGTGGTTGAGGTTAGAGGGAGGCTCGGGCAGACTGGGGGGGGCACTGAGCTGGTGTGGGCTCGGCAGGGGCCATCGTCGGGTAGGAGAGCACCACATGCTGGCCCCCGAGGCTCACCTCTCTGGCGCACCAGGAGCTGGTAGAGCTGGCCCAACCCTTCCACGCTGGAGCTCTGGGTGGCCCTGTCTGGGTCTTGGCACAGGATCCCCAGCATGCCCACCAGTTGCCCGGCCCGTTTGAAGTCTTCCTTTGGCTGTGGGGAGATGCCACCCATGGAGCCCCCACTTCTCACACCACCCACCAGCACGGCCAGTGTCAGAGTGGACGCTCTCCTTTCATGTGGTAGGGCTGGGACTCGGGTTTCGGCAACATGGAAGGGGTGGCCGCAAACACTCAGAGATCAAGAGAAGTCACATGTTCGTGAATAGTTAGAAAAGTCAGAATGAGTAGAAAATCCCCACGATGAAATAAGTTTCAAAACTGTGAACAGAGCCAGCACGGGGCACTCGACATTGCTGTGACCGGGCCCTGCGAGCCTCAGCCTGGGGCCAGGCTGGGCTCTCACACGACTTTGCCTTCCACAGCGGGCAGGCCCCGGGCCACTGCAGGCGCCCAGCTAACGGTTCAACGCAGCACATTGAAACACGGCTGTCTCAATGGCGGTGTCTCGGCACCCCGCCCATGTCACGCCCGAGGCGAATGCCTCACCCTGGCCCCACTTCTGTGGGATTTGGAGTGAATTGAAGCCACCCTGAACCCCTCTCCAGGGTCCTCCCTGTCACCAGAAAGCTGGAGGAGTCTGCGCTGCGAGGCTGACCTCACTCCCCAGCCGCTCGTCACGCCTGCCCGCTCCTCTGCCTTCCCGGGAAAGGCACGCCTGCCAGGCATCAGTGGAGGACCCACTAATTTCCCTATCTCCCCAAGGACCCCCAAGGGATTCATGCTGATTCTGGCAGATAGATGAAGTATGGCTCACTCCCTGTGCAGGGCTGATGTGGATTCGACCCAGGGACCACAACAGCTGATGGAGGAGGGTAAGCCGGGACCCCTGAGCAGCAGGGGCCATTGTGGGTGGAGGGCAGTGGCTGGGTGGTGGGCATCCCATGCAGTAACTGTCGACCCTGGTCTGGGGCAGGGCTGCTTGCCTTGCCGGCCCCCTGTTGTCTGAGTTCCCCTGTGTCCCTCGGAGGAGGACACATTTCCTCCCATTTCGTGGGTGAGAAATGGGGGCACGGGGTGGGGCTTCAGGTGCATCCACAAGAGCCCAGCCTCTGAGGTCAAGGGTCAGCACACCTGGGGTCAGAGCCCAGCCAGGAGGACTCGAGAGGTCCTTAACCCCTGCCCCAGCCTGTCTCTTCCTGTGTGAAAGGGGGATGGCCTGGCTATCGCAGGGTACTCGGGGATCCACCCCGTGTTGGTGGCAGGGGCACAGGGGGCCTTGAACCTAAGCACCCTGGCGGGCTCTGGGAGGGGGCAGTTTGGCTGGGACAGCAGAGGAGTGTGGGGTATGGGGCCCACGCCAGTGGGTACTCACGTCCAGGTAGAGGTTGAGGCTCAAGAATTTGAGGAGGCCCACGCAGCTGTTCACAGCCCGCTGCCGCTCTTGTGCTTTATCCGAGACCAGCCAGGTGAACAGGTGCTGCAATTGGGCGCGGGCAGAGAGGGGTGCTGCAGCCCGGACCCAGGCCCCACCCCAGGCCCAGGCTCCCTCACCCACAGCCCTGTCTCCTCGGGGACAGCCTCCTCTGTTGGCTCCCTGGCTCAAACCTGCCTGTGCTGGGCCTGGCACTGACCCCCCCCTCACCGACAGCAGGAACTGCAGCTCGTCCGCCGTGGGGTTCTGTTTGAGGAAGGTCTGCAGCAACTGGTCCAGGGCCTCTGAGGTCTTGTTGTAGAGGGTCTGTGTGGGGACAATGAACGGGTCAGGTGGCCACCAAGCTCCAGGGGGTGGACGGAGGGTGGAGGCCGTTGTGGGGCTGAGTGCTTCTGGCCTCTCAGTGCAATGGGAGCCCTCTCCCTGCACACTGCCCAGGCCAGGCTGCCCACCAGAGAGCACGCCCAGGAAGGGGCCCTCACAATCCCCATTTGGCAGCTGGGGAGACCGGGCAGGAGGGTGGTCTGGGCCTACCCCGTAGGAAGGCAAGCTCGTCACCAGCAGGGCTGACTCCCTGGGCGTGCAGCCTGCTCGGGCCCTGGCCTCAGGGCGACCTGTGCTGCCAGCACCACCCCGAAATTCCTCACAGATTTACACAGGAGTCCCACACTCTGGTTCTGCGGTGGTCCTGGCAAATCGCGCAGCTGGTGCCAATTTTGGGTTGCCCACACAAGGCCCCCAATCTTTCCTGCTTGGCTCGCCTGGCAGGATCAGGGAGGGAGGGGGTCACAGAAATGACCTAGCCCACTCTCTCTCCAACAGAGCCCATCGGAGCAGAGCCCTTGGGTGCTGGCCATCAACTCCCTTGAGCTCTCTGAGCTGCTGCTGGAAAGGCAAATACGGGACCTGGCAGGTAGCAGGCGCTCAGTTAACACCCGCTCCCTTCCGAGGCATGTGCAGTGGGTGCAGCTGGAGGCCCGGCCCGAGGGCCTTTATGGGTGTGGGACCTGCACCTGGATGTTTGGTGGCTCCAGGAAGAGGCAGGTGTGTTTCTCCAGGATGTCCAGCAGCGGCAGGGCCAGCACGCTCTGGAGGCAGATGGACAGGAGTCTCGATTTCTTCTCCAGGTCCAGGGGTAGCCTCAGCTTACTGTGTGGGGGACAGTGAGTGGTGAGGGAGGGGCGCAGGAGCCGGGTTTGGGAAGAGATGCCTGCCTGTGCTGCTGGGCGGCCTGGAGCACAGCCCCTCCTGGG
The DNA here is from genome assembly GCA_007922815.1 of Macrotus californicus. Lineage (NCBI taxonomy): Eukaryota > Metazoa > Chordata > Mammalia > Chiroptera > Phyllostomidae > Macrotus > Macrotus californicus. The sequence continues at coordinate 129,363 of VMDR010000201.1, read as the reverse complement.
TCTGAGGCGCTCCCCTCCCTCTCGCCCTTCTGCTTCCACCAGAGGCTCCTTGTGCACCTCTGCCTCCCCAGCCTGTCCCCTCTGTGTCCTGTGGCAGACCTCCCGTGCAGGTCACTTTGAGAAGGATCTGTGAGGGACTCTCGAGGCTCTGAGCCCTGACACCTTGTGCAGTTTGGCAGCTCTTCAGCTCTGGTCACTCAGTTGGGATTTGAACCTGGTCTAGCCACTCTGGGGAGGGCCTGCCTACCACCACTGCCGCCTGCTGAGGGCAGTGCCGGGCCTGTGGGATGCTTGGATGGGGCCCGCCGTGACCCTCTGCGGTTAGAGAGCGTGCGGTCTGAACTCCCCCAGCCTTTGCTTCCTAGTCAGACTCACTGGTCCTGGCCAGAGTAGGGAGGCCAGGTACCGCTTGCCCCGCCCATGGGTAGGGGGCTGTGCTGGCGTCCCTCAGCCTCCCTCCCTTCCCTGGGCTGTTGGCTGGCGTCCAGGCTGTGTCCCTTTGTATTTGTGTCAGCCCCCTCCCCTGACTGCTGAGTCTACTCTAGACTCTGCCCGAGGCTGGGACCTTGCCCTGACTGCTCTGACCTTGAGTGTCTAGGGCAGTCCACTCATCTGGGGACCCAATGCTTGGGCCTCCATGAGCTGCCCACTCCTGGCCACTGTGGCCACCATGGCCCTTCGCAACGGGGCCTTGACTTCTGACCTTCCCCTGCCTGCTGTCATGCTGGCATCACGCCCGACCCAACAGGCTGCCGTCTGATGCCGAGGAAGGCCCTGTGTGGGGCTGGGGGGCCTACCAGAGGCTGGAGATGACGTGGATGGCCTGCTGGCGAGCTGGCGTGTACAGCACGTCCTTGGGCTCTTTCTGCAGCAGGATCTGCAAGTGAGCAGGGGCAGGCTGTCACTCGAGCTGGGGCCAAGCCCACGCCCGACACTGAGTCCGACCTCTGCCCGAGGGCCTCAGCGCCCGGCACCCCTGCGCCCCGCGGGGTCACGCTCCAGGTCCTTTCCTGCCGGGTGGTCCAGCCCCCGCTTAGGGAGTGAGGGCACGGACTGGAGACTCAGACAGGTCATGTCTAGATGCTGCTTTGCCCCGTACCAGCTGCTCAACCTCGGGCAAGCCTCCAAACTGCTCTGAGCTTTGCTCATTCACAGACAGCATGGCTTGGTTGTGTGTGTTATGCGTGAGAAAAGGCACATGGAGCCGGGTCATGTGTGTGTTATGCCGAGTCACAGTGGGAGCTTGGCAGACGGGAACTGTCACTGTTACTATAACTGTCCACCACCCCTGTGTTTCCTCCCTTGCCTGGGGTCTGTGAGGCCACCGTCTCTACTGACTACTGGTCTCATCTAGGCCAATGGAAGCAGAACGGATGGCTTCGGCGTTTCTGGGCCTCAGCGATGTCCCCTGTTGGAGGAATGTACCTGGCCAGCTCAGGGTCAGTGGAAGGACCAAGTGAGGTGGGGGACATGGATGTGCTTCCGGGTGGGAAAGCCTGCGAGGGGCTTGTACCTGCTGTAGAAATTCATCTGCGCCACCCCTTCCCCAGAGGTGCCTCCTGTGACCCTGCTGCTCCGAGGGAGGGGCACCCCCGCCCCGCCCACCCCTACCCAGGACCGGGGCTCACCATCAGACAGTCTAAGAGCCCGGGCAGCTGGGAGAACTGGTAGCTGTGGGCAGTGCTGGTGTGGTTGATGGCCTCCACCAGCATGAGGACGGCAGTGAGGAAGCTCTGCTTCAGGGTCTCGTTCTGGCGTGTGGGGTCAGGCCCGGAAGCAGGGGGTGGGAGGGCAGGACAGAGTGGGAGCCTCAGCCACATGTGGCAGCAGGCCCTGCCGAGGGGGAGGGGGCGGCCCGGGTGTTGGACGTACCCAGGAGCTATAGCGGAAGAAGAAGACCATCCGTGACAACATGCTGTCCACCAACGGGAGGATGTGGGCCTTGGCCTTGACAGCCATCTGACCGTAGGCCAGGAGGATGGTGCTTGTGGCCCACTTCCACCGCAGGTCCTCCGAGGGCCCCTGGGTGGGTGGGTGCAGAGCATCAGGGCCTTGCAGTCCCTGCCCTAGCAGGGCACTGGAGGCTGGGTGCTCTGAGGGGTGGCGGGCCTCAGTTTACCTCAGTAGAAAACAGGGAAAATGTTTCTGTCCGTGGGAGTTATCTGGGGCACAGTAGCTGCTCTATCCACCCGTGGGGGCACGAGGTTGGCCTCTGGCCTTGTCTCATGTGTCAGACAAGACTCGCGGTCAAAGAGCTACGACAAACCCAAGCAGCCACCATCGCTGAGCCAGGGGCTGTCGCAGAGCGCTTCCCAGCACGGCTCATCTCAGTGCCCACAGCTGGCGGGGAGCAAGGGGGAAACTGAGGCACAGGGGGTCACACTGCAGGCTGGTGTAGAGGTGGGACCAAACCAGGGGCCAGGACGTGTGGTCCAAAGCTTGTGCTGGGGACCCTGCTGGGAGGCTCAGACCCTTCTGGAGGGCGGGGGCCCCCCACAGCCCCAGAGCCAGTACCTTCGGGGAGAAGCTATGGAGGCTGCATTTGATGGGGTCGCTCTGGCCGAAGTGCTCCAGGACGGCCCACACGTCGTCCAGGTGGCGGGCTGAGGCCAGCCCCGCTGTGATAGCCATTCCCTAAGGGTTGGGGGTGGAGTCCTCACACCATGTGGGGTCCCAGCGTCAGGCCTCCTGGCCCCTCACTGAGGGCATGGAAACTGAGGAACTGAGGCTCAGAAAGGGAGGGGCCTTGTCTGGGGTCCCTCCCACCCCGCACACTCTGGCACATGGAACTCCAAGCCCAGCCCTGTTGGGGTTTCTCTTATGGGGTCTGGAGGGTGGAGGGAGGCAGAGTGGGGTGTGACTCCCTATAGGCCCGTGCTCCCCCCACTCCCTGGCTCTGAGCAGACAGGAGCCGGAGGTCGGAACAACAGTTCAGGAACTAGGTGTGTGACAAAAAAGGGGACCCGAGCTGTGATGTGCTCAGTCTGGGATGGGGTCAGGGCTCAGCAGGTGACCAGGACCAGGTTGAGCCTGTGGACAGGGTTGGTCAGTCTGGGGACAGGCTGAGGGCTGATCCTCACCTCCCTCTGCTTGGGCCACCGGTGGGAGGTCTCCAGGAGGGTCTGCAGGTGTGTCCTGACTGTGGCGCTGTTGTCTTCCGCTTGAAGGATCAGCCCATAGAAGATGAACAGGAAGGCCTGGGGGAGGGTCAGCTTCCTGTCCTGAGTCTGACCCCGCTTTGTCCATCCATGGCCACCTGGATGACCTGCAGCCACCCTCTGAGGGACCATCTACTGCCTGCCTGCTGGGGGAGCTTCGGGGGTGGTCTTTGAGTCTGGCCCCTTCCCCTTCTTTTCTCTTGGGCCCACAGATTTCTTCCTAGGGCTCTGGCCCCACTTTGGGGAGATAGGTAGCAAGGTGACTGGTGGGGAGGCGGAGTGTGGCCCACCTTCTCCGGGGGCTGCTCCTGGTGTGTGTGGTCAGGCTTGGTGAGCGCCCACAGCAGCTCCTTGGACCAGACGTCCGAGTTCAGGAACTGGACCGACTTGGCGGCCATCTGTGAGTGGGTGGGGGTGGCAGGGCTGGAGTCCCTCCCTGCAAGCTGGGGCCTCCGCTGGCCCAGCCCCCTCCTTGTCCCTGGCCATTCAATGCCCTGACTCATCGGTCTGCTGCCCCCTTCCCTTTTCCAGGATGGGGTTCACCAGGAGGAACCCGAGCTCCTGGAGGTGTCCTTGTGGGCAGGTGTGTAATTACGGCCCCCACGTCCTTGAAACAGGATGGCTGGGAGCTCCTGGGTTTCCTGGGGTCGGTTTGGTCATTTGTGATTTTTCAGGGCGTTTGGCTGTTCTGTCTCCACAGCCCGGTTGCCTGGAATCGCACTGTGGACGCCGCCCCTGCTGGGTGTCGGTGCCCTGTGGGCTGTGCTTCCATTTTCTGGACTGACCCCTGAGGGGTGCGTCCCTGCACCTCCTCGCAATCCCTCACCTCGGGTTTTAGTCGCTCCCCCTCATTTGTGCCTTTACAGACTCCCTTCCATCCCTCCTCCAGTTTATTTCAGAATATAGAGCACCTTTTCATTCATTCATTCACTAACGTTTTAATCCTCATCTGAGAATATGTTTCTTATTATCTGCATTTTGCCGTGTATGACGTGCACGTGTTTGCTCGAATTTTTGAGGGAAAAACAAGGATGCACATTATACACGGGCATAGTAATCCCGTGCACAGCACACAGTTGTGGTTGCAGGTTACACAAGGCAAAATATGGTGATCTGACGGAGAGGAAGGGAGAGAGAGACAGATGTCCATGGGAGGGAGAAACATCGATTGGCTGCCACCCGAATGCGCCCTGACCAGGATGCATCAGTGACCCGGGCGTGTGACGAAGCCTCCTGGTGAACGGGATGATGCTCCAGCCAAGGGTGCCACCCAGCCAGGGCCCTCCTCTAGTTCTCATTCCTTCTGCTTTGGGTTTTGTAGGCTTTTTTTTTTTTTTTTTTCTGAGAGCTCCTTAAAGTGATGGCTTCGATGACAGGTTGGACACCTTTTTGCTTTTTTAATATAGGCATTTAGAAATAGCAATTTCTTTCTCACCACTGCTGATGGCTGAGCCCCACCCATTTCCACAGGCCGCGTTCCCCTCATCCCTCAGCTCACTCGTTCCCTAAGTCCCCCGTGTGTGTTCCCTTGTGACTCGTGGGTGCCTTGCAGCTGTGCTGTCTGCTTTCCAAATATTTGAAGTTTTTCCAGGCCTATTTTTGCTATTGATCTTTAATTTATGTTCTGGGCTGCGCATGTACGCAGCTCGATTTCAGTCCTTGTGCATTTATCGAAACTTTACATATGGCCCAGCAGTGACTGTTTACCTTCGAGAGGAATGTCAATTAAATCAATTTGGTTAATTGGGTTGTTCAAATCATCTGTGGTCTGAGTGGTTTTCTGTCTTATTTGTCTGTTAATTACTTGCATCGCTGCTGCGGCTGGTCCTGTTTTTACCAGAATACAGTGAAGTGGGACGGTGCTGCTGCACACACTGAACAAGCCCTTCCTTGGAGTTTTTCCCACAACCCTCACGACACACACCTGAGCTAGGTACTTTCATCCCCATTGGACAGGTGAGGAAACTAAGGTACCAAGAGGCAGTGGAGGTCTGTCATTCACCCGGCTGCGACTGGTTGAATTTGGACTTGAACCCAGGTGAGTGGGGGTCCCATATCCCTCCACCCAGCCACACAGGCCCTCATGTGGGTGGGCGGTCAGAGACGGACACCATGCCTCGGCTCCCGGGTCTTCAGTCTGCCCAACCTGCTCCCCCTTGCCCAGCTCAGAGATCCATCTGCCTTTGCATCCTCTCAGGCCTCTCAGTTGTGGACCCCACCCCCAGGAGGGGTGGGAAGGGCCTTGTATGTGTCGGGCACCAGCCCTGGGCCAGCCACTTAGGGGCCAATGTTCAAATCCCAAATCCCCCCGGGGACCAGCCCTGTGACTGTGGTCCAGTCCCCTCTCCTCCCCAAGCCTGTTTGCTTATCTGTAAAGTGGGGCTCCCCTCACCCCCACGTGTTGGTGTGCTGCCCGCTCCCCTGTCACTGCTGCCCAGGCTCCCTCCCTACCTTGCTCAGCTGCTCCTCCCAGCTCGCCTTCTCAGCCGGGCTGATGGGTCCCTCTGTGGGAGAGAGTGGTCGCTGGAGGCTGGCCTGGTGGCTGGCCACAGCCAGGGCTGGACCTCAGGCTTCATGTCCTCCATCCCTTGGGCCCTGGACCAAGTCGGGGTCCCTGCCTGTCTCAGCTCCAGGGTGGAAGTGGGCTCCAAGGACTGAACTGTGGTTGAATTTGGGGTCCAGAGCCAGCCTGGAGTTGTGGCCCAGTGGGCTTTGCTGTGTGACCTTGGGAAGCCTCGTGAGGCTCACCGGTGGCCCTTGGAGATGTGCTGGGCTTCCCACAAGGGGAGAAAATAAGGCTGAGAGAGGCGGGCGTTGTGACATGGGAAACCCAGCCTCCGAGGGAGGGGCTGCAGCTGCTTCAGGGTTGACCCTGGGGGTCTCAGAAGCCACCCCAGGCACAGGGGGACCTCTGCCCAGCCTGCAAGTCCCAGGGCAGGGCTGCAAAGCTGAGGCAGGCTGGAGCCTGCCTTCTCCCAGACCATAGAGTTTCAACTCCCGAGCATGGCCTTTGAGGCCACACTGCATCCTGCACTGTCCCCAACCTCTCGCTGACACTGCTGACCAGTTCCTCCCTAAGGTCCTGAGGCACGTACACCATTCCCTCCTCAAACTCCTCCTCCCCCGCTAGGCACAGCTTTAGACCTGGCTGTCTCCTCCAGGAAGCCCTCCCTGATGGCCACCAGGGCGCCCGGTGCCTCCCCAGCTGAGCAGTGGCGGGCTCAGCTCATGCTGGTGAGTGGCTGAAGGGATGCCCAGTGACAGCTGGCGTTTGCTTTCCCGTGAGCTCCTAACAGCAGGGAGCCTGGCATGGGCTGGGCCTCAGTCAGCATTTGCTGTCTTGCCCTAGCTGGGCCCTCACCCTAGCGAGGCCCCGACTTCAAGTGGGAATGGGGCAGCCCAGCTGGGCAGGGCTACCCTTTCACAGGGGTCCCAGCAGGGGCCGGCCGGGCTTGCGGGCTGTGGGGTGCTTGGTGGGCGGGATTGCGCTCTGCCTCACCCCCAGAGCCCTCCTGATCTCTCTCTCCATGACCTGCCCCACCCATCCCCGCTGGCCTGGGAGCAGAGGGTGGCCCGGGGTGCCTCAGGACCCAAGACTGGACGTACGTTGAGAGGTCAAGACACCCATCACGTAGAGGAAGCTGCGGTGTGGGAAGATGCCAGTGAGGACCTTGGTCTCCAGGTGCTGGGCCACCTGCCGCCACGAGTGCCTGCAGACGGCCACCAGCAGGTTGCTGGCCGCGTCCTGGTAGGCCTCTTTCAGCTCCTGCGGGCGAGGGGGCAGGCGTGAGAGTGTAAGAGCGTGCGCTCCTCCTGGGTGCTGGGTGCTGCAGCGTCTCTCACTGGTCTCCGGCCTCTGTGATGGGTGGGGGTGGGGTGAAGCGGCTGAAGAAGTGGTCAGGCACCAGATGCCCTCCCCACCGCGCACACCTGTGGGGTCCCGCGGCTCTGGGGGCCTGGTGTCTGGAGGGGCTGGGTGTCCCCCAGCACCGCAGGGCCTCAGCCCGCAGGCTGGGCACTGGACCGGGAGGGAGACACAGAGCTGTGACGTGGGGGTGCGGCAGGCCGTGGGCTCACCTGTTCACTGCACAACAGGCTCCACATCCTATCAGCCCACCTGTGTGTTTTGGGGAGCCTGATCGACCCCTGACCCTGCAGACAGCCCCTCGGGGGAAGGCCCGGACGTGGGAGTGAAAACAGCCCACGACCGCAAACGTGGTGAAGCCCGGACACAGGCAGCTTGGAGGAGACAGAGGCCAAACAGAGATGGAAACTTCCAGCAAAACTCTCTTTAATATCCTCTGAGAGATAAGCTGTCGCATCCGTGCACATACGGACAGCGTGTGCGGGAGAGGAGCATTCTGAGAACGAATCAAGATGTCTTGCAAGTCAAAGATGCGCAGGCACGGATGGGAAACTCAGAAGGTTCGGGAGATAAGGATGAACTTCAGAGCGGGGACAAAGGACAGAGAGATGAAGAAGGAGAGAAAGATAAGAATATTAGGAGCCTTCGAAAGCGCCTTATCTGAGCTGTGGTCGTTCCTGGGGCCTGGAACAGACATGCCAGGCATTGTCCCCAGCGTGTCAACGCCAGCCACTTTCCAGGAAACGAGGACGCAGGACCGCCAAGCTCAGTGGCTAAGAGCAGCCCCAGAGCGAGGCACACCACTGCGGAACCGCAGAGCGTGCAGGACAAAGAGAAGGTTCCAGAAGCCTGCCAGCAGAAAAGCAGGCCGAGGATAAAGGAGCAGTGTTCAGATGGGCTCTGGAGTCCCCACAGCTGCACTGGGGGCAGGAAGATGATGGGGTGATCATTGGTGACGCATATAGTCCAGGCAAGTAGCAGAGAGGTTTCCAGAAAGGTGCCACCTCAAAGCTGTGCTTCCCAAGCCCCTGTTCTCAAGAGGCCCCTGGAGCCCGTGTCTGCATGGGGAGGGAGTAAACGGGGACCGAGGGAGGCTTGGGGAGGAGGGGATGGCGTCTCCGACAGAGGTGGGGGCAGACACTGCAGAGACAGGCTCGGCTGGCCTGGGCCTGCCCTCCTCTGTGAGTACCCCCAGAGAGCCGGCCCCGATCCCGCTGGGTTCGGCTCCCCACACTGCCCAGAACTGCCACAGGCTGCCCTAGGGGGCTCCTGTCCACCCTTGGTGGGGCTGCAGGCTGGCTGCACCTGGACACCCTGCAGCCTCACCCAGCCGGGTCATGCTGCCCTTCCCCTAGCTCTTAATTATTATTATCAGTCTGTCAATTATACAAGATGCCTGCACTTTTAAAATGTGCCTCATTTACTTCACAAACCGAGTTACACCTTTTCTTTTACAATTTAGGAAGAGCTTGAGAAGAACAAATATTGTAGGGCGTGCACACCTTGTTTTCCTGACTGGGGGGGGCGCAGGCCTCTGTGGGGAGCGTGGAACTTGTCACACCTGTGCTTGCCAGCTGAGCAGTGACCACAGGCAAGTCTCCTGAGCGTACCCCCCGCCCCTGGCCCCTCCATCCTTGTAGGGGGTTAAATCACACACATTCCTGCCTCGTGGGGTGCCAGGGCTTGGACCCTCATGGTGACTGGTCACTACTCTCCAACCGTCACTGGTCATATGTTTATTGGCTTATCTAGCCTGGGGCTGCCCTGGGCTAGAGGTCTGAGTGGGAGCCACAGGCCCCAGGCCCCAAAGCCACCCCAGCTGAGACAGCTGGCTGGCCTGGGGCAGCCCCTGGAGTGTTGCTGGGGGCGGGGGGGGGCAGTGGCAGGTGTGTGGTGTGGGTGGTCCAAGTCAGGACCTGTGTGTCTCCATTAGGCAGGACCCTGAAGGTGGGCGACCCAGGGCTGAGGGACAGCCCGGGGGTGGGTGAGACTCGCAGAGACTTCCAGAGGCTGGGGGTGGGAAGCGCCAGTGGGAATGGTGAGGAAGGGGGTGGGGAGGGTGGCCCGGAGCCCATGGCAGGGCAGGGGCCTGTGGGGAGTGGGTGCTGAGCCGCAGCAGACATCAGGCTGTTCCGCTTACAGCCCCTGCGGCCCAGACACGGCGAACTCTCTGGGCCTCGCCTGCCTCCCCTGTGGAGTGGGTGCATGAAGTTGTCCCTTGGAAGGGGCTGGTGGCAAGAAAATGGTGAAATGGGCAGGGCAACCCAAGGCCGGGCCGTCCCAGCATCCTTGGGTCCCGGGGCAGTTGCCTGCACCCCTGGGAGCTGGGGAGAGGGGAGGCCCACCGTGGACTTGGTCATGTTCTCCAGGGCCAGATTTATGAAGGTTTTCTCCCAGGTCTCCTCCAGGGAGTCACTGGCTCCGATGATAGTCTCCAGAACGTGGAACAGCTGCAGCTTGTGCCAGCTGGAGACCTGTGGGCGGCAGAGCGGGCAAAGGTTTAGGGCCACGTTAGGGGTCTCCGTGAGAGCTTGTGGGGCGGGGGTGGGGGCCCGAGGGGAAGATCCCAAGTGGATGCATTTGGCCATTTGGCCAGTAACCAGTTAGTGAACACCTACAACGAGCTTATGCAGGCCTTGAACTAGGTTCTGCAGAGACAGATGGACACAAATTTGTCTGTGCTCAGGAACCGCCATGGGGGTTGAAAAGCGTTCCATCTCTGAAGCCAGTTTATTTAGGCGTTCCTGTGTCCACTCGTTAGAGCTCACACACGTCTTCCCCAGAAATCATCCACCCAAAGATCCACCCCACCAACGATCCAGATCCATCCATCCACGCTCCCCGCCAATCCATCCACCCACACACCCACCCTCCCATCTCGGCCACTTGATGGCTCTGTGACTTCAGGCAAATCACCTTCCTTCCCTAGCCCTCAGTTTCCTCATCTATGGGGGTCATAATATCTGTATCATGAGATTGTTCTCAGGTTAGTCAATGCGTTCCGGCCCATTTTCCCCCTTCCCCCCTCAGCCCTTTGGACAGATGAGGATATTGACTCGCCCCAAACCACGTAGCTGCTGGTGGAGAAGCCAAGATTTGAGCCTGCCTTGGGACCCAGCCCACCCCCTGCTCTGCATGCCCCTGAGAGTGGCCGAGCAGCGCCCACCTCGGGGTTGTCCACAAAGTAGTCGTGGATGGTTTCCAGCACCAGGCCGGGGGCCTCGTGGGCCATGCTCTTGATCTTCTTGATAATGTAGCCCAGGCGGGTGGCGTCTGAGACACCCAGGTCTCGGAGCATCTTGAAGCAGATTGCTAAAGCGTGTGGCAAGGGGGTGTGAGGTGGGTGGGCTGTGGGAGGGCGGGGGCCAGCAGGGCTGCGTGGGCTAGGTGTGGGGAGACGTGGTCTGAAAGGGAGGGCTGGAGTGTTGGGTGCGTTCCTGGGCCTCCTGACTGTCCGGTCCTCTGGGGGTTCAGGACCCAAGCAGCAGGAATGCACGCATATTTCCATCCGTTCATTGGGTCAGCCAGCTTTTCATCCATTAATCCCTTCATCTGCCATCCACCTATCTGCCGATCCATTGTCCATCCACCTCTACATTCATACATTTGTTTGTTCATCAGTCCATCTGTCCCCCACTCGTCTGTCCATCCTTATACTCAGCCACCAATCCAACCATTAATACATATATCCGTCTGTCCACTCATCGATCTATCCACTCATCGATTCATCTGTCCATCCATCCATCCATCCATCCATCCATCCATCCATCCATGTGTCCATCCATCCATCCACCCATCATCTATCCATCTTCCCATCCATAAATCCATCATCCATCCCGCTCTCTCTCCACCTGTTCATCCCTCCGTCCAGCCAGGCATCACTCAATGACGCTCACCCTGGGTGGTCAGAGGGCTAGGTGGGGGCTTAGAGAGGAGTCAGGGTGTGGCTGTGTATTGAAGGGGCCTCCAGCCCTGGGGCCCCTGCCTAGCACCAGCGGACTCTGGTTCTGTGGCCATGAAAGGCTCTGGGCACTCAGAGGGTGGGGGCAGTAGTCCTGGCTGACAGGGAGGGGCAGTCAGGACTGGGTCTCAAGGGAGGCAGTCTGAGGTCCAGGCCCGTGGTCACCTGTACTGCAGGCTTTCTCCAGGAACGCCCTGTGCTCCTGCGGCGCCAGGGCGGCCTGGCTGCTCTGTGACTTGCACAAGAGGATGGTGGTGGGGTGCGCCACTCTGTCCCTGCGGGCGGAGCTCTGAGGTGCCTTCCTGTAAGACAGGTCCCTCACGGACTCCGAGATGCGGGAGGAGATTCTGAAATGGAAAGGGGGTCCTGGGTGCCCATGCCTGAGTGCCCGTGTGTGTTCAGGACGCTGGCGCAGGGGACACTGAGAGCACCCTGTTTGGGTCAGGCTGGGTCCTGCCCTCTCAGGTGTCTGCCCTTCTGTTCAGTGGACTGACAGCCAGGGGGAGGCACGAGGCTGGCCGCCTCAGAGGCACTGTTGAGTCGGAAGTATCCTATGGGCCCGGGGTGGGGGTCCTGATTTCTCAGCAAGTGTTGGCGGGCTGGACATGGTGGGTAGACTGGGGGGGGTCAGGGTCGGGCATCCCGGCTCCAGCTTTCACTCAGACTTAGAGGAAGATCCAGGCTTCTCAGGACCACGCGAGATGCCCTGGCCACCACCTGTGCCTGGCAGGGTCTAGGACGGAGGCCAGAGAGCGTCCGGAGCAGGTGGGGGCAGCAGCATATTAGAAGGACTGTGTCTCAGTCTTTCCCCCTCCATGTGCTCCACCACGTAAGAGATGTGTCCGGTCACGTCACTCAAAACCCTCCTGTGGCTCTCCATTAAAAAAAGCTACAAGAACTAAAAGGTGAGTTGATCGAATTTACAAGTATAACGTCAATGTGTAAAGTCAGCCCTATTTCTGTACGCTAGCAACAAGCAATTGGGAGCTGAAATTCCAGGGGTCCCAGGCGTAGTAGCACTGAAGATGATGAGGTGCACAGGTGTAACCCTAACACATGATTGCGAGACCCATGCGCTGGGAAACACAAACACGGCGGAGGAGATCGGGAAGGCTTTGATGGGAAGAGACTCACCAGGTCATGATCGGAAGGCTCAGTATTGTCAAGCTGTCTCTTTTCTCTGAATTTATCTGAATATTTATTACAATTCCAGTGAAAATCCCAGCAGGATTTTTGTGTGTCTGGTAATCAACAAGTTGTTTTTAAAACTTACGTGGAAAAGTAACAACTGACTTCAAGATCTGTGGCAAAGCTGTGGTGGATGAGACAGCGCAGAAACAAATGAATGGAGCGAAGCGCAGAGTCCAGAAAAGGGGCGCCACGCACAAGGCCAGCTGGCTCTTAACAGAAGTGCAGAAGCAATTCAGGGACGAACCAGTGGGGCGATTATTGGCATATACATGCAAAACCTCCCGATTTTGCTTCGATCTATCTACGTACAAAAATCAACTCAAAGTAATTCATAGACCTAAAAGTAAAACCTAAAATTCTAAAACTTCTAGAAGAAAATATGGGAGGGAATCTTCATGATCTTGGGTTGGACAAAGACTTCTCAGATGGACACCAGAAGACTCCTAAACACGGGAAAAATCATCAAACCGGGTATCACCCGAATGCAGAGCACCTGCTTTTGGAAAGCTGCCTGTGACAGAGAAGAGGGGCTGTGGACTTGGGGGGAGCCTTCGCGGACCCCGCATCTGATGAAGGCCTCTGCCCAGAATACACGGAGAACACAAAACAAACTCACCGAGAAACTCAAAATTGGGCGAAAGACCGGGACAGACACCCCCCCACCCCGAGGAGATAAAAAAAATGGAGAATAAACAGCAAAAGTGCTGGGCACCCTCCCCCGTGAGGAAGACAAACGAACGCCCCCGCGGGACACTTCGACCCAGCGACTGGACGGTGTCAGTCAGGGGAACAGGGAACAGCAAGTGCGGCAGAAGGCACAGCATCACCGGGCGCCTCCTGCCCTGCGGGGGGTAAGTGACGCCACACGGCCAGTGGGGGAGGTGCTTGGTACGTCCGAGGGAGCTGGACGTGTGTTCACCATCCCACGCGGCTCTTTCACACCTAGGCACTCACTCCAGTGCAAGGGCAGCTGATGTTCACGCCGCACTCCGCACACATGTTTACAGTGGCGTTACCCGCAATAGCCCCGTGTGAGAAACATCCACGTGTCCTTAAAGAGGCGAGGGCATAAACCGCGTTCAACCCGTGGATACTGCTCAGCGCTAACAGGAACCGAGTGGCCTAGAAAGGCCGCGTGCGGGGATGCCTTGGCACGTTGCTAAGGGGCAGAAACCTCGCCCCAAGTCCTGCAGCACCCGGGGCAGGCTGGCCCTCCTGGCCTTCACTCATTCAGGGGGTGCTTGTTCAACGCCTGCGGTGTGCCGGGCTCCACCCAGGGGACAGAACACATGGAAACCCCTGCCCTCGAGGTGCTCCCGTTCTTGGGGGAGAGACAATGAACAGACAAGGAGCTACACACTGTGTCAGCTGGGGACAGGGACATGGGGGGAATCAAGGGGGACGCGATGGGCAAACTGTGGGGTCAGACTCTAAGAAGCCTGGTTCAGGGAGTTTGGCCGAGGACGTGTGCATAGTGTGCTGGCTGACTGAGGAAACGAATGAGCGACGAATGAGTGAAGGCCTCCGGGAATGGGGCAGCTCCCCGGCTTCCCTTCTCGTCACCTCGCCTCCACCGCGCCCAGTGAGGGTGGCCTCACACCAGCCCCACGACCTACCTGCCGGGACCCAGAGAGGCCCAGTGACCTGTCCCAGGACCCACGGCCTCCGCCAGATGGTGCTGGTTCAGAGCTGGGCCCTGACCCTGAGGCCGCATCCTGGAGAGCATGACCTTCCACACGAGGCCTGGCTGGCGCCAGCTCCGTGCCCTGCAGGGCAGGCCCCGGGCCACAATGGCCACAGGCACCACTGCCACCTGCTATCTCACCCCAAATCAGCCCAGCCTGTGGCCAATGTGTTTTTAATACAAAGAAACAATCAGAACACAACCAGCCACAGATGTGGCGATGAGGAGACAGGCCTGACCACCCCTGCGGAGACAAGGTGCGCCCATCAGACCCAGGGAATCCGAAGGTGGAGACTGCTCCCAGAACAGTGCCCAGGGAATGGCTTGCAGGCTGGCTCCGAAGCTGAGTCTGGGGGGCTGGGCATCCCCGTGCCCCAGGGAGGGTGCCCTCCAGCCTAGGGCTGAGCAGGCAGAGGAAGGTGGAGCTGCCCCTGGGGCCATCCAGGACACTTGGGACACTGGGGCCCGAAGGCCTGAGAGGAACCCTCTTTGAGGAAGAAGCCGAAGCTCAGGGAAGCAGTAGGGCAGCCTGTCCGCCTGCCCACTCCCACAGCAGGTGTGCAGAGTGGACCGGCATGCGGCTGGCCACACCTTTGGTCCTCATCAGCAGCCCACAGCCACGTGGCTGAGTGTAGTTTCCTAGCCGCCCTCCCCAGCTGCTCGTGACTACTGGGCGCCCCCCTCCCCAGGGCCTGGGGGTCTGCCCTCGTGCCCCTCAGGGAGGCTTTCTCCCTAGAGACGGAGAGGCCAGGGCCCTGTGGGACTCGGGGCATTGGGATCCCCTCCTGGCGCTGGCTGACCTGGTGTTCTGGGACGGAGTCGTTGACATGCGGTCAGCCGTGGTGTGGCTGCCTGGCTTTTTCAAATGTTTCCGGTCCATGTTCGAGTGTGGTTAGGAGAACCCACAGGCCCTGTCCTCATGCCCAGCAGGGCAGCCCTCTCTCTGGGCCTCCCCGCCCGGCCCTGCCAGCCCTGACCTCACCCCTGAGGTCACAATGGTGCCGGTGTCCAGGGCAGCTTTCCAGGGACAGTGGGGTGAAACAGGACACGGTGGTCTGGGCGTGCAAGTGCCTGCACTTGAGTTCCCAGTGTGGCCTCGGACCCGACCTTCCGCCTCTGGTTCGCAGCGGGGCCCTGAGACTCATGGGGCCCGCCTCCACAGACACCGGGCAGACCCTGAGACAGAGGAGCCTGCCAAGCTGGGCTGGGACTCCTGGCCCGAGAAACCCTGGGCCAGCAAGTGTGCGTTGTAGGCAGCACGTTTGGGGCCTTCGGTCCCACAGCGGTGGGTAAGTAACCGCCACGTGTTCTGTGCCAGGAGGCAGTAGAGTCGGGACTGTGTGGGCTGCAGAGCAGGGCTGGGTCCAGAAGGCAGACTGGGGACACCCCGCATGGGCCCTTGTCACTGTATTCGACTGTTGGAGGCCCTCGGGTGGGGTGAAGAGGAAGGAGGCTGCAGGGACCATGGGACCATGGGTGACAGGACCTGCTGATGGGCCAATGAGCCTCAGCCCCTCGGACGCCCCCCTCTGCCCAGCCAGCCCCCAGACTGGAGGGGTGCTGGCCACCGTGCTGTGTGGGCAGCCCCAGGATTCGGGAGACAGCCTTGCTCCCAGGACGGGGGCCACAGTGGGAGTCTCAGAGACAACGACAGGCCCTGTCCACTCCCCAGGCCACAGAGGCTTTAGGGCTGGCCCCCGGGGCTCCGACCCCAGCTCTGCTACTGCTGGCCGGACAGCCTGTCCAGGGCCCTGACCCCTTTGTAAATGGGCCAACAATGCCCACCTCCCCCGTATGCATGGAGACATTCATGCTCTTCTGTGAGCGATGCTCAGGGTGGGACGGAGCCCCAACCTGCACAGCTGCCGGGCTCTCTGGGCAGCCGCTCCCCGTGTTGGTGTGGAAGGCTGCCTGACCTTCCAGGCGGGTGCTCGGAGTCTGGCTGGGTGATGAGGGGGCCTGAGGCTGGTGGGGTGAGGGGAGAGTCAGAAGGAGGGCTTGTTTATGGGTCCTACCAGGCCTTGGGAGCTGTCCTCTGCGCATTATGGGGTCATTTGTCACACAGCAGCCCCAAAGCTTCTACCCCAACACCAGCCCAGCAGGTGGGGGCTGTGATTTTCCCCGAGGCCGAGGGAGGGTGCCCTTCCCAGAGGTTGCGCTGGAATGAAGGGGTCAGCATGTAACCCAGCTCCCCTGGACACCTGCCTTCCCTATCCGCCCACACCCTGAAGGGCACTGAGTGACCAGTCCACGGGTCCTGCCCTGAAGGAGGGTCCCTGGGAGGCCTGACCGCACCAAGCTGCCAGAGCATGGGCTTGGGGCATGCCTCTTCTGTGAGAAGGGACCCAGGCCTCTGGGCGTGTTCCTGGCAGGCATTCATCCAGGGGCCTCAGCCAGTGAATGGGTGGAGCCACCCTGTGAATGTCCTGGATAGTCCTTAGGTCTTCAGGAATCTGGGTTCTGGTTGTTAAACGAGATCGGTTGGCCCTGTCTCCCCGCCCCCCAGCTCCTCCCTCTGGGACCTGGCAGCGGGCTCCAGCCCTTCCTGGCTCTGGAACTCACTCCCCTCTCTGGGCCCCCTGTGCAGGGCAGTGAGAGCATCCTCTGATGGGCCCCTGGGGTCAGTCAGGGTCCTGCCAGCCCACCCAGGCTCCCCTGCTGGGCCCATGAACCCTCACACCCCTGGTGCTGCTCCTCCTGGGCACCTTGACTCATGGCCCTGGCCAGGCCTATGCCCCTCCCCCCACTCCCAGCCCTGAGGCTCCCCGTATTGGCCCTCAGCTCATGGCCAGGTTCACCCAACTGGACCCTGCAGCCCACAAAGGTGGAGACCCGGAGTTCCCTCCCTGCTGGGCTCCAGCGCCTAGTATGTGCCCACGATGTGCCTGCTGGTGGAAGAAGCACAAGCCTCTGTGTAGGGGCTGCCCAAGAAGGGGCCCTGCCTCATGGGCCTGGGGCCCTGGGGACCCAGAGTCAGAAGCAGCCTCCTGGGCCCCAAGCAGCTGCCCTTCCCAGAAACACTCCATCTTCCAGAGCTCCCTCCCCCTTCACACCCCTCTCCTAATCTTTCACAGAAGAGGGAAAAGAGGCAAAATAAAGAGGTTTTCTCCTCCGCTTTCTGAAAATGAGATTTTAAAAATAACTGCAAGGCAGTGGCAGGAGGGATTACCTGGGAAGAGTGGGCTGCACAGATCGGGCCTGGCAAGGCCTCTGGCCCCTCCCCCACCTCGGTGCCCTTGGCTCCCCAACCCGACCCCCCTAGGCTGTGCCCTCCCTCTCTCTCTGCCTGGCCCTTGTCTGCCCCTCAGGGCGGCAGGAAAGGGGAGCCATGCAGTGGGGGGGCTGCTGAGCGTGGAGGTGACTGTGCCTCCGGAAGGTGCTCCTGACCAATGCCCTCCCTCCTGCTCCTGGCTCACTGCTCGGTAGCCTCACTCGGCCTCCCGGGCCTGTCCTGGTCCTTGGGGCCCTGCGCTTTTTCTACCTCTGGGTCTTTGAGTACAAGGTCCCTGACCACCCCACCTTCATGTGACGTGCAGTCGTCACCCTCAGCTGCAATGTCATTCCCCCACGAGACTGTCCCTGGCACCGAGTGGCACTGAGGGGTCCCTCCACCTGCCACTGTGACAGCTCTCCACTCTCTCCTGATCACAATTGGTGTTTCTTTCTTTCTTTTTTTTTGAGGCTTCATTTTTTTATTGTTGCTCTATTACAGTTGTCCCAAATTTTCCCCTTTGCCCTCCTCCGCCCGCCCCACTCTGTGGTCCGTGTCTGTGAGTCATTTATATGTGTTCTCTGACTAGTCCCTTCCCCTTCTTTCCACCATTATCCCCTTCCCCTCCCCCTGGTCACCGTCACTCTGTTCCTTGTCTCCACGCCTGTGGTTCTATTTTGCTCATTAGATTCCTCTTACAGGTGAGATCGCACGGTGTTTGTCCCTCACCGCCGGGCTTCTTTCACTTAGCACGATGCTCTCCAGTTCCAGCCATGCTGTCACAGAAGGAGGGGAGCCCCTTCCTTCTCTCTGCTGCGTAGTGTTCCATTGTGTAAATGTGCCACGGTTTTTTTAAAGCTGAAGTATGCTAATTTAGATCGATTGTTTCTTTCTTTTTTTAAAAGACTTTATTTATTTATTTTTAGAGAGAGGGGAAGGGAGGGAGAGAGAGAGGGAGAGAAACATTAATGTGTGGTTGCCTCTTGTGCACCCCCTCCTGGTAGACCTGGCCCACAACCCAGGCACGTGCCCTGACTGGGAATCGAACCAGCAACCCTTTGGTCCGCAGGACAGCACTCAAACTACTGAGCCACGCCAGCCAGGGCTGTACCACACTTCTTTGATCCACTCATTGCTGGTGGGCACTTGGGCTGTTTCCAGCTCTTGGCTATTGTAAGCAGCGCTGCTGTGAACGTAGAGGCACGTAGGCTCTTTGAGTCGGTGAATCGGGATTCTTAGCAGCTGGTGTTCCTTTCATTGATTGGTTAACTTGTCTTTTGCCTTACAGCTGAGCTCTCTGTGGCGGGGCCCAGGAAGCAGACGGTTCTGGCCCCCACTCACATCCCATGGGCGCTTACTGTTCCCATGGTTCCATGCCAGCCCTGGCCACAGGCCGAAGGTGCCAGAGAAACAGCCCTTCTGGGAGCAGCACTGAGCCCATGACCAGCAGGTGGGTGGGCGACTGGTGACAGGAATGCCCAGTGGGATCGAGCCCCAGTGGCTCCCAGATGACCACTTGCCTGATGACACCCTTCATCGGCCTCCTCCTGACCCCTGGAGACGCCCCCCAGTGGCTTCTTGCCCTCACACCACTGCCCCAGAGATTCCTATGTTCCAATCCCTGGAACCTGTCATTGTTAGCTCATATGGCAAGAAATGACGTGGTGGCTGTGATTAAGTCAAGGGCCTTCAGATGGGGCGGTTATCCCGGGTCATCTGGGTGGGCCCTACAGGTAATCACAGGTATCCTCTGAAGAGGGAGTTCCGATGCCGGCAGAAGATGAGGAACCGGGGGCAGAGACTGGGATGATGTGGCCCCAAGCCAAGGCACACCAGTAGCTGCCAGATGCTGGGAGAGGCAGGAACAGGCCCTCTCCTAGAGCCTTTGGAGGGAGTGCCGCCCTGCCCACACCCTGATTTCAGCCCAGTGACATTGTTTTAAGCCACCCAGTGTGTGGTGACCTGTGGCAGCAGCCCTAGGAAGTGAACAGAATGGGCTTTGCAAAGTCCAAACTAAGATACCTGGGCCTGTCTTAATTATTGGGGCAAACTGGAAGTTTTCCCTCCGAATACTGGGCACCTGGCTGCCCAGGTGTGGACTGCACTTTCCAGCTTCCCTTGCAGCTAAGAGTGACCATGTGACTAAACTCTCACACCCCGTCTGAGATGTGAAGTGCACCATTTCCCCTGGCGAGGTAACCCTCTCCCTGGGGTTGGAATGCAAAGTGGTGAGACTCTATTCAACCCAGCCAATAAACAATTCCCTTTCCGAGTCTCAGTTTCCCCATCTGTACAGCAGGGCTGGAACCAGTTTACCTGAGATTAAAAGAGAAAAGTGATCACCCTGCAGGAGGGATGGTGTGATGTGACAGAACAGACATTTGGCCTGGTCATACAGGAATGCCCCGCTCTCCCGGGCCGGGCTTCCTAGCCAGCTGGGATGGCTGCCAGTCTCAGGGGCTGTGGCGCCCCAGCTGGAGCCCTCTCAGCTGTCCTCTGAAAGCCCTTGAAGTGTGAGGTAGGTCCACTCACAGGAAAGAACGGAGGTGGCACAGGAAGTGACCAGCATTCCCCTGCACTGCTCTGGCAGGGAGGAGGGGGCCCCCACAGCTTCCTCCCCTGTACCCTTTGCTGGGGCAGGGAGCAAGACCCATCTAGGACAGCAGGGGGTACTTTGTGGGGAGAGGGGTTTCCACCCCCTACCAGGGGTCTGGCCCAGACAGGTTCAGGCCTGCCTTTGCTGGGCTCTCAGGGAAGTGGCAAGACAGAGCAGGCTCCTCACCATGGCAACCACGCCTCCCCACCCATCCACTCACAGGGCCTTCCTAGGCCTCCTGGGTGTTCCAGGCCAGCCCAGTCTGACCTCCATTCACTGTGGAGATGCTGGGAGGGGGCTGCTGAAGCCTGGAGTGCCCATGGGGTGGGGTGGCCAACCTCTGCCGGGTCGTGGCCTCTACACCACGTGGGCACTTACAGGATAGGGGCTGTGGACACCAGGGCGACCTGAGCCGAGGGGAAGGGGTCATGGGGGTCCATGAGCTGGGGGGCTGGTGCAGGTGGGGGTGGCCTCTGAGTGGCAGGTGAGCTGCAGGGCTGTGGGGGAGGGCCTGCTGCCCCTACTTATGTCCCCCACCCTCTCCCCTGCCAGCCCGGCTCCCTGCCAGGTGGGGCCCTTTAAATACAAAGTTCTTTCCTCCCCAGGAGGCCCCTCCCCCAGTCTCCTGGGCAGCCAGGTAAACAAGCCTGACCCACAGCCTGCTGACATGGCCTCGCCCTCTTCCGGGGACCCCAGCAAAGCAAATCTGCCACCTCTGCCTCCCGCACCTCCTCCAGGTGAGACACTGGGTGGGGGGAGGGACGGAGGCAAGGGGGTGTCAGTAGCATCTGTGACAGAGTAGGCAGCCAGCCCAGCCCTTCTTACTGGCAATGCCACAATGGGACCGAGAGGGGCAGGGGCCCCATCCCATGACTGACCCCTGTCTTTCCTGCTCTAGTCAGGACCAGCTGTGCTGCCCCTGCCCCGACCCCCCCAGCCCTGGGCATCCTGCAGCCCTCGCACCCTGAACCCGGGGGTGGGGCAGTGTCCTCGTCATTCCTCAGGGCTCCTTCCAGGTCATTCTCTGGCCCCCTCCCCCACCACATCCTTCACCCCCCTGCTGCTCTGGTAAGTACACTCCACTGCCCCTGCTGGGGAGGGGTAATCATGTCACACCCCCAACCCAGGTTATTTCCCCCACTCCTCCCACCTCTTTGAATTTGGGATTCTGGTCACTGACCCTCTCCATCTCTGCTGTGGAAACAGTGGTGATTTCTCCTGTCACACTGGCCCCTCAGTCCCCATCCCCCCACCCCCCAGGCCTGGTCATGTCCGGGCCTTGCCCCCCAGGAGTCCAGGAGCTCCACCCCCACTCAGGCTCTCTGCAGCAGGACTCCAGCACTTCTGGGGGGGGGGCACAGTTTCTAGCAAGTTCCCACCTCCTCCCACAGGTCCTGTCTCCCCTGACCCTCCCCCTCTCCATCTCTGTCTGCAGAATCATATCACCCTCCCGCCCTCCCCACCCTCTCTTTTCTGTTGTGTCAGCCTGGTGGCCCCCCAGCTTCCCACCCACTCTCGTCCTGGGCCCATGCACCTGAGCAGGGCTGAGGAACTCCACTAATGCCTGTGGGGCTTCCTGTGAGGCTGGGTCCCTGCCCGGTCCCTGCATTCCTCCTCTGTCCTGCCTCTCACAGAGCACACGCCCCTCCTCTCCCTCCTCACACTCAGCTGGGGGCCTGCCCCCCCCAAACTTCAGCCCTGAGAGGAGGTCTCCTGTGGGTTTTGGGCACCATGAGCCCCGCCCCCTGCACTTGTGCCCCAGGTGCTGTTCGCCCCCAACTGCTCCTGTGCATGACTGAGGCTGCCTTCCTGCTCATCCTGTTCCTCCCCTTCTGGTCATGGCCATCCCCCGGAGCCCTGCCACCACCCTCTGCCACATCAGGACCCTCGATCTCTTCACAGGGTCTTCCCATCAACACAGAACTGCGCTGCTACTTATCCCGTCTCTTGACCCCACTTCCCTGTTAGCAACCCAATTTCTCTGCTCCCCTTTATAGCAAAACTCGTAAAGGTTATTTGTACTCGCTGCCTCCCTATTGTTCCCTTCTGTTCGCCCACTTGAACTGGTCCTTCCTTTCAGGCACTTCACTAAAGCTGCTAAGCCTGGGGCCTCATGGACGTGGCCTGCTGGCAGTTGGTGCTCAGGCCCTTCCTTCCGCATGCCTCCTGGTTCTGCTCCTGCAGCTCCCCTGGCTCCCCCTCCTCTCCCTCCTCACATCCTTGGCGATCTCGGTTCCTTTAAACACCAGCTTCCAGGAGTCTGTCCTAGCCTGGAGCCCGTACCCCAAGGGCAGGCTCATAGCCAGAATCCTCTGTGCCTGTCCCCTGGCCTGTGTGAGGGCACCCACCTTCCCAAGTTAGACTCAAGGCTCCCCACTCCCGACAGGCTGCTCTGAGTGTCTCCCATCCCATTCAATGGGGCCTCTTTTCTTCCAGCCGCTCGGGCGCCTCGGTGTCTTCCTTCTATCTTCACTCCTGCCACACCCTCTCTCCCAGTAAACCCTGTTGTTTGCATCTTCAAGGTGTGTACAGCACCTGAGTACCTCTCAGCACCACCCTCGCTTCGCCAACAGCCCCTCTGCCCTGGATTACTGCCCGGGCTGCCTCATGGTCTCCCGGCTACTGCTCTCCTGCCCGCCGGCACCACAACCACACTCACCTGACTAACTGCCAGTTGGAGGGTGCCACTCCCCTCATGCACCCTGGGGCTCTCTCCTCGCCTCCTGTGGGGTCCCCATCCACAGCGACTCTCTTCTCCACAGCCCTCCACTGACTGCCTGCCCATCTGTTGGTGCCGAATGTGAGGCCAGGCCAGTGGCTCGAGCAGAAGGGCAGCCCTGCAACTCCAGCGGCCTCCTCCCTGGGCCTCCTGAAGGGCAGACAGGACGGGCTGCTGTGGGTGGAGGCAGCACCCTTTAGCCCACCCAGGTGGGAGGCTCCTGTGCAGAGGCTTTAGAGCTGTTCTCGGTGCTGGCGCCGCAGCTGGAGCTGCGGGTTGGGAGCTGTCCTCGGTGCTGGCGCCGCAGCCGGAGCTGCGGGTTGGGAGCTGTCCTCGGTGCTGGCGCCGCGGCCGAGCTGCGGGTTGGGAGCTGTCCTCGGTGCTGGGCGCCACAGTACTGCTGGCTGGCTTTGGCGATATCTGGGGGCTGAGCTAATAAAAACACTTTCAGGTGATAAGGCCGGTTCGCCACTGCCTTCTCATTTGTGAGGGCAGCAGAGCATGCTTGATTGCTTCCATTTTCTAGAAGGAGAAACAGGTGCAGGGAGGATAAAGGACTAGTCCAGGCTATCACGGGGAGAAAGCAGGATCTCCATCCCCGGCCTATGAGCTCTTTGCCCTGGAGTGCAGGCCCAGGGCTTGAGTGTGGGGCTCACAGCTCTGACGCCTGGCCCCGTGCCTGTCTGGCACACGTGGTGCCCATGTGTACCTGTGTGAAGGGGAGGAGAATGATCATCCAGAGGCCCTGGCACCGGGAGGGTGTGGCCAGGTAGCAAGGGCTTGCCCAGCCAGGGTTCTGAGCCACCCTCAGGGTGTGGGCATGGAGCAGCAGCCAGAGCTGCCGTCAGGGGCCATGGGTGGGCTTCAAGGGTGCAGAGGCCCCCAAACCAGGGCAAAGTGCTGTGTTCACATGCACACGACTTTCTGAGAGTGGGCCCCTGGATCCCACCAGACCCTCCAGGAATCCATGCATGACTCATTGTAAGGCCACAGGACAGAGACCTAGAGACTCATGTTTCTCCTTTGACCTGCCCCCTGGGGAGGGGCCCCAAGGGAGACAGAACTGACTCACCTTCCAACCTGATCCTTGTCCCCTGTGGAGCTGCTCCTCCTGGGGCCCAGGGCCAGTAGGGCCAGGCTGGGGACCAGACTCTCAACCAGGGCCTCCCTGCAGCAGAGTGCTCCTTCTGTTCTTGTCCTTGCTTTATCCCTAGCTGGGCAGGGCCTGGCCTCTGGGCTGGGCCCCCCAGTCCATTCTCTGCACTGCCCAGAATCAACTTTCCATGGCGAGGCTAGGTCACCCCTTTCCCCATTCACCGCCATCAGTGGGCTGAGCTTGTTCAGGAGGCCCTGCATGGCCAGCCTGGCCAAACTGCCCAGGCCTCCTCCCCGTGTGGAACTTTCTACCCCCATAATATGTTGTGGCAGACACTCTTTCACACCGTTCAGGGCCCTTCTGTCTTCACAGTCTGTGGGTCCCCTCCCCTCTGTGGTCCAAGGCTCAGCCATGTGCTGTGTCCTCTCTCTCCCCGTCACTCCGCCTGTTTGGCAGCTCTGCCTGTTGCACTGTGGTCACTTGTCCTCGTCACTCATGCTCTGGCCCCACAGGTCTGGTTATGTCACAGGAGATCCGCTTCCCAGACATCTACGGTGGGGACACGCAGCTCTGGGAGACGCACTTCCGTGGCATTGGGCGCGCCTACCGTGCTCTGGGCAAGGAGGACGACTTCACCATCCGTGTGCTCACGGAGGACTTTACGCTGCCCTTCCCATTTGCCTGGCCGCCGGGGCCTGACCCTGCCAATGGGCCGCTCTTCTACGACCCACATGACCGCACCGGCTTCGACTTCCTGCTGCGGGGCCCAGGTGCCCTGCCTCCCGCGCTGCTGCGGCCCCTGCACAGCACGGCGCAGGCAGCCCTGCGCAAGCAGCACCTGGAGCGCCTGGCACTGAGCTACGCGCAAGCAGGCGCTGGCCAGCGGCCGGGCCTCATGTTCCTGGCACCTGGGCCTGCCACCAGCACCACCATCAAGGGGCCTGTAGGGTCTGAATCTGCCACCCCCAGTGGGGGCACCTCAAGACTTGGCTAGCCCCCTGGTATCCTCAGAAAGTTAATAAAGAGTGCTTCCGTTTCTCCCGCCCCTCTGACGCTCTTTGCTGGGCACCCCTGGACAGGCATCTGGTCCTTGCTGGGCCCTGATCTCAGCTCTGCCCCCAGGCCAGGCCTGGTTGATGGTGGGGCAGGAGAGCCACATGGACCTCAAATGGACAGTGAGTGAAGGAGCAAAGTCAATATGGCAGGCGGGACAGGGCTGCCAGAGGGAAGAGGACCTGGGAGAGGGAGGGTGGTAGCTCGGCTGTCCCCAGTGCCTGCCCTATGGGGGGTCCTAGCCACAGCCCTGCGGTGGATGTGGGTGGATCTCTCCCCAGGTCAGGACCCCAAAGTTCTGGCTCCTCCGAGGAGCAGCTGGGATCTGGCCCCTGGTGTGTCTGACTTCAAGTTCACGCCCAGGAGTTTTCCCATTTTCCATGACAGATGCGTTGGGATGTGGGAGGTGAAGGTGGGTGGGTGGAGAGGCAGGGGAAGGGCAACAGGTCAGCAGAGAGGGGAAGACACAAGGAGCCGAGAGAACAGGGGACTCCAAGGCAGAAGGCCACTCAGTGTACCCCCTGCACTGCTGCTCCCCTGCCCCTCTGCTGGCTCTGGGGATGAGGGGGTACCTCCTGCTTCCCACTTGAGCTGAGAGCATTCCCTGAGTTAGGAACAGCACCGGGGGCTGGCCTCCATCTTAAGAGCATCTCCCGCCCCAGGTGACAAGCCACGGCAGCGACCTGCCTGCTGTGCGCTGAAGGCCCAGGTCTGCTCTCGCTCAGGGCTGGGTTCCAGGCATGCCAGCGTGGAGGGTGGCCTGGGGGGTGCGCTCCCCCTCAAGTGCCGATAGAATCGGAGCTTTACTTTTTCCCTTTTCTTTTAATTCTAGGTTATTTATAGCTTCCTAGTTGTGGGTAGAAATGTTTTTTTCCAAAGCCTTGCTTGGAGAACCAGTGACAGGAAATGCTCCATCGGAGGGGGAGGAGGCCTCGGGGCTCTGGAAGAGGGTGTCCAGCCCCTCTCTTCCGCAGGCCCCTTCATTCCCACTCCAGCCTCCTTCCCAGCCACAGACTTGCCTTTTTACGGTTATACAGATGTGCACAGTCCCCATGTGACAGTTGGCGTTCAAATTGCAATGGGACAACAGCGGTAAGGATGTTAGGTGTCACCGCCCCACGTTGTGTATTCATTGCTCGGGTCCCCAGAAGCAGTCCCTCCACCCAGACTCACGTGCAGGAGGTTTACCTGGGAGGTGACCCTTGGGAACATGGGTGGGGGTCGTGAGGAAGGGAGACAGCAGGGGGAAAGAAGCCAATGACTGGTGTGACATACATCAAGTGTCCTCTATGGGCAGCGGCAGGTCCCACTGGGGACCCTGGGCGACAGTGTGGTGTGTGCCTCAGACCTGTCCCACCCCAGGGACCAGGAAGTCTCCCAGGGACATTGACTCTGGCAGGTCCGCCGGTCCTTGGAGGGACCGAGTGCACGCCTCTCTCAAGAGCAGAAATGCAGAGTGACCGTTTCCAAACCTTCACGACGAGTCGGCAGGACCTCTCGTGACTCTAGAGTGTTATGCGAACTTGGGGTTTATCTCTAGTATGTTTTTAAGTAGAAGTGTTTCTGGAAATGTGACTGGGATATAACCTTGCTGAGCAGAGGGGCGGGGCACCTCGAGGTCCCCCTTCCATTCTGGGTGCAGGTGGAACCCTGGGAAGAAGGCAGGGTGCCGGGGCAGTGACTCCAAACGCTGAGGCTGGGCTGTCTCCACCTCGAAGCCCCCACAGGTTTCCGAGGGCCACAGAAAACCGCACACCCTTCAGTGTCGAAGGGGCCAACTCCCCAATTTCCCAGGAACGGGGTCAGGGGTCAGGTGGGACCTCCCCTCTCTGCTCCAGTACCTCGGGAACAGACTGAGGAGCAGTGAGGATGTTTAATTAATTGCAATTACAATCTTCAAAGGAAGCCAAGAGTTGAAAGTTGCTCCTAATCACTGTGTTAGGACGTCGGCCGCTCCCCAGATTGACTGTGTTGGAATTTCTAATGGAGGGTTAGTTGAGGTGCTTGGAGGACCCACTTTGTGTCCCTGCGCATCAGATAAAGTCCTTGTCCAGCCGACAAAGCCAGGTTAGAGCGAATGACCATGCGTGGTGGGCCCGGGGGAGGCCCAGGGTGGCGGCCTGGAGGGATATGCCAAGGCTCAGGCCTCTGTCTTGGATGCGCAGTGGAGGCTGGAAGGCCAGAGCGGCTCCTTGCGGTCACCAGAGCAGCCAGCCCAGTCATTCTTGCTCCTGCCTGCCGGCACCTCTCGGGTAGGCCTGTACCCCCAGCCCCGTGCAGTTGGGTGGTGACCGCTGGCCACTGAGTCATGGGCACCATGACATCTGTCACTTCTGGGTACCTATTGCCAGAGCCAGACCCTCTGGAGCCCTGTCCCCTCTGCCACAGTGACCAGGGTGCTTGAGACAGTGGCTCCTTCATCATCCTGACCTCCGGGGCCCCGGCAGCGTGAGGGACAAATAATCGCTGTTGCCACAGCTCCAGAGATTTTGGGCATGTCCCCTCCTGCGGCGCAGGCCAGCCTCTCCTGACCTTCTCGGGCCCCTGCAGGCAGGCAGGGCTCCTGCAGAGTGGGCAGGACCAGGGCAGAGGACAACACTCGGGGGTGAGGGCGGACATAGAACCAGGGAGGGGCCTCCTGAGTGTGCTGCCTCCCCCACTGCTGCCGTGGAGCCGATGTGGGTCTGTGGCTTACGCTGAGCTGCTGCTTCTCTGTGCCTCAGTTTCCTCACTTGTGGCCTGGGAGGCCTTGAGGACGGAACGAGGGGGAAGAAGCCTGTGGGCATGCCCCATTCTCCTTCCTCTCACAGGCTGACCCCTGCAGGCCTGCCCTCCTGTGACTACAGGTGTAAGGAAGTACTTGCCACCTGGGTGCTAAGTGGCTCAGAGGGAGGCCACTGGAGAGGGGAGGTCTGAGCAGAACCCTCAGGGAAAGGGGCTGGGAGGCAGGGCAGCAGGAGTCGGTGCCCAGGTGGGTGGAAGTGGAGGGTCCAGGTGTTCAATCTCGGGCCAGGGCCAAAGTGGGGGGCTGTGGCCTGTCCCATGGGTAGGTTGGGAGCAGAGACATGACATGATCTCATGAATGCTTTTGAACAGGCATTCATAAGGGGGGGCCGATATTGCCCCCCACCCCCACAAGGGGAATTCAGATCTGGGCGGATGAAGAAACCTCACCCACGTGCGAAGTGCAGACACAGGTCTAGCCCCCGGCAGGCGTGTGGTTCATCTGTGGTCTTAGCATTTCCGGGGGGCAGTTAGGAACAAGCATTTGAAAATGCTCCTTAGGGACTTCGGGAGGGGCAAGGAAAGAAGCTGAGACACACTGGTTGGGAGGCACCCTCTGCCGCTGCGGGTGGCACCCGGTCCGGGCTGGGCGCGAGGGACGCCAGGGTGTGGGGCAGCTGCGCTGGCAGGCCCTCGGGCTTCTCATTTGTAAAATGGACCCTGACGCTGGGCCCACAGGCGCCTCCTCTCTGCCGGGCAGGACTGTCCCTGTCAGGGACGCCAGGCCCTTTTAGGCCCTGATGCTGGGATGTTTCTGGGCGAGGAGTGTTCCCCTGGCCCTGTAATTACTGAGCGCTAACGAGCCCTGAAATTAAATGAAGAAGAGGAGCTGATGCCGACATCTCTTCTCTCCCCACTGTGGGAGAGTTAATGAGGATCTCGGGGACGGACAGACAGATGGAGACCAGGGCGGGATGTTCAGCTCGGGCTGTACCTGGTTGCTGTAGGAGGGTGGGGGCCTGGGTGTGTCCAGGGTATTCTGATATTCGGGCGTCCCCTGGGCTCACTGGACCCCAGGGACAGGGTGTGCCTGAGAGCGTCCCCCAGCCGGTGAGTCCCATCAGTCCCCCTTTTTCCAGCTGGGGAAACTGAGGCAGGCTCCGTTCAGGGCCTGGCTCAGGCCACAGGACTGACTGAGTCCCCCCAGCCATCGAGTTGGGCCTGGAGGTTCAAAGCACCTGCGTCCATGGCAGGTGGGGTGTCCTCAGGGTGGCCTCTGTCCTCCGACCCTGGCCCTGTCTGCAGCCGCCGGCCTCGCTGGGTTGCAGCCAGTTCCCAGGCCAAGCGCTGGAAAGTCCCAAGGAGCCCCCGAGCTCCCCTTAAAGACCCCATTGTTCCCCGTCCACGGCTCCTCGGTGGTCGCCCACCGCTCCCGGGCGCTTCCTTGCTCCTGCGGTTGGCTCTGCATTAATCATGGCTAATTGCTAGCGGGAGCCGTTTATGTCAAGAGCCATTATTCCTGGGAATAAAGAGAAATAAAAGATGTCTCCTTTCAGGAAGCCGAGAGGAAGAGGGCCAGGCCCGGAAGAGGTCCCCCAGCCCCGGCGGCCCACGTCCAGAGCCTCCAAACGGCCTGTGACAAATGGGGGCCCCTGGCCTCCACTGAATATTCAGAGAAATGAGCACATCCATTCCGTTCACACGTTTTTCTGAAGTTGTCGTGAGTTTCCTTGAAACCGAGGAGGGTTTTTTCTTCCTTTCTCCTTTTTTTGGCAACAACAGCTGGGAATAAGTCGGCACTTTCTAAAAACTGTCACATATTGCCTGGGGAGGGGCTGGGAGGAGCCTGGCACTCACCAAGCCCCTGGGCCCTGATCTGAGCTTGCACACCAGGCGGGGACCTTGGCTCTGCAGGGGGTTTGCGGGGGGCGGCCAGGGGACCCTCGAGCCCAGGCAGGGTGGGTGGGGGGTGCCGCCCGGGGCTCCGGGGCTGGAGGGGCTGCCAGGGAGGGGTCTCTGCACGTTGCTCGCTGTTACCCCCGTGTCTGTGTTTTCATTTTCATTGGAACGTGGCTCAGATCAGTTTATTAGCCGGAATATTTGGTTGTTATTTTCTTTTAATTGGGTGTTGTGTCTGACGTCTGCTCCTTCTGGCCAACACCACCCCTTTGGAAAAACTGGCATGTGGGGATCCGAGGGCTCCGTGTGCATGTGAGCTTGCCCTGGCTCGTGTCTGCACCCGGGCACGGGTGTGCATGTGTGCACTTGCCTAGGCACGCACCATGCTTGCTAGTGTGTATGCATGTGTCTGTGTCAGTGCACCAGCACACATGTGTGCATGTGTGTTTGTGGATGTGTGTGCATGTGTGTGTGTGTATCCGTGGTCAAGCGACACAAAGGCTTTTGCGGGCCCTTCGCCCGTCTCTCTCAGCAGCCCTCTGAGCTCGGTGACTTCAGGCACACGTTACTGATGAGGAAACCGAGGCAGAGAGGGTGGAGGGGACTCCCTTGAGGCTCCCAAGTGATAGCTACCCCAGCCTGGATGTCTGTGTCCGCAAGGCCCACTCAGAGGTGCAGAAGGCCATGAACAGTGGGGCAGGCGGGTGGGGCGGGCCTGACACAGTGTTTGGGGCCCTTCCCACCTCCTTCTGCCTCTCCCTCCCCTCCTGGCTGGCTGCTAGCCTCCCTGGACAGCCTGCCCGCTGGCCCTGGGGTGTGTCCGGCTCCTCCAGCCTCAGGCTCCACAACAGCCCCACTGGACACAGCACCCAGTGGCAGCTCAGGAGGCCTGGAAGCCCCTCCCCATCCTGGGGCATCCAGTGGGGACTGTGCAAAACCCTTTTGCTGTGTCGCCATGGCCCCGTGAGGGAGTGGACCCCACCCCATCCACAGAGCCAAGCCTTAGGAAGTGGTGACCCTTTTTGAATGACCTGTAGCCCAGTTTCTCCTGTGTCTCTGCCTCATCACTTGGCAAGGCTGCCTGGCTCCTTCCCTTTCCTCACCCTCCACCCTCCCAGGAGAGGACCTGAGCTTCCTGCTGCGTCCGCAAGACTCAGACTCACTCCAGGTGCCACCTCATTGGCTGCACCGTTCTGGGCAGGAGTCTGAGCCACAGCCTCCGTTTCCTCATCTGGAAGATGCAGAGGTGAGAAGTGTGTGGCTGCTGACTGGGACCCCCAGAGGCCTGGGTGGGGACACCAGTCTCACTGCCCGCTAGGAGTCTCCTGGTCTCCAGGAGTGCTGGGCCACCTCTGCCACGCTTCGGAGTCCCAGCTAAGGACCAGATGGTGTTTTGAGCATTTTAATAAGAGCTATTTGCAGTGTTGCTGCCATAAAAAAAATTCCTGCTTAATGAGCAAATGCATGTCGGTAGCAAGTTAAAGGCGCGTGGATGTTTTAAATATTATGTACGTCGTGTTCGTGTTAACAAACCTGATTTTTAATTACACCTTCCCTGCTGCCTGGCTGGGCTGTGGGTGGGGGAGGGAGCGAAAAATCAGGCAAAACAAGTGTGGTTTGGCGTCTGAAGAGGCAGCCGGCTCCTCTGGGTCCCCCTTCGCAGATGCTGCCCTGATGCGCCTCACCCCTGCCAGCCCTTCCCTTTCAGTCACAGGCTGAGCCCTGGTCCCTGCTGTGGACTGAACCTAAATCACATTCACAGA
Source organism: Macrotus californicus (assembly GCA_007922815.1). Lineage (NCBI taxonomy): Eukaryota > Metazoa > Chordata > Mammalia > Chiroptera > Phyllostomidae > Macrotus > Macrotus californicus. The sequence goes on along the minus strand of VMDR010000201.1, from coordinate 98,443 downwards.
CTAAACCCTGGGATGTGCCCAGACGGCCTCGGACCCCTGGCTGGTGTCCCCAGTGGGGACAAGCAGGGAGGCCTTGAGCCAACAGGGAAACCTGGGGGCCCTGAGAGAGCCGCTGAGGCCCCAGGGAGGCTGTGTGGGTGGGCTCTCTGCTGATGGCTGAGAGAGGAGCCCTGGCTTCCTGGACACCCACGTGTCTCCCCTTCGCAAACCCAGCCCCCAGCACTCGGGTCTACTTCCCAGTGAGCCCTCAGAACCCTGGGACCTGGTGGTCTCCAGGGGCCGCTCTGTAGGCCCACAAGTGTGTATTTCTGAGCCCCTGCCATCCCAGGCAGGTCCTATCAGCTCTGCCTTTCACCGATGATCACCGGGTGGCTCTGGGAGGTGACAATCCCACAGCATCGTGGCTGCTATCGACACCTCTAGGGCTGGGGCGCTGGCCAGGGGTGGGGCTCTCTCTAGGTGGGCCGCAAGAGCAATGGCTCCCTGGAGGCCAGGCAGTTGGCCTCAGGACGGAGCTATGCATGGTGGGAGGGGCCAGCAGAGGTGGTAGTCCCTGCCAGACAGGCCCTGTGGCCACCACCAGCGGTTAATGGTCGTAGCAGCCGGCGGTGTGACTCTGCACCCCGAGTGTGAACATCGGGGTGACAATTCGCCAGCATACCGCTTCTAAACCCCGGGCCCTGCTCCGGGAGGAGGGGGTCAAAGCACGTGGAGAGCCCCGCCCCCCAGGAGCATGTGCCACAATGTATCAGTTCTCAAAGTCCACGACCCCCGAGCAGGGTCCCCAAGGTGTGTCTGGGGCACACACAGGGTCAGAACCATCCTCATGACAGCAGCCACACGTCACCTGCCTCTTTCGTGGTGGCATTTGAGAGGAGGGGACAGCAGCAGGGATGGCAGGAAGGGACTGGGGTAGAGCTCAGACCGGAGTGGTGGCTCCGTGCTCTGCTGGCTGTCACTGGAGCTGGCCTGCAGAGCAGCCCCACCAGAGTCCCTTTCAGTGCAGCTGCCGTCGGTGACGCGGGAACACGCTTCCCCAGATCTCGGCCCCGTGGTGCGTACCTGCACGCGGCCCAGCGGCGAGCGGCGGCAGGCGGGCGCAGTCGCGTCTGTGCCCGGTGTGGGAGGCCTGAGCAAATGCCGTTGTTTTCAGTTACGAGCTCAGCTGGCCACTTTTACGGGGAGGGCAGAAGCCCGGGCGGTCTTCCCCGAGCGTGGCCCCGGCTCTGCACCCTCTGTGGGCTTGTGTGCTGGGACCATGGAGGGCTGGCCAGCCAGGAGTGGGAGGGAGCAGGGGACAAGGCCACAACCTCAGCCACACCTGTGCTGAGACCGCTGGTGGGTCCTCCAGCTCCCAGGGGCCTTTTCTCTCATCTGGAACAGGGGACAGTCACACCTTCCTTGAAGGCGAGAGGGTGTTTGTAAAGTGCCTGGCATCTGAGGAGGTTCAGAAATGACCCCAGCGATTGCTGGGAATGACAACTTTCTTGCAAATCTTATGAAATAAGTCCTAATATGTCTGTTTTCAAGCGGGGAAACTGAGGCTCAGAGGAGGAAGCTGGCCTGTCTGGGGTCCCATGTAAGCAGGAATTGCAGTGAGGCCTGCCGGCCACCTGGCGCCCTTTCCCACCAGCTCTCCTCAGCCTCGGGGGGGGTCCTCTTACACCCACACCCCAGCCCTGGTCTGCGGCTCAGGCCTCTGCAGAGCCGAGTTCCAGGGTGGCTCCCCCATCTGCGTGGGCTCACTGGCTATTGACATGGGAACTGCCTTCTCACGCCAGGTGCTGCTGCCCTGTGAGGCCGGGTCGGGTAGACGGATGAGAGACTGCGGCCGACCGAGAAGGGACCGGGACAGGTGGGCTGCATCACTGTCTCGTAGATGGGCGTGCAGTGGGCACCCTGTGCCAGAGGAGCAGGGTGGAAGGCTGCGGCCAGGGTGAGGGTGGGCTGGCAAGGTGCATTTTAGGGGGGGCACCCTCCCCCCAAGAGGCCGACAGGCCAGCTTTTGCCACCTTTGTCCTGTGAGTTCATTAGAGACATTGCCCTCCTGGATGGTGGAGGGAGCCATGGGTGGGGTGGCATTGTGGGACCCGCCGCTGCTGGCCGCCCCTCCGACCTCCTCACCTCTGCTGGGGCTGGGATGTGGTGGGGAGGCTCGTGGAGGGACCAGGAGGTTTGTCCCCCATCATGTCATTCTTAATGAACCCACTCCAGGCTGGCTGGGCAGCTGAAGGAGGAACCCCTTCGAGGGACACAGGACCCCAGTACCCTTTTGGAGGCCAACACGTTTAGAAGGGACGGGAACCCATTCTGGGCCAGAGGCCGAGCGCCGAAAAAGTAAATTCTAATTAAAGTAGAAATTAATCCTCTCCCCTAGCTACCTGCTATCTGCAGCCGGATGAGGCAAAGTTTTATGCTGCTAATTAATGTTATCGCTCTTTAGCTTTATTTACATAAGCAGATATAATTCACGTGGCTTTGGAGGAGCTGAAGGGGAAACAAGAAATTTTTTTCTTTACTTTAAAAGAATTAATTACCTTGATCCTCTCTCTCTGTATTCTAATCACAGACCGGCAGCTCCCCTCTCCGTGCTCCCGCACCCCTGGGGTGGGGCCTCCTCTGATGAACTGGGCGCACCCTCCGTGGAGTTGTGGGGGCACAGAGCCGGGGGAGATGTCAAAGACGGCGTCCACACGAGCCGGGCCTGGTGGACAGGATGGTGACTGTGGTTTCTGGTGGGGGCTGTTGATCTTGCCCGATTCCACAGAGTCCGACGCCACATTGAAATCGGAAAGTCCCTGGCAGAGTAACACACATGTGGACGGCGCTGGCGTCTGGCGTGTTTTTTGAGGAGGTCGCCTCTGCTTGGTGACCACTCTCTGTTGCTTCCCTGGGGGTCCGAGCCTGGGGGCCTTGGAGGGGAGGAGCAGCTGGGACCGGCAGTGGTGCCAGGAAGCCGGATGTGGCTGAGGACCCCACGGCCGCCCCTTTCCTGGAGGAAATGTAGACTCAGAAGTGCAAAAAGCTGCCCGTCGCCTGGTGACTCGCTCCTGCATGGTGTCACCGGTGCATGAGCAGAGGGCATCTTGGGAGTTGGCTTGGCTTGGCCAGCACCCAGCTCCAGGCTTCAGGGAAGCCACTTGGTCCCCGGGCCATAGTTTCCACACCTGTGATGGGAGGGTATGCCCCTGTCCTGGGGGCCTTGGGGCTGGGGCAGGTGGCACACACCTGGGAAGGTGCTATCTGGCCACGTGGCTCAGAAGCCGCCGCCCTGAGCCAGCTCTGCACTCTTCCCCAGGGAGGGGGCCTGACCATGACCTGGACCTGCCAGCCAGTGGGTCTGGATCGAACATACCCGTGATCTGAGGCTAGAGTGGGGGGCTGGGGAGTGCTGGCAAAGGACCAGTTTCTTCCAGGGGAGAAAAGTAGCGTAGCTTCAAAGAACCACCTCCCCTGACCACCTCCCCGCACGGGAACACGGTGAGCGGCCTTCTCAGGGTGGCCATTTCACTTGGTGACGCGCAGTGAAGCTTTGGCTCCCCCGAGTCTTTTCATCACCTCGCAGCGCCGAGTAACGCCCCGCTGTCTGCGTGGACCCCAGCCCGCCTCCTCGCCCGTGGAGCTCCGCTGCCAGCTTCCACTGGGTGCCCCACCTCCCGGGCCAAGCCTAACTACAGCCGACTCAGGGGCTGGACCCAACAGGGCTCACGTGGATGCCTGTGGGTGACTGGCAGATGGAACTGACACCCGAGGGGGTTGCGGCCCGACCTCCAAAGCCGCCCACCAGCAGGTGGAAGTGGTGCGGAGCTGGAGCAGGTGGTGCTGCTGGGTGCCGGGGCTGTGACCTGGGGGGCAGTCACTTCCTCTTTGAGCTTCCATTCCCTTGTCTGAAGGTTGGGAACAGGGAAGCAGCTGCCTCGTGTGCGGGGACCCCCGGGGAAGTGGCCAGCCCAGGGACTGCACGAGGGCGGTGCCTGATAAGGGCTGAGTGGTGTGGCCTCTCTGTGCCCTGTCGCCTTGCACTGCCCTGCAGGAGGGGTGGGCCTTGGGGCTGGGAAGGGCCCTGCATGGGCACTTGGCTGCCAGACAAGTGGCTGGAGTGGGAGGGGGCAGCGGTGGCTCAGCAGCTCTCCAGAAACCGACATTTGGAAGGAGGCGGGCCTGGGGCACACTTAACATTTGAATGCCAGGAGTGAGTGCTCCCAGGGGCCAGCCTCACACAGCCAGCAGCCTTCCCTGGCTGCGCCAGTTGGCACAGAGTGTGCAGGCAGGATTTAGGGGTTCGGACGTGTGCTTCTAGCTGGCGCTGCCTCCTCCTGACCTCCCCAGGAGTGGGGACGGAGCCAGGAGGGAAGTAGAAAACCCACGGCATCTGGCCCTCTCTCCCACCTGCATCTCCGGACCCCTGGGCCAGACCCTCCCTGCCTCACGCTGAGTTGGACTGACACCCCAGCCCTGACCCAGCCAGCTGTCATCCTGGCCTCCCCAGCCGCCTCACTCCAAACCTGGCAGGCCTCTCCCACAGGGCCTGAGGGACAGTCCGTGTTGCTTTAAGGAGAGGGCTGATGTGGGGACTTGGAATGACAGGAGTGGCCTTGGGGACCAGCCTTCCCTTGGTGCTGATTCTGGAAGGGGAGCATGGCCCCGCCCCCATTGGTGGGATGGCCTTGCCCGGCACCCCCTTGCAGTTGTCCCTCCTCAGAGCGGCCCCTCACAGAGGCTGGCTGTAGCCGCTTGGCTGGGCTGGGCTGAGCTGAGCCCTGGCCCCTTGAGGGCCTCAGGGAGGGTGCCCTAGCCGTTCCTTTGCAGCTGGGGTCCCCGCAAGGACACAGGCTCAGACCTGTGCCTCGGTTTCCAGCTTTGAGAGGAACGAGATTGACTCAGGTCTCTGCTCCAAGCTCTTTAGCAGGAAGAGCCCTGCCCCAGCCTCCAAGCACGAGGGGCCAAGCCTCACCTGCCTTTCCAGTCTCCTCTTCCTGATGAGCCTCACCTGCGGTTAGGGGCCAGCTAAGCCAGGGGGACTCTGCCATTTCTACTGCCACCTCGGCTATGGTCCCCATGTGGACCAGGGGCTGAGCCTGGAGGTGGGAGGCGTGTCCTTGTCTTTTGGGTCGTGTCCCCTGGGGGTCTGATCTGGTGTGCCTCGCCTCTGAAAGCCTCCTCCTGTGTGTCCTTGGCTGACTGACCACTGGTCACCTACGGTCCCTGTGGCCTCAGACGCAGGCTCAGTTCCAGACCTCTTGGGGAGAAGGAGACAGGCCACACAGGCCTCTGTGGGGACCTGTAGCGGGTCCAGAGACTCCCGGTCCCTCAGTGGCAGGCCTGTCCCCTCTGCAGCTATCCTGGGTCAGCTAGGTGTGGTCAGGGCCTGGGCAGCCGCACCCTGAACTGCTGCCATCCAGAAGCAAAGGGGTGCCTTCCTGGGTCCCCCTTCCCAGCAGAATATTCCAGGTGTATGCTGTCCCATTGGGGCTCTGCCTTTTCTGCTCAGGCCCAGGTGAGAGCTCAAAGCCCAGGGCTTGCTCCGCCCTTTGTGACTCATTAGGCCCTGCGTAGCCCCAGCTGTCCATCAAGAGGCCCCGCCTCCCTCCTCTGTAGCCCCAGGTGGTGGGCCAGGCTGCCCCAGGCTCCCAGGCCTTCGTCCCAGTGGACCCCTCTGCCTGAAGCTCTGTCCCTCACCCTTGGCCAACAGAGACCAGCCAGTGAGACCTGGTGCCCGGGTCACTTCCTTGGGAGGCCCTGTCCTGGCACCTGCATGGGTGACCAGGTCCCTGTGTGTCTTGCCATTCAGAGCACTTAGCCTGTCACCCCCAGCAGAAACGGTAAGTGGCCCTTCCTGGCTGATGGCACAGCCTTGCGCGCCTGCTGCCCGAGGCTGAAGCTGTTCTTTATCCATCCAGTCCTGTGCGTCCAGCGCTGACCCAGGAACTGGTGAGGGCATGCTGGGGTGAGCGGGAGACACAGGTGTGTGGGTGAAGCAGGGTTTCTCAGCTGTGGTGCGCTCAGGGAAGAAGAGGGGGCCTCCCCTGTGTGCTCACTGAGCCTGACAGCCGAGTTGAATGCAGGGCTGGAGGTGGGGGTGGGGAGACTGCTGGGCTCAGCTGCCCCGCCCAGAGGGCCAGCATGGGCTGCTCCCCCTTGTGCTCAGGGCAGCCCTGGTGCCAGGTCCCTGCCCACTTTCCTCCACAGGCTCCTGGCTCCCTGGGGTCTGCGCCCTGCCCTGTCCACCTTAGCCCACCCCTCCAGGCCCCTGGGCTGCCCCCTCCCCTGCCAAGGCCTTCTCTGCCTCCACTTGCCCTCTGGTCTCCCGTGGGCTCCTGGGGAACTCCAACCCCAGCCCTTGGCTTTGCAAGGCCCTCTTCCTGCCAGCCCCCCTAGAGAAGGCAGCCCCCCACCTACTTCCTGCGTCCTTGTCAACACAGAGTCAGACCTAAGTAGGTTGCCATGTTAATTTCTCCAGTGACTCATTCTGATTTAACTGCATCACATCTGGAGGCGAGCCCGAGAACGGCTTTGGGTTTTCTTTGTTTGAGGTGACTTGCCCACGTTACTCGGAACATGTGGATGGCAAGCGGCAAAGAGCATCTAACTGAATCCAGGACTGATGCCCCAGCCACCTCTGTAGCCACCTCCCCTTCCCCCTCTCACCCCTCCCCACAGACACCTCCTCCATCACCCACTCCCCTGAGTCAGCCAGCTTCTGAGGGGCGGAGGGGACAGGGATGCTCTGCTGGCTGTCACTGGAGCTGCCCCTTCGTCCCCCCAGGGAGGCCGAGGGACCCTGACTGGCTTGTCCCGTGCTCTCCAGGACTCTGAATTGTGAGCAGAGGGTGGAGCTGGCTGATCTCAGAGGTAGCACCCAGGAGACTCGGTCATTTAGTCACTCAACAAACATCCGTTGAACTCTTGCTGAGAGACCTCAGCTGCCGTCCTGAGGCAAGCAGACCTCTGCTTCCTGTTGTAGATGCCATCTCAGTTCACCCCCAGCATCTCCTTTGGTACAGGCATGTGTGCTTGCTCATTTTTGATTGGTGTTTGAAGTTGCTGGACCACTATGCGAGGGCACTGAACATGGATGGACAGATCAGGGAAGGCTTCCTGAAGTAGGTGGCTGTGAGGAAGTGGCTTAGAATCAGCCAGCTGGTGAGAGCAGAGGCTCCTGAAGGCTTTGAGTGAGTCTCCTGGCTCTGCAGCCTCATTGCTGTTGTCTGTGGTGTGGGCATGACCTGGACTTAGTCATGGCCCTTCCTGCTCTGAGGTGCCGTGACTCTGACCCTGACTTTCGGCAGGAGAGCTGACAGAGGGCCAGCCAAGGGCGGTGGGCCTGAGGCGTCCTAGAAGGGCCAGTGGAGGTGCTGGTCTCAGGAGTCCTGAGTAAGCTGGGCTGGGCTGGGCTAGATCCAGGGGACAAGCAGGGCCTGCTGGTCGCCCCGCTGCTGTGACAGTGGAGGAAGGACAATCTGCCTGCTTGTTTCTATTGGCAGCCAATTGCCTGGGATGCAGGTGGCCAGGTATCTGGCCCATCCAGCACCCGAAGGGGGTCTTTCTAAAACTGCAGATTCGATTATGTGCTGGAACTGGGCCACCTGGGGGATCTTAGCAGTGAATGTCAATTGGTGGCCTGTGAGCCAACCCAGCATGGGACAGAGAGCCACCGTTGGAGGGAAAGCAGTCTTTCAACCATGCGGCCACAAAACTTCCCTTCGGCCTCGGCTGGTGAAACGGGGGTGGTCTTATTTCTCACTCAAGGCTGGATGCTGGGGTAGCACAGAGGGCAGGTGTTTGTGCCGTCGCCATGGGCTTGGCGACCTTGTGCGGACAGTGCGTACCACCGCATGCACAGCAGCCCTGCACCACGTGTGTTCATTTCCTGTGAGGTTTGAGACCAAGGGCTGGCGGGGTTCCTGCCCCCTGCCCCTGCTGTGCCAGTGAACGTCGATGTTACTCTTCCTTCAGACCCCACGTCTGGAAAGCCTTCCCAGAATCCCCTGGGTGAGGTGAATCGCTGCCCTTCTCTATTGTGAGAAGGGCCAGAGACGGCCACAGAGTTGCTCCCCTTTGTAATGTGACCTGGCAGCCCATCCCGTCAAGAGGCTGGGGCTGTTTGTCCACCCCTTGACTCCGGCCTTGGCCCTTTGGCCTGCTTTGGGCGAGGGGACACTAGCCAATGGGGCTTGAAAAGTGGGTGAGCGTGGGGACGTGTCCTGTCTTGCCACACTTGGGAACCCAGGAGCCACCACTGTGTGAATGACATATGGCCCAGGCGACCCCATGGCCCCTGTGGACAGCCGGCCAGATGCTGCCATGGGAGGGAGGCCAGCTGCGTGCACATGCACACCTGGGCATGCGTGGGCCAGGGGTGAGCTGTCCCAGCTGAGCCCTGTGCCAGTGGCCAACCACACCACCGTGAGCTGCTTGGTTCTGGGCCACCGGCCCACAGCGCCTCCCCACCCCACCGCTGCTCGGACAACCCTTGCGCAGCAGCGCACGCTGTCTGTAGGGAGGTGGGACAGGGCGCTGACTTCAGAGTCAGAAAGGGAGGGCTTCAGGCTCTGCTCTGGTGAATCGTGGCCCCTGGCCTGGGTGTGTCGCCTCACACCTCTGAGGCTCAGATGGAAAGTGAAGGTTAAAGATGTTGGGTCTCAGCTCATTGGGTACTGTCTCAGTGCACAGGCCGCACTCAGCAAAGGGGAGCTGGCGCCCTTTTAGCTTGGGCTGGGAGCGCCCCGCCTGCACCCCCGCACCCCCTGCCCTGCTGTGTAGTCCACACGCCTGCTCTCCCGTTATTTCTGGGAATATTTTTATTCATTGTTCAACTTGGCATTTATTGTTGAGGTTCCAAGAACAGTCCAACAAGATAAATGTCCCGTGTGCAGGGCCCACAGGCAGCTTGCCTCTTCCTGCTGTAAATTCAATTCTAGCTGGGGCCGGGGGGCGGGGCCGGGGGGCTGGCTTTGCCAGGGCAGCCACAAGCTGCTGCGGGGAGATAACGCCCTTCGACTGAATGTGATCGCACTGCACTGGGCGCCCTGGGAGCCCTGGGCGCTGGTGCTGCCTGCCCACGTGTGACGGTGCCAGCCTGTGTGTCAGTGCGCGGCCTGGGGCCCCTGAGGTGGTCCGTGCCACCTGGCTCCGGTTAAACGCCCTGCCCTTGTTGCCGTTATTATTGCTTTTGCGCCGCTATCTCTGGCCTCAGTTTCCCTTCCTGTCAGATGGAGTGACACCCTACTGCTTGCACTTGCCAGGCACCCCGTGAGTGTGGCCTTGTCCCCTTCTCTGCTTGGCTCTGCCCCCTGTGCGGTGGGCCGTGCAGTGCTGGTTGTGCGATGTCACGGTGCCTCTTGCTCCCTGGGCTCTGTGCTGGGACCGAGGTGGGGCTGGCCCATGATTGTCCTTCTTGGGACAAGGGACCCACACTGCAGTCTAAAGTTATGAATTCACTCTCCAACTGAGGAAACTGAGGCTCAGAGCAGTGAGTGACCAGTCACAGTCAGCTCCTGGGTGGAGGGACCCACACTGGCACCAACCTGCAAGACTCTGGGGTCTTTATGGACCCTGCTCTACTTCCATCACAGGGAGTATCTCCCGTCCCTGTGGGACCCTGTGTCAGCCTGAGCGTGTGCCCGTGCCTGAAAGGAACGAAGTAATCATGGACGTGCTGGGGCCTTGAAGGGTGGGAAAGAGGACCACGTGTGAGCCTGCCGGTTTGATTCTGGGATCCTGTTCCTCCCTCCCCAGCTTCTTCCATTGCTCTGGCCCATTCCATACTGCGGAGAGGCCTTCTGTGGCCTATTGACAGAGTTCCCAGGAGGAGAAGGTGATCTGCTCATGAGCCTTCAGGACCAGGAGGCTCACAACCTCACAGACAGCCCGCCGTCTGCATATCACTGGTTTGTGGACAGGTCTCTCCTTAGACTGGGCCAAGCCACCCTCTTCTCCCTGCCCTGGCCCTGCCCATGGAGCCCTCAGGCGGTGGGCCTCCCAGTCCTCACTGTCACCCTGGTGACTTTCTCTGGGCCTGTGCAGATGAAGGCCCAGCCTTGCCCGCAAGGAGGCGCCTGGTTTCACCAGAACCTTCCTTCACCCACACACCCCCTCAGGTCTGGACTAGTGGTGCAGCAGATGCCCTTGTACGCACACAGCACACACAACATCACAACACATGGACACACATGGCACACACTGACACATATGTGTGAACACATGGCCTTGGCACACATGTACACACACAGCTGCACACACACCTCTGTGTGGAACGCAGCTGGTGGCCCTGGAGGTCTGGGAGGAAGCCCTGAATGTCTTAGGGGTACCAGTCACGTGCACCATCTCCCAGCCTTTTCAAAGAGGTTTTGGGGGGAGGGGTCCCTGCAGTTGCCTCTGGCCTTTCCCTGTATCCCTGCCTAAACATGGTCCCATGTGGATGCCACCACCTGTCCCAGCTGACAGTCACCTGCTGCTGAGCACTCCTGGGCACAGCAGGGGCCCCTGCAAGCTCCAAAGTGTCTTTCCCAGGCCCTCCTACCAGCACTGCTGGCCCCTGGGCCCTCGCCAAGAAGGGCTGGTGCAGGCTGGCAGCTGATATGTTTATTTGCCTGGCGGCGGGAGTAAGCGAGCAGGCACGGCGGTAACTGGTACATTTTGTAAGCAATCATCTCCTGGCACCTTCTGCCGCGGCATGTGGGCCGCCTGACCACGTTAATCATGGCCTGCGGCCGGGCCCCTCGCCTGACAGCCTCGTTTCTGTCCCCTGGAAGGTTGGAGCCGTTCTGGCCCTTAATGGTCTTGTCTGTTATCCCTGGGCACACGGCTCTCTCCTGGCACAAGTACAGATCCAGGGCCTGGCAGGCAGGAGAGTGGGTGGCTGGCCAGGCCCGGGCAGGGTGGCAGGGACCTCTCCTTGGTTTATCCTCTGGAGAGCACTGAGTCTGCTTTGTCAGCTGAGAGACAGGCGGGAGGGGCTGAGACCCCACAGAAGGTGATGCAGTGAGAGACGGGGGGGCTGACCCAAGGTCTCTGGTTGTGGCCAACTGTGGCCAGTTTGTGGGGCACACTGCCAAATGAAAATTGAGGCCCGTTGTTAAAAAAAATCACTGATAATTTCAAGAGGGTAATAGCCAAGTATCACACCAGCCATGGGCCTTCTGACTCAGGGCCCTGTGTGACTGCCCTGGTCACACAGGCACAAAGCTGCCCTGTCCAGAGCATTCATACATCCCATGTGCATACACACATGCACACTCACACGTGTACACATATACACGTATATGCACAGGGCACCAGGGAGTGCTGCGGAGGTCACACAGAGCGACCCAGACTCAGGCTTTGCTTACTCAGAGGCCACGGGCAAAGCACTTTCTGCCTGAGTTTCCTCACCTCTAAGAGGGACCGGGGACAGAGCCTGGCTCCCAGGCTGGGGTTCAGGCGAGCAGGTCTGGGTCACTATTAATGTTCTTAACAGCTAAAATGATGGCCGTGTGTGGGAAAGACAGCAGCAAATCGATCTGTCCTTGATTTACGAGCAACCCCAAAATGTGCAGGTATGATTAATACCTGCATTTACTGTGCCACACACTCATACACCACCCACAGCACCCACTGGGTGCCACATCTTTGCAGGGTGCTGACTCTACCTGCCCAGGGCTCCATCGAGGCTCACTCAGGCTGCTGCATTCTGAGTGTGCATTCTGTGAGCACACTACTCACCCACCTGTCCACTCACCCACTTTTCACCCATCTCCCCTCCCTCCCTCCCTTCCCGCCATGTGCCCATCCGTCAATTCTTTTATCTGTCCATCCATCCAACTTGTTAACCTACAAATAAAAGGCCTTTCAAAGTGAGAGGCAAGAAGCATTTATTAGAGATAAAAAAGAGGAGCTATTAGGAAGCACTGATGCAGGCAGAGGCCCTGATAGTGTCCCGAGGAGGAGACAGAAGCGTGGGGTGTTGATGGGACGGGAAGGGGACAGTGACACCCACAGGAGGGTGGCACAGCTGTTGGTGCAGACAAGGCAGCACTGGGATAGGAGCCCACACAGTGTGTGTGACCCTCGGGCCGGCAGCCGCAGTCCCAGCCCCTGCATTCTCGTCCTTGCCGACGGCCCTTTGGGCACCGCGCTGCCCGCGGCCCCGTCCAGCGGTCGCTTTGCCCTGTTCCAGCGTCTGAGGTTGGGGCATGAGCGGCCAGGGTGGTCCTGCCGGGGTCACAGCTCCAGCTCCGTGTGAAAGCGACTCTGTTTATATTACTATTAATTATTAATATTGTTATTAGTAATTACTATTATTAATTACTGCTACTACTGCTGCTGCTGCTACTACAAACTAAACTGCTACTTGTCCTCTATCTATCCACCCAACAGTCCTTCGTCTGCCCGTCCGCTCACCAGCCCCTCCACCCTTCTCTCCAGCCAGCGAACTTCTGCCCCATCCAGCAGGGACTCCCAGGTCCCTCTGTGCTGGTGCCTGGGCGTCTAAGAGCGAGCAGTGCACACGCTCACCCTCTCTTCAGTGCTGGCTGTCAGAAGGGGGCCGGGGTGCAGCTGAGGGGCCAGGCCCCAGACCTGGTCACTCACCGGCGTGATGAGAACATGGGCCTGGCTGCCTGGGTTCAAGCCCAGCTCCCCCGTCAGCACTGTGTGACCTCAGGCAAATTATTTAACCTCTCTGAACCTCAGTTTCCCCACCTGTTAATTGGGGAATCGCTACATTTATTGTGAGTTCACAATCAGTTCACGAACGTAAGGTGCTTCATAGATGAAAGGCTCTTGGTGTTTCATCTTGCAGGTGAGGCATCTGGGGCCCTCTCCCCAAGCCTGCTGTGTCCCAGCCACCAGGGCCAGTCCTGGCTGTTGTGTAACCCTTTCTCTTGAGAGCTGCAGGAAGCCTCCCCTTTGCACCCTTGAAGGGGGCCCTGAAGAGCCAGGCTTTCTAAGGCCATAGCACCAGGCTCTGCTAGTCTCAAAGGGATATTGACTTGTCAGACACATAGGCTAGGGGTCCCCAGGTCGGCACAGCACGTGCCCCTGGAGAGAGAGGTGAAAGATGTCCTCTGACCCCTTAAAGAGGGCCGAGCTCCAGGATGCGATGTCCAGGGACTCTGGGCAGAGCTGGGGAGGACGCTGGCCACGTGAGGCCTACTTGAAAGGAGGGGCTCCGTCAATCAGGCACCTCGGACTGTCTGTCAATCAGCACCATGGGCAGCGCACTGAGAGGCGGAAATGCGCTGGGGGCAGGAGCCCCGCAGCCTCAGACGGGAGACTAGGTGGTGGAAGCAGCCACTGGCAGGGCTGGGTGTGCGGGCAGCTTGTAGGGCTTATTGCAGGTGTGGAGGTGCCAGGCGGCCAGCTTCCTGTCAGATGGCCACTGGGAGGGATGGAGCGCCCTGCTGTGCTGGAGCAAGGGGCCGGTATCCAGGGCTACGGAAGGAAGGTGGTGGGCACCCTGGTGCAGGGGCCTGCACGGGCAGTGTCTGCTAGGGCAGCAGAGAGGGGCTTTGCTGGCCCTGCATGCCCCTCCTACCCCCCCTGGAGCCACTGCGTGCCCCTGGCTCCCACCGCATCTCCGGGTCTCTGCCTGCTGTTCTGGAAGCCACAGGACACTGGCCTGTAGGGGGCAGCCAGGAGGACAGGGGCACCTCTGCTCCGGAGCTGGGCCCCACCTGTGCGGCAGGAGTGGGCAAGCAAATGCCCAGCCTCCTGTCTCCAGAGGCCACTTCTGGACCCTGGCCACACTCTGCTTGAGGCCAGAGGGCTCTCCCTGATGTCTCCCAGCAACCCCACTACACACACAGTGCCCTCTGCTACTTCCTGGTGCTGTGACCTGGGCACATGCAGCCCCTGAACCATGTTGTCCTTGTCTAGGAAAGAGATGGCACCTGGGAAAGTACCTGGCCTGCTGGCTGTCAGAGTACTCCGGAGCTACAGGAGGGGGCGGACGGAGGAAGAGGCGAGCGCAGCCTTGAGGAGGGAGCCCAGGGCCCTCCTGGCCACAGCGCGCTGTCCTGGTGGCCTGGCCGGAGGAGTGAGTCTCCAGGGGCAGGCAGGCCTGCCTGCTGGATACCTCACTGGATGAGCATGGACTGGGGTGCGTGGGAAGGTGGAGAGAAGTGTGGCCACTGTCTCGGTGACAGTGTGGCACCCAGCCCCTGGGACTGTATGCATCCTCATAAGATAGGGGCTTGGGGACCACGTGCTCTCTGAGTTACCTCTGGAAGGGACGGTCCCTCCCTGGAGATCCTTGCAGCTCAGCTGAGGTCAAGTGGGTCATGTCGCAGGGTGGCAGGGTCAGGGAGAGGGCAGAACCCCCAAAGGGGGGCAGTCTGGGAGGTCACGAGAATAGCTGGAACGCTGATTTGAAGAGGACCTGGTGGGGATGGACAGGGGGGTGCAGAGGACCTGCTCAGTGCTGCTAGGGCTGGGACAGATCTGAGAGGGGGCAGCACACTCTGCTCCTGGCTGCCTAGCCTCGGGCCAGCCTCTGGTAGACAAAGGTGCCAGGTACTCCCTGCCCGCCGGTGAGCTCTGGGGGGACCAGGGGAGGGAAAGCCTTTTTCTCTTCCTCCTGCTGCCCTTTCACCTGGGGCCGCCTCTTGTGGGTTCCACCAGCACAGCTCAGGGCCCGAGCCAGGGCTTGGGGGCCCTCCCCAAGCTGGCACCCTCCCGGGTGTGTCCTCATGGGGCATCTCGAGGGTGGACATGTTCTGTGCTTTGCCCCTGTGCCTCTCCAGGAGGGCAGAGCACAGGCAACATTTTCCAGGATCGGTTTGACCTAGAATCTTCTTCAGTAGCCTCTCCTGGGGCCTCTGTTTGGGAGGCAGGAGTGTGGGGCCTGCTGTCTGGGAAGGCGGGTTTGTTCCTCCGTCCTCTGATGAAGCTGCAGCCCTGAGGGACCATCTGCATCCCTGCCCTGCCCTGGTGGACATGTCGGTGCCACCTTGGGCCAGGAGACCCTCGGAAAGAAACAGTACAGGTACGAGCTTGGTCCAGGCTGAGGGAGGCCTCGATCCAGGCTGAGCCAGCAGAAATGTCCAGGCTGAACCAAGGGGCGGAGCACAGGGCTTCCAGGGGCCCGTGTGTTTAGAGTGGAGACCAACACCTCTCAAAGGGGCGGGTCATGTCCTGTGAGGAAGTTGGGGCTGAGACAGGCTGAGGCCCCCCCACTGCTGTGTCCTGGCACTCACCCGTGGTCAGGCACAGTCCTTCTCATCTGTAAAAGGGGACTTGGCTCCCTGGGTGACAAGAGTCATCGGAAATGAAGTGCCCTTCCCAGCAATGGTCAACGGGCCCTGGAGTGCTCCGGGAGACAACATCCTGCTCTGACTGTGGGCGTGCTGGCCTCTTCCCCCTGCCTCTGGGGACCCTGAGGATGCTTGGGGCCGGGTCCCCATGCTGAGGTCTGCGCGGGCCCAGAGAGAGGCCAGAGTGTGTGGGGTGGAGCAGGCGGAGGGAGTGGAACCAGCGGCACAGCATGGCTATTTGGGAGCTGGTGCTGGTCATAAACTTTAATTAATTTAAAAGTCATTTTTCTGGGCATTAAACCACACCACCTGTGTGATCCCTGCTCCGGAGTGCGGGGGCAGGTGTCTCTGCCCGAGCACTGCCTCAGACCTGCCTGGAATGAGGTTGGTCAGGCTACATGAGGATGCCAAGGTCTCCCACGGGGGTGCGGGGGGCCAGGGTGGGCCAAGCTTGGGCCAGAAGTCATGAGAGGGGGAGATGGTTCTGGGGTCCCCAATCGCTCATGTGGCCTTGAGCAAGCTGCTGGTGGTTGGGCACTGGGAGCCCCGGACAGGGCCTCCAGGAGGTCAAGTGGGCAGAGCCAATGACCCTGAGGGGTGGGGGTGGTATGTGCCCCAGTGTCTGCCCCTCAGTGACTCCTCGCCCCTCAGCAGGAGCTGGGGCTGGTGTCCCTTCCCACTTACAGATGGGGAAACTGAGGCTCTGAGAGGCTACACAGTCACTGTGGCTCCCACAGACATAAGCAGCAGATGGACGCACCGGGGATCGTCCACTTTGGGGCACCCTCTCGCCTCACAGCCTGCGGGAGGGTGGCGGCCCTGTGTCCGGGAACTGCCTTCACAAACGGAGGAAGTAGTGTGGCGGTTTCCGTCCCCTCCCGTGAACACCGGGGCCTCAGAGCTGGAACCTCCAGGACCACACCTGGCTCTATCTGCAGACACTTGATTGAATAACGGTTGTTACCAAGGGCACCTGCCATGCCCGGGGCCCAGGAAATCCACTTTCCCCACTTACCTCTGGTCCTCGTTAGTTCCACAAAGAAAGAAAAGGTCAACACAATCAGGTGACGTGCTGAAGGGGCCTGTGCCACAGAGCAGTGGCGCCTGGACTTGAACCTGGGTCTCTGGTAGCAAATGCCACACTGCCTCTGGGGGAGGTGCTGGAGTCCCTTGTGCCTGGGGTGGTCCTTTCACGATGAGCTCTCATTTCCAGGCTCGGTTTTCCCATCGGTCAAAGGAGGGGCTGCCATAGCTGCTCTGTGGGCTCCCTGCTGGCACCCATCTGCCCCTCACGCCCCAGGTGGTCCTCCCTGCCTGTGCCCATCAGCCAGAGCCTGCCCCTGCCCTGCCAGCCGCCACCCTCTCCCACCCAGCCCCCAGCCTGGCCGCCTGCCCAGGGCCACGCTGCCCTCCACAAACAGCCGTCTTGGGCTCCCTCCAGGAGCCAGCCCCAGGGCAAGAAGAAGGCTCTGCTCTCGACTCCAAAACCCCCGGCACACGCGCCTGGAGCCGTGGGTGGCAGATGGAAGCTGACAAGCTGAATACATTAGGGCGCCATCACTTTTAGGCAGACGTCACATTAAACAGCTTGAGGCCCCGTTTGGAAGGCACGCCAGGCTGCGTGTGGGGGCGGAGGGGGTCTCTCCACAATCCATGGGTGGTTCTGGGGTGCCAGGCTCTGTCCAAACCCCTCTCGGCTGCAGGGGTCTTAGCCTTTCCCCTCGCCGGGAAGGTCTGGGAGCCAGGGACCCCGGGCAGGGCGATGGGACGCAGGTGGCACACAGGAGCACAGTGTGTGGAGCGTGAGCAGCTTTGTGGAGCTGTGTCAGAAGGGGCGGGAGGCTCGGGCTGCGGGCTGGGTCTGTGCTGGGACCAGGGAGATGTGAGGGGGCACCGCGGGCCAGAGGTGGGGAGCATGCTGCTGTCTGGTCTGGCGGCCAAGTGCCGGTGCCAGTGGCGGGGCACAGGGCGAAGCACTGCCTGTCCTCAGGAGCCTGCTGTGTCTAGCATCTCCCTGGACATTTGTCCTCGTTACGGTGAATGGTCTCACATCTCCAAGAAGCAGCTCCTATTAAGGTTGCCCGGAGGGTGTCTGGACCCAGGTCCACCTGGCTCCGAGCTGGAGCTCCTTCTGTGCCCTGGTCCTGGAGGCCCAGCCGGGGCTGGCGGTGAGTGTGGTGTCAGGCAGGCCCGGCTTCAGGGGCCCTCAGGACCTCTGGTGGCTGGATGTCTTGGTTTGGACCCCGACCAAGAGGGCTGCACTGGGGACAAGAACCGTGGATGGGGCCAGATCAGACACTCCCCGGCCCCAGCCCCCTGTCCCCAAAGGGAGGAGCCACACCTTCCGTCTTGTCAGACCCCGGGTGGGCTCGTTCTGAAGACGGGCAAACGGAGGCACCTGGTCGGTCTCAGGGCCCGGCCCAGCCCCGGTCCGTGGACGTCCCACGCGGGGCTCTGGCTCTCTTCCCGTCTGTGGAGGGGCTCCGGAGACAGCTCGTGGCTTTGTAAGAATCGTGATGAATTGGTTGAGTCTCACAAATTATTTGAACTCCATTACCAGGAGGAAAAATGAGTCAGAGCTTTCTGAGCGAAATGGCAGGACGCTGTGCTGGGGGCTGGGGGGTGGTGTTGGCAGCTCATCTTCCCTCGCTTCCCGGGGCCCCGGGGGGTGGCTCCAGCTGGGAAGGTGGGAGGGACAAGGCTGAGAGCCAGGAGGAGCCGCTGGGAGGGCTGAGTCAGGCTGTGGGTCCCTTGAATGGCCAGGAACAAACAGGGAAGTGGGAAGGTCTTGCTGACCCCCAATTTTCTTCCAGTTTTGTAGAAATTCCCACCTGCACAAAGGCACTCTGGAATGGGCCCTGCCAGCGCATAAATGCCTTGATACCCAGGTGTGGGGTCCTCACTGCCCCCACATTCTGTTGGCCAAAGGAGGCCAAGGCCAGCCCAGCTCCCCGAGGTGGGGAACTGCTAGACTTGGTGTCACGAGGGCTTTGCACGGCAGTGAGCAGATTCCCTTCATGGACCCGAGAGACCCTGGCAGCCACAATTACACGTCAGGGTGATGGCTGTACAGAGCACGATGCATCAGATGAGTCCAAAGGGCCCCTTCCTGCCTGTAATTACATGGATATAGGGGAATCGGTCTGCCACACACTTATCTGCATAGTACCGACACATAGTAGGTACTCAGTTCACACTTGTCGAAGGAACAGCCCAAGCCTCACCTCCTCCAGGAAGTCCTCCCTGATCACCGCCTCTGGCACAGAGTGGCTCAAAGCACAGACCTCAGAGCCAGGCGGCCCAGTTCAAGTCCTGCCTTTGCCCTTTCCCAGCCTTTCTGTGCCTTAGTTTCCTCATCTGTAAAATGGGAAGAAAATAGCAACCACAGCTTGGTGGCATGCTGCTGGCCCCCCAGGGCTGCCCGGAGGTCACGGTTGGTTGGGACTGAACATATCTCACCACAGGCCAGCCGTCCCTCCAAGACCCCCGAACACCAGCCCGAGACTTCGTTCGTGCCCCCTCATCCAGGACCAGTGGTCCCTGGGGCCCCTCCAGCCCCACCTGCTCTGGGCCTGTCCCGAGGCTGTGTCACTCAGTGCTGTGAGGGCACTCAGGTGTGAGAGTTATTTCTGGGCGTCCAGGGCTCTCTGTTTGGTGACACGACTCATCTCTGTGACCTGTCCTTCTGCTCTGTGACCAGGGCACACTGTACCCTGTTATCGTTCGGGAGCCGATGACTGTCCCAGCCCTGTGGAGAAGTGTCTGGAAGCTGGCTGCAGGGACAGAGGGGGAAGGTGGCAGGGACCAGCCGCCCCATGGACGAATCTGTGGGCTGCCTGTGTCCAGCAGGCCCGGGCTCCTCCTCGGGCACAGCCTCGGGGGCTGCCGGGAGGTCCAGCCACCACAGCTGCTCCAGGGAGGGCAATAGCCTGGACCAGGGTCCCAACGAAGCTTCTCCAGTGGCAGGGGCGTCTGCACTCCTATGTGGCACGTGTCTGTGGGCTGCAGAGTGGCCTCCTGCGCCCCCTCCTCTATCATGTCCCGGCATCACCACCTGCCCACTGGGGCTGGGGGCCGGCAGGCCTTCCTCTGGGAAGGGGTCACAGCCTCAGGCATGTTGGCTGACTAAGGCAAGGGAGGGGGTCCCATAAGAAGTCAGGAGAAGGGTGGCCTGAGGGTGAAGATGCAGTTGCTGGGTAAGGCTGGGCCCTGGCTCCAGGCACTGCCAGGTGTCTCGCTCCCCTCAGCCACCCCTGGGTGTCCCCTCTGCATTCAGCCAGAGTGCATGCTTCTTCCTCGTCTGCCAGGCTCCTCCTGGCCAATTCCCAGGCCTGGGCCCCTCTGGGAAGCCTTGTGCTGATGTGTCCCGAGGGATTTGCCCAGAACTTTCTTCCATGACCCCAGGGCTGTCCTCCACAGGCTCCTCGCTCGCCTCCACCTCAGCCCAGTGCCTGACCCCCAGTCTGAGCCACCTCCTTGTCCTCGGCTGCATGTCAACGAATGCACCCGACTGGGACCTCAGTCCTTTCAGAGATGGTTCCGACCCGTTATTCTGGGCTCACAGGGCCATGGCTTCCTCCCCCATCTCCTGAGGCCCGGCTCACTGTCCCTAGCTGGTGGCCCTCCCCATCTGGGAGGCTATGCTCCCCTTGCCGGGCGCCTTCCCCCACAGACTGAAGGACACAGGTGGAAAGAGAGAACCACACGAGAGCCTCCCTGGCTCCCACTCCCGTGGGGTGAGGCTGCCTGGGTGTTCCGCTCCTTCTCCTGCCCCATCCTGCCCCCTTCACCCTCCTTCTCCCGAGAGCTCTCTTGAAGGAGACCCTGCCCCAGGAACCCCAACCAGGGAGCCAGGCCCACATGCTGGGACCAGAAGTGGCCTGAGGATGTGGGCCAGAAAGGAGGTGGCCGCATCGCCTGCAGATGGCAACACAGGCCTCATCGCTGGCCCTGTTTCGATGGTCCCCAGAGAGTGTCGCAGTTGGAGGACCAGGTGCATGAGCAGGAGGCCTGTGGGAGGGAGGGCTGGGAGAGCAGGAGGGAGGTCAGGGTGGACGCAGGTCCTCAGGTGGAGGGGTGTGGGAGGGGTCAAGGCTCTGAGGACGCGCCATCACACTGGCTGCTGTTGCTAAGAGCCACTGACGCATCGAAGAGAGAAATGATCATCTCGGGTCTGTTAATCATCCGTTGAAAGCCAGGTGTGAGGGTCGGAGGGCCTCCCTGGAAGCATTTGGAGACAGACTCATTTCCTGCAGTTGGCCCAAGATTGGTGATGAGCAGACTTCACTGGGAGCAGGTGGAACGCTGGGGCGGACAACTCCTCAGAGCGTCTGTCCCCATGGCCCAGGGTGGGGTGGGAGGGTCCTGACAGGGAGGGAGTGGGCCCTGCGACTGGGGCTTTCTGAAGAGATGCCTTGAGAAGCCCCAGCACCCCTTCTGGAAGCGTCCTCAGAGATGGGGCGTGCGCTCCCATGACGCTGCTCTAACCTCCAGGCCAGACCAGACTCCTCTGTTCCGAAAGGCTCTTGGAAGCCTCCAGTCAAAAGACATGGGGACCCCACGTCTGCCTTGGCCACTGTGGAGCCGGGGGACAGTCCGTTGAGAGGGTGGGAATCCCGGCTGCACCCCAAGCTGATAAGCATGGCCCCGGCGTGGACACGGCCCCGAGCAGCTGGCTCTGCACCGGAGGCCGTGGCAGGCCCTGTGTAACTCCTCTGCCTCTGGCCGTGGCTCCGTGGCCCAGCTGTGCTTGTGTGTCGGTGGGCTCAGCTGAGTGTGCCCCTGTTTCCACGCCAGGGCGGAGCCTCTCGGTGTGTGTCCGAGTTCCTGCGCCCTCTCAGCCCCCTGCCTCCCTCCACCTGGGGTTGGCCGCCTCCCCGCAGAGACTGGCTTGTCTTTTGCACCAGCCCCTCTGGCTGAGCTCGGTGGGGCTCACACCTCCCTGTCTCTCTCACTCTTCCACAGATCTGACCCTTTCCTCTGCCAGGAAGCTGCGCCCGCCACGCGACCTCCTCTCGCGGGAGCCGGCACATTCATTGTGGTGACGAAGGAGGTGCTACCACCTCTGCCTGGAACGGGCCGGCTGCAGCAGTCGCGCTGGACTGTGGGCTGGCCGGTGGACGGAGGGGGCATGCAGGTGTCAGTCACCTTGGGGCCGTGTGGGCACGGCGGCTCCTAGGAGCTGACTGAGAGCCTTAAGCCCCAGGCCCGGGCCTCAAGGAGACCGTGGTGCATCTGCCGAGGCTGGCACAGGCTTCGGTTTGGGAGCTGGCTGTGATTCAGGGACTGTGTTGGTGGCTGTGTCCCTTGGGAGTAAATTTAAGAGAAAATGTTGCTGTTTCTCAGCAGTGGCGTCGCAGCGTCTGCAGAGCCCCCTTTCTCCCTCCCACCGAGAACTCTGCTTGGCTCAGGGCCAGAGGAGAGCCTCCGGGAAGGGGGTGCGGTGGCCTGGCTGGGGCTGCCCTGCACCGCCCTGCCTGGCCACGCCAGGACACCTCCTTCTGGCCTCGGTTTCCCCTTCTGACGTGTGTGCGGCCCATGAAGCTGCCCCCCCCAACCTGCCCCTGGGGGAGGAAGGATGAGACATTTTCCTCCAGCTGATCTGGGGGCGGTGTAATTTGCATATGATTTGCATGAATATGCATGCCCACTTTATAAAGGCCCTGGCTCCAGGCATTTAAGAAAATTCCAGCAAACAAATCCAGGCAAAGTGTTTGTGATTGTCTTAAACCCCTGAAGGCAGCTTTGCTGAGGACTGTCCCTCCTGCGAGCTGCGTCCCCGGCCCTTCTGTAGTCTGAGCATCGGGAGAGGTCCCAAGGGAAAGTTTGGTTCCCTGGTCTGAGGTGTGCTGGGCCCCAGAGGAGCCTCGGGACTTCCCAAGGGATGCCCAACAGAGGAGGGTGGGGCGGATGCTGGGGTCCTCGAGGTTGGGGTGCCCCAAGGGAGCCTCCCACACACTCCCATGCCTGCACAACTCCTCACTCAGGAGCCCCAGGGGGGGAGAGGGGTGGGCCCTTTAATTTAAATCAAACTGCCCTCCAGGTCCCCTCCCCTTGTCCCCCTCCCTTGTCCCCCTCTGCAGCTCCGGAAGGGCCCGCCTTCCTCTGTGCCTGGAGTCTGGAATCGCTCCCATCCATCCGCCCCCTTGCCTGGTCAACTTCACCCCCTAAATGGCTCTCACCTTTTACCGTGTCAAGCTGATCATACCCCGCCCCCCCAAACCAAATTCCAGAACAAAACAACACAACCCGGACATGCCAACGGCTTCTCCTGCTTTTGGAAAAAAGACAGCACGCTGTCCTGTGGGCCTGCAGCCTCCTCTGAGCTTCTGCCGCCCCTGTGGGAGCCCGAGGGCCGGGCCTCGTTCCTCCTCATGCCCTGGTTCCGCCGTTTCTCCCTGGATGGGGCATTTGTACCCCCTGTTCCCACTGGCTGTCCTTCTGTTCCCTGTCTGCTCCCCATCCTGCCCTGCAGCGCTCAGCCCAGCCCCTGCCCCGCTGGGTCAGACCCGCCCCCCACCCCAGAGCTGCTCCCCCCTCGCTCAGCAGCCTGGGTGTGCTTTGACAGTGGTGGGTGCTGTTTTGCAAGATCCCGGCTCCCCCCACCCCTGCCTGACAGCTCCACAGGGCAGGGCCCATGCCTGCTTTGGCTCTCCCTGGTGTTGGCACATAGTAGGTGCCCAGTGAATAAATGAATGAGTGAGTGAATGACTATATGCACGATGCCTACATTGGTGTCAGACAGCCATGCAGACATGGGTTCCCTTGCGCCAGGGCTGTCTCGCCTCCCAGGGTGGCCCCACTGTGCAGAGCACACAGTAGGACTAGCCCTGGCGGGAAGGGCGCCGCCCCAGACACTGCGCACACACTGACAGGAAATATGGCCACACCAGGAGCTTCCCGCCTCGGTCAGTGGGGGGCTGAAGTTTCAGAGGCTTTTGTGCTAAGCTATATTTGGCCTCTGTCCTGTCTGTCAGTGACAACGGTGCTGGCAGACGACACTTCTCCAAAGGGACCCCCGCCTCCACTGGAAGGGTGGCCACATGGCTCTGGCCTGGTGTGGGGTCTGGGGGGCTTGCTGCGGGGCTATGCGCAGCCACCACCGGGGACCCAGGGACAGCCTTGGCTGCAGGCAGTGCTGGCACCATCTCGCTGGAGGGACACAGAGCCAGGCTGGCTCCCTCCCCCATTCAGTAAGTAGCAGCGAGTGAGTCCCATGTGCCCCCTTGGTTCGGGATGAGTGTGGGGCTCTGGGAAGGCCCGCTCTGATGCTCTGGCCTGAGAGTGTCTTTTCTTGAAGAACAGGGACACCAGGAAAAGGAATAGCCAGGCCACCAGCAGAGCTAAGGGCCAGCATTGGGACAGGAGGAGAGAGTGGCTGGGCTGAGCCTGGGGAGCTGGGGGTGGGGGATCTGGCTGCAACAATCGTGCGGCCACCCCTGGATGTCCGGCCTCGAGCTGCCTTTCACAGTGTGGGGTGAGCCTTCAAGGTCAGACACACAGGCCCTCCAGGAGGGATGCTGGGAACAGCCCCTGATTCCAGCCTCTTGCCTCCAGGACTTGCCATTGTGTGGCCTGGGGAGAGGCACCAGCAAATGGAAAGAGCAATCACCAATGGCAGGAGTCTAGGTCAAGGTCAAGGTCAAGGTCAGGGGTTGGTGAAACTTTCCTGAAAGGTTTGAATAATAAATAGTTCAGGTTTTGTGACATATATTAGTAGATGGGCATGACAGCTTCAATAAACCTTTATTGATGAAAACAGACAGTGGGCCACATTTGATGTAGTCTGCTGACCCATGGTCAAAGGGATAGGGAACCCCTTTGTACATGCCCAAATCCTGGAGAAATACACCCCCCTTAGGTAGCCTTGCCACGACCTTGCGAATAGCATGGGACAATTTCTCTCATGAACAAACTCATCCGCGGGGTGGAGGGGAACACCAGGGAGGGCTTCTTGGAGGAGGTAATGTCTGAGCTGCCTGGAAATATGAGAAGGTACATTGCAGACTGCAGGGGAGAGGGGGAATCCAGTTGAAGACACTTCTGGTACTAAAGGAAAGTAGCCGAGCAGAAGAGGCTGTCGTTTGCAAATGCAGAGCAGGCCGTCAGAGTCTCTGAAGCCGTGATGGACACGCCTGCTTCCAGCGCTTCCCACATGCTCCGGAGCAGTGGTGATTTATGACGGCTGAGGTTTTTTTAAGCCAGTGATTTTCGGAGAAAAAAGAAAGGTCACAGCGAGTTAGGACTTACATATCTTATCTCGTTCTCCGCTAGCCCTCAATTCCCTCTGAACTCAGCAGAGTCTGGTGGGCGTGTCGGCTGTGGGGTGGTCACTAATATCCAACAACAGTCTCAGGGCTCACCCAGTGCACACCTTTGGGGTTGGCGGCAGGGGTGGGCAGGGGGCGGCCCCCAGCAGAGCCCAAGCGCTGAGAGGAGAAACTCACACGGAGCTGGTGGACGGAGGCCAGCTGGCTGTGGGTGAGGTGGCGCAGCTCCGCCCGGCACCTGCCAGAGGTCAGACTCTGTCCTGGCCCCAGCTGTGGTCAAGGCCAGCCCCGGTGCCACTCCGTCCCTCCCTTCCCTGTCCCGTCAGCCTGGCCTCTTGTTCGCTCCACGCTTCCTCACCCGTGGTCCCCCGTCACCAGCTAGCAAGGTGTGGCATTCGGTTGTTTGATTCCTTGAGCCCAGAGCTGTGGGTAGCAGGGTCCAGGTGGTGAGGGTCCCGTTCCCTGAAGGTGGCCACCCCCTGTGGTTTGCCGACCCCGAGGTGCGGGTAGAGACAAGGTGTGGGGTGCGGCCTTGTCGTAAAAATATCTACATGGTCTGATTGTGGGCCCCAGAATTAAGTTAAAAGCTGCAGCTATCGATGTTTGCGGAGAATAACATGTGGTAAGAGACAGGGGTGTGTTTTGTTCAGTAGGCTCTGTTTCCAGTTTCTGGGTGTATTTTATTGATTTCTGCACTGAAATAGTGCTCTCGGCGTTTTAAAATAGAAATCTGGGCGAAGGGATCCCAGACTGGGGATTTAAGTGGAAATTGACCCAGCTCTTCATGAAAGCCCCTGAAAAGCAAGGCGCTGGGCTCCGAGCCGGCCCAGGTGCTCACCCTCCCCACGCGTCTGCGACCCGGCTCAGCTTCGGTCTGGAGAAGTCACTGGGACTACTGATGCTCTGTCACTCTGCGGTGGATGAGCTTCTCTTTCCTCTGCGCTCCTCGGGGCAGGAGAGGCAGCCCTGGGGCCATCAACAACCCGAGCTGCCCGAGGAACCCGTGGGGCTCACCCATCCTTCATCTGGAGGGTCCTCTCCTCAGGTTGTCCAGAGCCAGCCAGCCACCGTGGGTCCCCTCCCTGTGCCCCCTGTGGCAAAGCCCCACCTTGGGGAAGGCCACCTGGACAGGGGAAGTTGCCCTCTGGAATTCAGGTCCCACTGCTTCCTGTCCGAGGGCCCTTGTCCCTCGGTGGGAAACATGCCTGTGCCCTGCTGGAGTGGGGGCCGGTCAGCATCTCGGTCTGCTGCCCCTGCCCTCTGCTCCCTCACCTGCCGCCCTGCCTCCCCACTTGCCCCTGTCGCTGGAGGCTCAGGGCCTCCACCCCTAACTCCAGGCCGGGCACCAGAATGAGAAGCAGAGTGGGACGGAAAGGGCGGGAGGGAGAGGAAGGTGCCACAGGTGATGTCTGGAGGGCTCGGGACATAGGGCAGAGGCTGAGAAAGTGGGTGGAGGCTGGGAGGGTGGAGGGAGACACTGGAGGGAGAGAGCGTGAGGTGGGTGCCGGCCACACTGACTTCGCAGCTGGGGAGAGCTGAGGTGCAGGGGCTGGGTAGAAGACAAGGCCTCTTTGGGGGACCCTCTTGGACCCCTCCAGGGCACACGTGGCCCCCACCCCCTCATCACTGGCCCCTCCTCAGTGGCCTTGTTCCTCCTGCTCCCGGCACCGTGGGAGGGCGATTAGCCTGTCAGCCGGGACTGTGTTTTCTGAGCAGGTGCCAGTGAGAAGTTAGCTGTTCCGGAGTCGGAGCTGCAATCATGTAGCGTCTTTTTTCCCTTTTAATTTACAATGCCCCTGCTCTCTCCGCCTCTGGCAGGCTCTCTCCCTCCAGCTGGTGCTGGGAGGGAAGATCACAAGGCCGGGCTCTGGTGGCCGTGGCCACGCGTCCCAGGGCCCCTCCTGCACGCCCCGGCCAAGGGGGCTCGGCGTTCATTTTCAGTCCCCTCCCTCACTTCCTGAGAGATGATGTCATGCCAGCTGTGACTGTCAGATGGGGAGTTTTTGCGACTTGTCCAAGGTCATGGTGTGAGGAGGCCGCAGCATGTCCCTGAGCCCTCATTCTGACGGTGGCCCCCAGGGCTCCAGCGAGGGGGGACCCAGAGGGAGAACCCAGCCGAGACCCCTAGGCCTCCTGACTGACAGGAGCAGTGAGCTAGAAAAAGGGGTTGCTTTTGGCCCCCAAGTGCTGGGTCACCTAATATGCCACAATGAGGGCCTATACAGAGCCCACGTGGGGTGAAGGCAGCCGGGTGGGCTGGCTGGGAGGGGTGGCCCATGGGCAGTCGGATCCATGGCCCTGGAATGGATCCCGAAGTCTGAACTCAGAGGGGTTTCTGGGTGGCCAGGCATGTGACATTGGGAAAACCACCCTGACACCAGACCCCCATGCATGGAGACAGGGTACAGTGACGGGTAGATGTCCCACCCTGGCCTCGAGAGCCACACTGGGCCTGACCTGGTGGTGGCCCGACTCCTTGAAGTCGGATGCCCTCAGAGGGGTCCCATGCTCCCTAGCAGCCGGCAGGTGCACAGGAGGCAGCCACGCTTCTAGGCCTGGGCCTGTCCGACCTGTCCTGGACACCACGGTGGCAGAAAGGGATGCCTTTCACTCGGACACCAAGAGCAGTTTCCGAGTTGGTTGCTTGGAGCCCACGGCCGTTTCTAGCGACAGGAGCTTGCATCTTGCTGTCCAGCCCAGTTCCCCCCAGTCCCAGCGGCCCCCCTGGCCCATACCCCCGCTGCTCCTGCGGCTGCTTCGGAGCTGCATTCGGCACTGCCGCAGGATAGGCCAGGGCCGCCGGGTCCCTGCTGCTGAGAACATGAGATTTTCTCCCCAGCAGCAGGAGGCCTGACATCCTATTAGATCAGAGCAAACGGCGTTGGCGGAACGGAAGCTCAAGGTGCCACAGAGAGCTGTGACTCGCTCGGGGTGGGCACTGGGGTGGGCACCGGGCCTGGCCGGAAGGGGGGTGGGCTCTGGGGTCATAGGGAGGCATCCGAGTGTGGCGGGGGAGGGGGAATGGTTTTGAAGGTGAGCAGGGAGTGACATGTTAGGAGGGCGTTTCAGGATGGCCGCCGTGCCAGATGGTACAGAGCAGGGAGAGCATGGAAAGGGTGCTTGGTCCTGTCCTGTTCCCCCTTGCTCAGCAGCCGGGGCAGGAGAAGGGGCTGCCCTGGCGGGGAGGGGTCTGGCCTGAGCGGTGAAGGGTGATACTGCCTCAGGCTCTACTGTGAACCTAGCACGCTGTCCTGGCCTCTCCACTCCTCACCCTCACACCCCTGCAGGACTGGGGGCCAGGCCGGGAGGGCTGTGGCCACCCCTGCCTGCCTGCCTGCCTTTACAGGCCTTGGAGCGGGAGGGCCGGGTGGTTGGGGAGCGTGGGGGGAAAGAGGGGTTCGTCGTTAAGCTGTCCTTTGAGACTGTGTGCCTGGGCCCTGACTCCCTCCTCCCTGCTAAGCTCCTCGTGCGAGCTGACAGGCAAAGGGGGGCAAGGTGAAGTCAGGCCCCCTGTGACTAGCGGGGCGGGAGCAGGCTGAGGGACTGAGTGGCTAGCTGCGGCCCAGGCTCCAGGTGTGGCTTCCGCCTCCAAGCCGGGTCTCAGCCCCAGTGCTGGCTGGCTTCTGGCATCTGAACCTTCCTCCATGCAACCCAGGGGGCATTCACAGCCACCTACGGGGGTGGGGGGGTGAGGGCGTGAGGGCAGGGGTCGGGGGGAGGCTGTCCGCATCAGGGCCCAGGGAGCGGAGGCTCTGTGCTGCCCCTGGGGGGCGTCAGGGAGCTCAGCGGGAAGCGGACTCACGGCCCTCAGCAGCCCCTTCTGTCACTTTTGCAAATGGGGTGTGGGGTGTGGCCCCGTTCCAGTCATGCTGGGCAGGCAGACAGGGTTTCTGAGAAGCGGCTGGACCCTGGGGTCCCATGTCAGGATAAAGCAAAGCGGTCTGCACAGAAAGTGAATTCCACGTCCCCTGCAGATCCCGGTGAGCGCAGGGGTGCCGGGCCACTGCCCATGCTGATGGGCGGCCGTCAGATGCGCTGCAGCCCAGATGCTCTGCCGACCGAGGCCACGGCACCAGGGCTGGTGTGACCATCTTTACCTCCTTCACGTGTCCTCTGGTGGAGAGGGTCAGAGCCGACTCAGCCACAGGCTTGGCTGCCGTTCCCGGCCCTGGCCATGCTGCTCAGTTTCCCTGCCTCCTGGTCTCCGAGGGGCTGGGCCAGCTGGGTGCCCGATGCCGTCCCCTGACCTGGTGAGTCTCTCCAAACTGCCACCGGAGCTGCCCCTCGCCCCTCGCCATCCACAGAGCAGGGATCTATCGTGAGAAAATGGAGAACCAGACATTAATTTAATTAAGTTCAGGTTCTAATTGTCTGGAGAAACTTCTTATGCCCTGATATTAATTTATTTCCACTCAGGGCCAGTTACGCTAACCCAACCCCCCCTGGAGGGTTTAAAACACCGGCGCCGTGAACCAGGTAACTGACTGTCTGAGGGGTCAGGGGCGACGGGGCAGCCTGCGTCTGCGGGAGGAGAAGGCCCCACCTTGCTGCCTCCAGTGGGGGTACAGGACGGGGTCGGGGGCGCGGCTCCTCCTCGTGACCTTGACCTCGGCTGGAGGAGGGCCATGGTTGCACCCCTCTCCTCCCACCTCGTTGTCCCTGCTGCACCCCCAGGTCCACTTCTGGGGAGCCACTCATCCTCCCTGACGGCCACAATCCACGGTACGAGGTCACCAGCGGCCCCAGGGTCAGGCAGCTGATGGCTGAGGCTCAGGCTCCTGCCCCTCACGGGGGAGTGCCTAGGGTGAGGAGCGAGGCACTCGGGTCGCAGGGGCCAGGAAGTGGGACCTGCCGCTCCCCTCATTGCCATCGGTGTCACTGTCACCATCGCCATCCCTGAGTCCCCTGGGTGCTCTCCTGGAGGAGGTGTCACAGGTCCCCCGTGGCCTTGGCCTCTGCACCCCGCCCATCGGACTACCCCCTGGGTGGGCGTCAGTGCCCCCTCCCCCTGGGTGGGCCGGAGCCCAGATGTGATGGGGTCTGCACACTGCGAGGCTCTGGGGTCAGAGGGGCCACGTCAGACCTTTCGGGCCCCAAGGGCAGAGTGGTACAGCCTGAAGCGACAACTGGGGGGATGGCGAGGGTGGCGCGTATACCCCTCCCTTCATTCCTGTGCCCCGTGCAGGCTGCTGGCATGAGTGAGTGAATGAGTGAGTGAATGAGGGGACTGTATGGAGTGACCTGGCAAAGGCTCTGTCCCATCCAGAGGAAACGTCGTGATCAGGGGACGGGTGTGGGCAGGTGGGCCTTGTGGAAAGGTCCTGGGCTCTGGCCAGAAGCCTGAGGTGTCACTTGCAGCCAAGTTACCTGCTGACCTAAGGCATGTACTGGTGGTCTCTGGTTCCCCCAGGGCCTGGACGCTGCTCTGGGGGGCTACGGGGGCCCTGGCCTCATGTGGGCAGAACCTCTTCTGTCCGGACGAGGTGGGCAATGGGAAGTGAGTGCCAGGAGGGGGTGAGGGGCTGGTAGGAACTAAGCCCTGGTGCAGCCGGGTGTGGGGGGGGCACATGGAGGCAGATCCCCACACTGGTGGAGATGGCAGCAGGGCCGGCAGACAAACTCCACAGGGCACCCACGCTGGGGTCTCATCCTCACTGGGCCCCTCGTGAGCTGTGTGGCTTTGGGCACGTCAGTCAACATCTCTGGGTGTCACTGGCTTCAAGTCAGTGTGGGCTGGGGGATGGGCTCTGGAGCCTTGACGCTGAACGCCACCCACGGGCAGGACGCGCCCTCCTCCAGGTCTCAGCCTGGGGGGGGGGCGGCAAGTGCTCAGTGTGGGGGTGGCTGGAGCAGTGCCCCTGTGTGCCAGTGGCTGTGACTCATCGGGTACTGACGGGGTAGGGCATCAGGCCAGAGTGCCCGCCCACAGGAGGCCGACTGACAGCACATCCGGGGGCCCCAGTGCCTGGCCCCGTGGCACCAACTCATGTCCTCACAGCCCCCACTCCCCTCCTGCCTCCCTACCCACCCTGCACCCCCTGGGCTGCTCTGGGGGGTCCTGGGCCAGGGCAGCCTCTGGTCTCAGTCTCTCGTGGCACAGACGGACAGATTGAGGGCCAGAGAGCGGTCATGGGGGAGACAGGCCATGTGGACGCTCCAGAGCAGGAAGCGGGTGTGGGGGCAGAGCCCAGGTCACTTAGTCTAACCTACAACCTCGAGCAAGTCGGCAGCCCGGGGCTGGCTGAGCTGCCCTGGCGTTGGGAGAGGACGGGCCTTGGGCCTTGGCTGCCAGGACGGGTGAGACGGTCAGAGAGGGGACAGGAGCAGGGTGGGGGAGCTCCACCCTTGTAGGGGCGATTCTGCTTCCTCTTATTTTCTGTGTTCTCCCCACCCTGCTGCGCCAAGTCCGTGACAGACAGTGTTTTGGGGTCTTTTTCTGTTACAACTGTGTGTGTCCCTTTAGTGGGGTCAGAGTCAGGGTTGCCCGGGTGGGTGCTCAGCGTGTGTTCTTGAATAGACAGACCTGCGAGGGGTGGGGGTGGGGGTGGAGAGGCAAACGTGTGGATGTGCATATGTGGGAGGTGGGTGTGCAGATATGTGGATGGACGAAAAGGTGTGGGTGGATGGACGGGTGGGTGGATGGGTGAATGAATGGGTGGATGGACAGATGGACGGATGGGTGGGTGAGTGAATGGACAGATGAGCAGATGGGTGGGTGAATGAATGGACGGACGGAGGGATGGGTGGGTGAATGAATGGATGGTAGAGGAGTGGAAATGTGGGTGGGTGGGGGGAAGATGGGCGGGCGAGTTGGTGGGAGGCTGGACGGCGGGGTGGGTGCGTGGACTCCTGGCGGATGGATGGATGGTTTGGCAGGAGGTTGGGTGGGGAGATGGACCTCCACGCATCTGCGGGTGGGTGGGAGTGGACGGAGGCTGGGGGAATGGGCAGAAGGGTCTGTGGATGAGCGAATGGAGGGGGCGGTGTGTGGGCTGGAGGCTGGCCGGTTAAACCAACTGTGGGCGAGTGAAGAGTGATGTCGGTGCCTCGTCAGTGCTGAAGCTTCAGGCGGCCTCCCCCGTTAGCCATTAGGTATTTAGCCGAGTGCCTGGCAAAAGCCCAGGGCTGCCGGGTAGAAGCCCCGGGCGTCCTTTGTGCCCTGTCACTGTGTGACCTTGGGCACGCCACTCACCCGCTCTGGTCTTCTGTGCACTGTCCGCAAAACGTTTGAGTTGCTAGTCTCGAGGTCTCCCCGCTTCGGTAAAGGTCTAGGAGTGTCCTGCCCTCGGTGCCCTCTGCTCTCCACCGCTCCCCGGGCAGGGGCCCACTCCCTCCCCCTCCTCCCTGCCTCAGACTCAGGGCCTTCCCGGGGGTGACCAGCTCAGCGGGCCTGTGGCGAAGGCCCGACAGGTGGCCCGCTGTGACGCCTTCTGGAGCGGGGCTGTCAGAGCCAGCTTCCCGGCTGGATCTGGACAGGTGCCTGGCCCGGTTTGGAGGCTGTCATTTAAGCTCCGTGGGGGGGCTGTCTATCCGCACAGCCTCTCCGGCTGAGGATACGGCCCCCTCCGGGGCCCGACAGCCGCCATCTGGCAGTGGTGCTCACGGTGGCGAATGCAATAGTGTTCTTACTTTGGTGAGACTGGCTGGGCACTGCTCACCTGGAAGCACAGCAGGAGGCGGTGCCCAGCTGGCCTTCACCCTGCTGTCCTCAGAACCCCAGATGTCACCTGAGCAGCAGGGTGTCACCGGGACCGGTTAGGAAAAGGAAGAGGAAAGTGACATTTTCTTCATGATGATCACAGAACAGCACCACCAGCAGGGGCGCTCCCGCTGTGGCGAGGGGGCTGGCAGTGTGGCCTGGGCCGGGGCACTGAGGGTTGGGACAGACCAGAGTCCTCGGTGGTAACAGCTCGGGTTTGGGGCTCTGCCAGCCTGACCCCTCCGCACTCTGCTTCCTGCTGGCTGGGTGGCCTCACGCCTCTGCTTGCTCCTCAGTGTGTCAGGTAGGATGCGGCCGGCCTCCCGAGGCGGTTGTGAGGACAGAAGGAAAGAGAGTCTGGGAGGGGTTCATGTGGCACCTGCCAAGGCCTTGTCCATGGCCAGCCTCCTTTGTCCCTTCCTCCCAGTCTGCGTGGATGCTGCCCAGGGGGGCACATGGACCCTCCAGCCAGATCTGTGGGTCTGGGTCCTGTGACCCAGGCTTTTTGCTGGGCCCTGACCCACCTCCCAGGGCAGAGTGTGGACCGTCACAGGCCCAGGGACCAGCATGTTGATAAAAAGGTTTGGGGACCAGGACACAAGGGCTCACGCCAGCTGAGTCCTGGAGGCCGGGGCTGGGCCGCCCAGGGTAGGCTGCCTGGAGGAGGAAACGACAGCAGGAAGTGGAACTCTGGGGACTAGGTGGGAAGAGGCGAGGGGCCATGGCCGATGGGCATCTTCCAGGGAGGAGCAGGCCTTGCCTGCAGAGAGCCCCGGCCCCCAGTCCAGCCCCAGGTACATCCCAATGAGATAGAGCGGCCACCTGGTTGTGGGGTCAGCCAGCAGAGTCCTGAGGCCGTGACTGACCTCAGCTGGCTCTCAGGGCCCCAGGGTGGCTCCACGGCCTCTCCGGGCTGACCTGATCCCCCTGGTCAGCAGAGGAATGGCTGGGCTGGCTGGGCAGGCTCCAAGCTGTCCTTGTGCTGATGGCCTCGCTCCCGCCAGCCTCTGGGGGGCAGTGCCGGCCCAGCTACCTCCCTGTGGCCTGGCTTTCCTCCAGCTTCTGCTGGCAAGGCCACAGTGGGCCGAGCCCCTCGGACGCCGCTTTTTGTCCTAACCCAGTGTGAGTGGGGTACTCGTCCCTGCAGCCAGACTGTCCTGACCTCTGGGCCTGGCGGGCCTGTGTGAAAAGGGTGGAGCAGCCAGCCCCTGTGGGATTGACCAGGAAGTCACTCCTGTTTGAAGGAATATGACACAGTGAGGGCATGGCCTGCATCTCGGTGGCTCTGACGGTCCCTCATGGAATCATAAAAAAGGGGTTCAGAGGAAGCCCCCCCAGCACAGGGCCTCACAGCACAGGGCACTCGACCACAGGCTGCAGCGTGTGCCGGCCAAACGCCCGCCGGTCAGGGAGGTGGCAGGGCCCCTGGTCCCTGTGAGTGAGTCCCCGAGCTCTGGGGGCAGGTGGGCGTGCGGAGGGCAGTGCCCCCGCCTGGTTACTGCCACGGAGCAAACCACCCAAAGCTGACAGCATGAGGCGACCAAAGGGGAAAAAAAAGAAAGGAGAAGAGGAGAGGGAAGGGATGACAGCCCCATCTTGTAGCTGTCCTGACCGACGGGGTCTCCTCACCCCGGCCTCAGTCTGTGGGGCCATGTGTGCCCAATGACCTGTCTTGTCCTTCGAAGACCACAGTCCCCAGGGCCTTGTCCTGCACGGCCGCCCCCTTCCTTCCCAGGCTCCGCGTGGTGTCCTCAGTGCAGGGAGACCCAAGCCTGGCAGGGCTGGAGCAGGAGCCGGGGAGGCCAGAGGGACCCACTCGGGCTTGGGCATCTGTCCAGGCACCGGGCATGTGCGGCCCGCGTAGGCCTCCCAGGGGCTCTGCGGGGCGAGCCTAACAGCCCCATTTTACAGATGGGAAATGGAGGCCCAGAGCATGGGTGGGAGTGAGGGTGGGAACCCGGAGTCCAGGAGCTGTGGTTGTGACAGACAACTCCCGTCTGGGGAGAGCAGAGAGAGCGGGTGACCAGCTCCACTGTGGCCCCTCCTGCCCCACCGGTGCCAGCCCCTGCGCCCCAGCCTCACCGCACGAGGCAAATCCCGCTCCTCATCTCGTTTAACTCTACCTCTCTCGGTGCCTGTCAAACCTTAGATTCTTTTAAAAATGTGGCCACGATATCATTGTCACCCATAAAATGGGGTCTGAGTGGCACATTTTGTGACGTGGAGGCCTCTCACTCTGGATTCCTTCCCTGCCCTTTGTCCACACCACAAAGCAGCTGTCCAAGACGCTGGGTGTCCATCCGGTGTGCCCGGATCCCGGTCTTGTTGATTAAACCCCTCTGCTATGCTTCCTGGCCCGGTGGTTGGGCCTGGAGCTGGTCGGAACCGGGTTTGTGGTTGGTGGCATTTCCGGTCTGGTCTCCTTGGTGAGTGGGCAGCTGGAACGCCCAAGACCTCCGTCCACGAGTCCAGGAGAGGTGGCAAGCCGGTGACTTCATTTTCTCCATAAATTTACCGAAAGTAAATTTTACCGAAAGTGAAGCGTGAAAGGCTTGCCTCCCCCTCCTCACTCGGCTGCTTCTCCGGTGCCCCTGCCAGCACCCCGTGCAGTTTTTCCAGATCTTTCTCGCCGAGAGCGGGCAGGATGCCCCACAGACAGCTAGCTTGTCCTTTTCTTACAAAACAAATCGGACCCTGTTGGACACGTTGATCTGCAGCGTGCGAGGCTCACTCACAGTTATAAATTATGCACGTGTGCACGTCGCCCTACAGAGAGCTGCTCATTTTTTATCCGCAGCATCTCATGGTGCGTCTCCCTCTCCCACTGGAAGGAAAGACAACTTAATGCTCTCCAACGCGTTACCAGGGTCCAGATTCCCCCGATTAAGTCACAGATGGTTTCGACGTGATTCTTATTAGAATCGTTTTCAAAATAGGACCCACCCACACATGCCTTAGCTAGGTCGCCCAGATCTCTGAGTGTACAGCTGCCCCTCCATCGTGCCTGCACTCTCTCTCTGCCATTTATTTATCGAGGGAAACGTGTCCCCTGTCCTTTGGAGCTGGGACCTGCCTGGGCTCCTGGTGCCGCTGCTCCTCTTCCCGTGGCCTGCAGATGGGTGGGCCCGTGTCAGGGTATCCTTCTATGAGGACCACGCAGCATCTGCCCGTCTCTCTCCTCAGTGACGCTCGTGGCTGTTGGCCACCATTCCTACACCGTCAGCTCACTAGGGAGCCACAGAATGGTGCTGATAGAATCTGTCACTCCTTCTGAGTCGGTTGTCTACCTGCCCCCGGCCCCCGCCCCCCCCCCCCCCCCCCCCCCCCCCCCCCCCCCCCCCCCGAGGAACATCTACTCAACAGCTGTCAGTAACGGGGACCTGCCTTTGGAGAGGACAAGTCATCAGGAGACTGCCTCGGTCTCCCCCTTGGTTTACTCGTTTTCAGAATAACGAGCTGGTTCTCTCACGTCCTCTGGAACACCCCGCCCCCTGTCCCCGTCACCTGGAATGCAGGAATTTGGACATATTTGATCAGTTTCAATTTGTTGATACTTAGATTTTCTGCTTTTGGCTTGTGGAACCCCCTTCTTCTTGGTCCCCAAGTCCTCGTGTTTGACCCCGGAGCCTTCGAGCAGGTCCTTGCCCTCCAGTCTGCGCTGGTCCAGGCTTGCAGCCCTGCCCCGGACCCGGACATCTCTCCAAGGAGCCCAGGGTCCTGTGAAGGGGGACTGGCGCCGGAAGTTGGAAAACCCACTGTTCCCGGATTGGTCTTCCTGTCTGAGCTGTTCCTCAGACAGCCTACAAATTTTATTTTTAAAGGCTAAAAAAGTCAGTCAAATTTAGGCTGACAAAGTTTTATTTAGAGACTTTGAATCTCCTTTCACACCGACAAACTTCGTTCCTAACAGCACCCCAACACTCACGTGTTGGTTAACCTTTATATAAACAAGTCTCGCAGCAACCGTACCAGCATTAGTAGTGACGGTGTGGTTGCCGAGACGCACCAGACACCTGACTCTTCGGTGCCCTCAGGGTGCGGCCCTCCGTAGCGTGCTGTCAAACCTGTGTTAAGTGCGCTTCCGGCAACTCCTTCCCACGGTGCGGCGCTGAGAATCGAACATGGCCCTGGGCTCACCGGCTTGTTTCGCCTTCACGTTTGGTGGCTGCTCTTTTTGAAAGCTCAGTTCTGTTGTGGAGTCACTCAGAGGGTTGGCTGGTGTGCCTAGGGAAGTCTCCTGTCCGTCCCTGCCCGCCCCACCCCCGCCACCCCCCATCCTGTTTCCGTCCCTCCCTCAGCTTGGACGTTTTCTTCTCCAGCATTTGCTCTGAACACCCACTGCTCCTTAAACGCACGCAGACGGCTGTCTTGTCCCTGCTGGTCTGGGGGCTCCTCTGCTCACCTTCTCTGACAGCACGGCCACAGCACTCCGCCCCCAGCGTCACAGACGGGGTTAAGCATCTGTCAGATGGATGGGTGGAGGTCGTTCGGGAGGGGCAGGGGAGTCCTGAAGCCCGCTCCCCACCCCCGGCCAGCCAAGGAAGGTTTCAGAGAGGAGAGTGCTTGGGCAGAGGCATGAACGGTGACCGGGGTCCTCAGGTGTGCTTGGGTTCCACGGCACAGTGGAGGGCTTGGGAATCTGTGGGGCTGCTGGCAAAAGCAGGAAGGTAGAGTGGCTGCAGCTGGGGTGCAGGACTTGTGTGCCACCCTGGACCCATGCTCTGCTGGTGACTTGGTCACCCATGTGGGTGGGGGTGACAGGCTTTGCTTTCTCCAAGTCACCAACCTGAGGGGCTGGGAAGTCAATGGAAGACAGGGCTGGTGGGCACCAAGAAATTCGGAAGTCTACTTTAATGGTGTATGGATGCCTGGCCTTTTCGGTGTGGTGTGGAAGGCCCCGGAGGTTGGGAGCACTCACTAGGGGAAGAGTCCCTTGGGGAGACCCCGGCTCCTCAGCTGGCAGACAAGAGGAGCCTCTGCCAGCCCCTGGGGATTTGCCTTGCACACCTGCTTGTGTGTACAAACACCCCATTACGCCTGATTACAAACCATTAGTGCAATTAGGTTAGCCCCTCTCCCCGCTCCGGGGCGAGCCAGCTGTGTTGGGGGCCAGGGATAGAATAGCAAACAGCTTCCTACAGAGGCTGCTCGCAAGGATCCAAGAACCCTTCCACTTGGCCTAGGGAGCCCGGGCTCTAGACAGACCCCGGGGGTGGGGGCAGGATCTCCTGGGTGAGAACCCAGCCTGGGCCTGACTTGGCGTTCAGCGGACCACCACCCGCCTCCGGCCCTCCCGGGGCTGCCTGCCCGTGGCGCTGTGGTCACATCCGCACTGGGCCTCCCTCTGCCTTTGTATGCCTCTTTTATCTCGGCCTGCAGCCTGCAGCGGCTTTTTAAGCCTCAGCACTCGGTCACCTCTGGCCCTGTCACCTCCAGGGAAGCCTGAGTCAGAGAGACCCCACATGCCACTCTCCTGACCCTCCGCGCAGAGCGCAGCCTCAGCCCGCGGGACTTAAAAGGGCCACTGGAGCTACGCACTTGGCTGAGAGAAAGAAGAGAGGCTGCCGGCTGTTTGTTCTGAGAGTCAGGAGTGAGTGTGTGCTTCCTCAGAGCCGCTGCCGGCCCCGCCCCGCCTGCGGGTGGACGGCTCCGCTCTCCGTGCACACCCCGTCCTGAGCTTACACACCCTGCCCAGCGCCTTGACGGCCGCATCTGTCCAATTCTAAGATGAGTGTTTTCCCAAATTTCAACTCCCCTGAAGTTGGGTGCATCTGTTGGGTGCTGGGGTCGAGCTGCTCTAGTCTGGCTGGTGCTCAGGATGCAGCTGCCATGTTCAAGTTCATGTACGAACTTGAACTTGGTCATGGCTCATGGGCATCAATTGCAAATATGCAGGCGCTGCTCCCTGGTTCTGTCTTTTTGTGCTCCGCAGAGTGACTCTGGTCCTTCTCCCGTCCAGCGGTGGCTGTGCTCCTGCGGCTGTTTGCCTGGGGCTGGGGGCTGGGGGACGTGGGACTTTCCATGTTAAAACTGGGGCGATCCCAAGCAAACCGAGGGGAGCGCTTCATCCCATTTGTTCCCCGCCCCTTGGGCCGAGGTCGGTAACACGGCACGGCCATGGGTGCTGGTTCCTGAAAACCCCCAAAGCCTTGGTCTGGTAGCACTTGCCCATCCCCTTGGTGGAGACGCTCCCACCAGGTCACTCCCAGTCACGTGACAGAGCTCAGCCTAGCCGGAGAGACTGCCCCGAGTCCGGGCCAACCTCAGCACGTGGGTGAGCCCGGGTGGGACCAGAAGGGCCGGGCACTGATCCGGACACCGGCGGCCTCATGGCTAAATTCTGTTGTTTCAAACCGTCACCCCGCTTCACGTGCTGTGTAAGGCAGTTCTGCACTTTGGGTGGTTTGTTTGTGGCCACGGCACACACAGCTGTTCACACCGCTTTCCCTTTGCTGAGCCGTGTGTTGTAGGCATATCACACGCGTCGAGTCTAGTTGTCGTTAAATGACTTTTAAAGGTGTATATGCTATGGCTCTGCAGGAAAGGGGAGTCCCCACTAACGCAGAGAGGCGGGCAGAGAGCGGCAGGGTCCCTCATGTCAGTAACACGAGTGCACTCCTCTGGAGACTGTTCCGCGTTTCTCACAAAGTGACGACAGGCGCGTGGGGAGAGGAAACAGCGCGGCTCCAGTCTGCGACATGTGCACAGGATGGCCCAGCGCAGCCAGGCAGGGCAGCCGAGGGCAGGGAAATGTCCCACAGCCCCAGAAGGGAGGACAGTAGCCCCCTGCTGGGAGAGGCTGGCGCAAACACTGCACACGCCGTGCGGGATGGTCACAAAGCACGCCATCACTGGCAGGTTTTCCTTAGCATCTCACAAAATCGTGGTGTCTGGGAATCAACGGCATCTCCGTTTGACAAAACAGAGTGTCATGTGGGTCTGTGCAGCCCCTGCTAGACCCCTGGCCCTGTGTTGGTGGGACCTTGCTTTCTGGGCACAGGGCTGAGTGCCTGATGGAGTGGACACAGAGGGTCCTGCAGCTGGCACCAGTAGCCACGCCCTTCGTGCCCTCCCTGTACTGCTGGGGGGCCTCGCTCCTCACTCAGAGCCACAGCAAGCAGCGCCGGGTCTGCCTGTTCTACAGATGCAGGCACGGAGGCAGCTTGGCGGATAACCAGCAGGGCCAGCTTCACCGGGGGCTGGGGGGGCGGGGGGAGGTGACCTGTGCAGCTGAAAGGGCTCCGAGCCCCACAGGGCCTGCACGTGGTTCCATGCTCTGCTGTTGCCGCATCACATTTTTGAGTTTGGAGTGAGGCCCCGGGTGTTCATTTTGCACGGGGCCCCGTTGATTAGGAAGCTGGTTCCAGCCACCAGGTCTCCTGGGAGGTGGCTGAGAGCGGGGCCCGCCCGAGGGGCCTGCAAGGTCTGGCGCA
Source organism: Macrotus californicus (assembly GCA_007922815.1). NCBI lineage: Eukaryota > Metazoa > Chordata > Mammalia > Chiroptera > Phyllostomidae > Macrotus > Macrotus californicus. The sequence goes on along the minus strand of VMDR010000201.1, from coordinate 58,809 downwards.
TCGGGCGTGCCTGGTGCATCGGGCGGGAGTTCCCTTCTAGCGGAACCCAGTGCCCGTCTGAGACAGCACCCTGGAAGCGGGTCAGCAGGAGGCTGGTGTGTTTTCGGGTCTGTGTGGCTGTGATCCCAGCAGTGGGTGAGTGTGTAAACCACACTCAGAGGAAAGGTGCACCTGAGGTCCGGCTGCTGCCCCTTGTTTGCCCCTCATTCCCAGGCAGATGCCCAGTCCTGACCTGAGGGGACCCCTGGGGCTTCTCCGTCATGGGCCCCATGTCCAGACGCCCACTGTGCTGAGGAGCAGAGGCCCAGGGCTGACCTTGCCTCGTGCTGGAAGGTGAGCCGCACGAACAGACGGTCATTTCTAAAATAGAGCTGACTTTCCCGACACCTGGTGATTAATGTGGGGAGAGGAGAACTATTTCGGGCCCAGCAAAGGAGAAGCATCTTCCTTTCCCGGCGTCTGCTGAACTTTTCACTCCGGCGTGGTGGCCGGGGGAGGGGCCGAGGGAGCAGCCAGTGGCCTGGCCCGGGCCGGATGAGCCCTAAGCCACACGGGCCACCTGAGCCCAATGTGGCACAGTGGTCCCAGTGGGCAACACTCTGTCTTGTTGGAAGTGACCCTGAGGTCCTCTCACATGGGCGCAGTGTCCCACAGAGTCACCAAGAGGAAAAGGGCTGAGCCTGGCCACCCTGTCCTGGACACATATGTCCTCAGCTTCCCGCACCCCAGGTGGCTCTGGGAGAACAGGGGCCCTGAGGCTCCTGAGCATCAGCGGACTCTCCCCGCCCCTGACCCCTCCCCCACTAGCCTCTCTGCTGGCACTGGGAGGGCAGGGGCTGGGGGGCTGGGTGCGGGGGGTGGGGAGCTGCACGTCAAGTGGGAGCAGAGCAATGATCTCTCCCAGACTCCGCGTGCTCGTGGCCTTGACTTTGGGCTGGACACTCCCTGGGGGCATCTAGGTGTGGGGAGGGGGCAGAGTGGCAGACGGCATCGCTGTCGTCGGCTCTGTCAAGAGATATTGTTTACAGCCCCTGCTTTGGGTGTTTGCTGGGAAGTGCACATTATGTTTCTTTATTAAAACTGTTAATCACATAAGATGCAAATGCGGGAGGGGCACAGAAAAGAAGACAAGTGTTCGGAGGACAGAGCCGTCCTGGGGGGAGATCAGAATATTTCCTTCAGGCTAAACCTGGGCAGAATCGAACGGCGGGGGGCTCCCTGTGCCTCGGTTTCCCCATGGTGCTCAGTCTGTGCCAGAACCAGATGTCTGTGAATCGCGGGAGTGGAGGACATGTCCCCAGACCTCTCCGGGACTCGGGCGCCACTTCAAGGCTCCACGTACATTCACCCATGAGCTCTCCCGACTACCTCCGAGGTCGGGGCAGATGAGAGAACCACAGCACAGAGAGGCTGCGCTACTGTCCAATGTCACACAGCAAGAGAGAAGTAGAGCTGGTTTTGAACCCTGACAGCCGGGTCCACATCACCTGCTGGCTCCCGCGGCGAGCAGCGGCGGGTCCCGGGTCATTGCACAGGCCCGCCGCAAGCCCGTCCACACCGTCATTCCGTGTGACGAGCGTTACGATTTCTGCTTTACGGACGAGGCACTGAGTTTCGTGACCCTCGGGACCTCCACTGTGACGCACAGAGTGGAGTCTCCAGGTGTCCAGAGTTTCCTGTTGTTTGCTGTCCCTGGGGCCCGCCTGCGTTTGACTGGCCTGCGGGGTGCACAGCGGTCCAGTCGGCTCTCGCCAGTGGAGGCCTGTTCTAGGTCCCTCTAGAGAGGTGTTCCTTGGGCTCCTGAGAAGAGTGGGCCCCTGTGTCGGGGGCGTGTGCCATTGGGCTGAGTGGGCGCTGTCGGTGGGGCCACTGTCGAGCTCCGCACCCTGCTCGTTTCTCTGTCCAGCTGCCCCGCGGTTGGCGGGGGGCGTCACGGTGCTCCTCTGGGATTTTGGACTTGTCTGCTTCCCCCTCCGTTCTCTCCGTTTCTCCCTCTGTCTGCTCTGCAGCTCTGTCATCGGCTGGGACACATTCAGGGCTGGTGTGTGCGCTCGGGGACACTTTGGCCATTATGTGCCCTGTCTCTCTCTCGCTCTGAGGGCTCCTTCAGCTGACAGGGATGCAGACGCCCCTACTTCCTTTTCATTAATGTTGGCCGGGACACCCCTGTCCAGCCTTCTTCTTCCACACTGCCTGCCCCACTGGTTTGGAGTGTCCTGCAGGCCTCAGAGGGCTGGGGTACGTGTCATCCACTCTGGTCACCCCTGTCTTTTGACTGGTGTATTTAGGCTGTTCACATCTGATGTGATCGTGGGGATACTAGGGCTTGAAAGGGGCTGCCAGCTCGGCTTTTGTTTTCTGTTTGTTCTCTCTGGCTTTTGTTTCTCTCTCTTCAGCCCCCCCCCCCCCCCCCCCCCCCCCCCCCCCCCCCCCCCCCCCCCCCCCCCCCCCCGCCCTGCCTTCCTGCGGGGCTGCTAGAACAGGCTCCTTAGAATGCCACTTGGATCTGGCTGTGTCTGTGCAGTGGCTGCTCTGTCCCTACTTGCCGTGTCACACTCCTGATTCCTCTTTCGCCAGCTTGAGCCCAGTATGGGAAACTCACTTCCCTGTCTGTGTTATTGCCTTCCCTGACCGATGGCATAACAGTCTAAGACCGTTTCTGTCCCCAGATTCAGAGCCTCGGTGTGACACCCCTGGCTTCCGCTGTCAAGCCTAATTCGGGAAACGTAGCAGGAGAAGGGTTGCTTAGCTGTGCCCTCCCCACCCCCCGCCCCGTTCCCCCTTCTCTCCTGGGCTTGCACAGCCGGCTGCTCTCTGAGTGCTGGTCTGCTCCCAAGACGAACCTCGTGGTGGCCCTTCGCCTGAGGACGTCTCGGTCCCCGTCCGCTTTGGAAGGATGTTTTCCCTGCCGCTGCAGCTCTGGGATGACAGTTCTTTCCCTTCAGTGTTTGACAAATACCGTGTCGTCTCCTTCCGGCCTCCCCGAGTTCTGGCGAGGAGCTCGCTGTCATTCTAACTGTGTTCCCCCAACGGGCGGCGTGCTGTTTTTCTCCAGCTGTTTCAAGGTGGTCTTCCCCCCCCCCCCAGTTTGCAGACGTTCGACTATGATGTGTCTTTGTGTGGATTTGCTCGGGTTTTTCCTGTTTGAATTTGTGTGCCGACATCTTGCCTAATTCTAGAAATTTTCAGCCATTATTTTTTAAAGTACAGTGTCCACTCCGTCTGTCTCTCTCTCATGGTCTCTGAGGACAGGAGCCTTCCGTTGTAGCCCCAGGGGGACACGAGGCTCTGCTCAGTCTTCAGGACGCCTTCTCTCTTGTCCAGTCGGGTGACTCCCCTCGTTTTGCCTTCCAGCCGGCAGACTCCCCCCTGCCCCGCCCCGCTGTGCAGCTCACCCACTGAGCCGTGAAGAAGTTTCAGTGACTCCACGCTGCAGTTCTAGATTCAGTCTGGCTCCTCCGTATCTTCTCTTTCTTGGCTAACACCCCTCCTCGTTCGTCTGTGCTGTGCTGTTTGTAATTTCTTTTGGGTGCATTTTCTGGTGGCTGCTTTGAACTCAGGGTCAGAAAATCGTAGCCTCTCTGTCACCTCGGCATTGGCGTCTCCTGATTGTCTCCTGTCCTCCAGTTTGGCATTCTAAAGAGCCTGTTCTAGCAGCCTGCAGGAAGGCAGGGGTGGGGGGGCAGGCAGGGCGGAAGGGGGGGGCATGGAGAGAGGGAAACAAAAGCCAGAGAGAACAAACAGAGATCTGGTTCTTGGCCTGGTGAGTGATTTCGATCGGAGCCTGACATTCCGAGGATCATGGGATACACCCTGGGTCTTATTGAGCCCTGTGTCGGCTGACTCCTGACCCTGCTCTGGTAGTAGAAGGTGGGGCTGGCTCCTCACTCCCTGGGTGGGTGGGTGGTAGATGTCCAGGTTCCTCTTCTGGCCTCTGTTGGCTTCAAGGGGGGGCCTCTTCCTGATGGCTGGGCAGAGGTGAAAGTTCAGGCCCCTCACATAGTGCCCACTGACACCACCTCACGGGGACGAGCATCCCTGCTCAGCCTTCTCTGATGCACCCCAGACAGGAGCACACAGTAGGTACCTGCCACCCGCGTGTCAGCCCCTCTACCTGGCCCTGCTATGCCTCTGCAGACACGTGGGGCTGGCCCAGACTCTCCCTCCTTCAGGGACCTGAGCAAAGGGCAGGTGGTAGCTCCTCTTGTCCACAGCTGGAAGATCAGATCCCAGCGCCTGCTGTCCAGGGCCCCCACTGCCTGTCCCCCATCATGCCTGCAGCTCCAGGAAGCCAGGCTGCGCCAGGGAGGCCGGGTAGCGGGGCTCATGAATATTTCATCGTGGAATTCTTGAGAAGCCGCTTCCCCGGCAGCTTTGTGCCCAGTCCTTCCATCTCGGTGACTTATGCCTTTGCAACCTGCCCCCCCGCCCCAGCCGCCCTCTTGTCAGTAGAGGACGTTCCACGGAGCCCTCGCTGCTAAGTAGCTTGCGGTCGCACAAAGAGAACACAACAGCGGCTGACATTTGTCCACACATCCCCTCACAGCCCCCTTTCTCAGTTGTTAAACCTACCGCACTTCCACGAGACACGGACGCTGGCACGCGGACAGCCTCGCCGATGGAAAGGACGGCATGGACGGTCCCACTCTCGGGGGCCAGGAAGCCCCGCCCACTCTGCCTTCGCCTCCTCTGTGCCTCTCCCACATGCCAAGAGGAAGCTTCACGGAGCCCTGGGCCTCCTGCCTGAAGCCTCCAGGGCCCGCCGGAGCCCTCCCACGAGACCCCGCTGGTCAACTCCACAGTCATGAGGGCCTCTGACCAACACCTCTCTGCCCTCAGCCGTGGGCAGCTGGTCAGTTGCTCCCTGTGCCTTTCTGTCTCCTCTTTACACTCAGGAAGGCAGGTCTCCGTGAGGCGCACGTGGGGTGAGTAATGCACACAGGTGTGGCAAAGGGCTGTGACTCCTGTGTTTAGAGGGAAGGCTGGCCCTCAGAGTCTTGGATGTCCCCTGGAAGCTTGGAGGGGAGCTCCAGGGAGGACCGGAGGCTGGCGGGGGAAGTGTCCAGGGGACAGCCCAGGCAGCCTGGGTATGGGGCAAGCTGAGAATGGGTGTCAGTGGCTGTGCCTGCAGCTGGACCCAGTGCCTGGGACAGAGTGGCTCGTCACCTGCTGCCTGCTGAGCTTGTGGCTTTTAGGGTGGCCTCCTGCACAGGGCCTTCAACCTGTTCCATCTCTGGGCCCCAAGCTTTGGGGCTTGGGATGGAGGGGTAAGGGTCCCATGGGGCCACCATGCCTGGGCACGGAGCGCTGGGCCCAGCCTTGTTTGGGGAATGGGGCTCCATGCAAGGTCACAGTGCTATGTCAGCTGTAGGTCTGCGTTCTCTGGGTGTGATGTCCCCGTGTCAGACCTGTGTCTCACCACTTCCTGATTGGCCCTCAGGCTCTCACTCACTGAGGGGTGACGGATGCTGAGCGAGGCTGTGGTGGGCAGGTGGGCAGATAGCCGGAGGATGGGAGTTGGGGTGCCCGTCTGGGAGCCTGCGGTCCGCAGAGGTGGGGTGCTCTCAGTCACGAGCCAACCCCTGCTCAACGCTCACAGCTCTGTGTAGCCTCCTGTGATTCAGGCCACCTCCCCTGGTGCACGTGTGCCTGTGTGCGAGTATGCACCAGTGTGCACATACATGCACGTGTGTGAGTGTGTATCATCTCTTCCCCCCGAGAGCGTGAACCCCGGGACAGTCCCGATCAGGATTGCTGCTCTGTGCCCCTCCCTGTGGTCGCCACGCCCAAGGTGAGCCCCAGATGCCTATTAAATAAAAAACTCTGAGAGAAAAACAGACCAAGACACGGACGAGTCGATTCACCAAGAGGGACCTGCCTCCAACTACACGCGGAACCGACCTGGAGGCGCGTCACTTGACTTGGCTGGCCTGTGCAGCAGGACATTTAAGAGCGCTCACCCCCTTCGACCCCGTGCTCCCTTCCAGACTGTGTATCAGGAAATAATTGGATGCGAGCCGGCCGGCGGGCGGCGTGAGTGCAGGGGCGCCACTTGCCCAGGGCTCTCTGTAGGTTACTGGCCGCCGTCTGTGCAAGCCTGAGAATGAAGTGAACACCCGTTGGCGGAGGGGCAGCGATGGCACATCCCAGGGCGGGCTGCAGGCCGCGGGCAGGCGCCGAGGCTCCAGTTTGTCGACGTGCAAAGGTGTCCATGCGGACGGCACTGTCTGCAGCCGCGGGCAGCGGGGCCGCGGTGGGCCACTTCGCAGAGCTGCCTCCCCTCAGCTCTCTCCAGCTCCCTAGAGGACGAGAATGATAGTGAATGTGGAGCTTAAAAACCTATTTACCAACATTTTAATGGCTCCAGGGGGCAAGCTGCCCGTCATTTTCCTCCAGCTCATCATTCCTTCAGGTATTGTCTTAGTTTTTCATTTGATGTGTTTTTCCAATCAGTGCTTATTACTTTAATAACCATAAACACGTTATTTTTATATTTTAAGCAATTCTTCTGTGCTCGGCGCTGGCAGCAGGGCTCTGTCTCCAGAATGCCCCCCTGACTCACTATAAAGGGGGGAACATGATTTCTGACACTTCCGTGTCTCTGCCGGGCTGGGCGCTGAGCGGGGGCTTTCGCAGGGGTGAGCTTGCAGGGCCCTCGGGTGAAGCCATGCTTCTCACGGGCGTGGCATAGAACAGGGCGGCTCGGGGTGGCCTGCCCAGGTCACACGGCCGAGAGGCTGGCCACGTGGAAGGGTGGAAGGAGGGGCCTGTGTGGGCATTGCTGAGTGGAGGTGGGTGTTGTCTCTCCCGGGACACGAAGTGGCTGGTCCATGAGCGATGGTCACCACTAACCAGAGACTTCTGGACCAGCCGATAAATGAGGGTGAGGGGGGTCACAGCTGGGTGCGAGGGGGTCCGCAGGGTAACTGCTGAGCCCCAGGGTCTGGAGGTGGATGGAGGTAGAGACCTGGGAAGGGTGGGTGAATGGGAACAAGCTCCAAATCCCAGAGATGGGCCACCCACGCCCTCCAGCAGGACATGGGTGTCAGCCCTGCTGGACCTACCTCCTGGGGTGGTGGCGGGGAGGCTACAACCAGGACAAAGGGCTGTCCCAGGGCGCAGTGTGTGCGTGGCACCAAGCATGAGTCTAGATCGGTGCTGCCCGGTGGATGGTGCACGCCAGACGTTCACGGGTGCTCTGCCAAGTGGCTCGGTGCACACTGATTCTTAATCCCTAACAGAGCTACGAGGCAGGCACAGGGGCCGCAGCTGCTTTACAAGTGAGGGAACTGGGCCCAGAGAGGTTGAGAGATTGGCCCGAAGCCACACAGCTGGTCAGAAGGTGCCATGGACAGAATGTCGTGTCTCCCCTGTTGGGAAGCCCTGCCCCATGGAGACGGGGCCCAGGGAGGTCGTGAAGGTGGGCCCCATGATGGTGTTGGTGCCCCTATAAAAAGAGACGGAGGCACGGATGTCTCCAAGTCTCCCCCCGTTTCTCTTATCAGGACAGCAGCGCTTTTTCTGGGTTGCTTTCGTCGATGTAACTCACTGTGGGCTTTTAAAAATAAATGTTTAACTTTAGAATGGTTTCAGATGTCCTGAAAAAGCTCCCGCACGCCCCGCACCCAGCGCCTGCTGCACTCACATCTTGGGTTACTGAGGCGCGTTCGTCACCACTGACGAATCAGGATCGCCCCCCTGTCAGCAACAAGCACCGCACGTTATTCGGATGCCCCAGCTCTTGCCCGATGTCTATCCTCGGTTCCGTGATTAGACTTCCTCGGCAGTGACCGTGCCTCCCACGGCCCTTGTTTTTGACAGCCTGGATGGCCCGGACAGCCCTGAGGAGACCTGATGTTCTGCGGGCTGAGGACTTGGGCTGAGGTTTGACGGGGGTTTGTGTTTCTGGGAGGAGAGTGCCCAGGGAAGTGCTGCCCCTGCTACATCCAGTGCACACTTGTGGGAAATACAAACACACGGAGCCCCTTGAACACGGAGCCAGAGCTGCGGCCCTAGCAGGACCGCCCTGACCGCTCACGCCCCAACCTCGGGCGCTGGAACAGGGTGAAGTGACTGCTGGACAGGGCTACGGGCAGCACGGTGCCCGAGGGCTGTTGGCAAGGACAAGAACGCAGGGGCTGAGACTGCGGCTGCCAGCCCGAGGGTCACACACGCCGTGTGGGCTCCCATCCCGGTGCTGCCTTGTCTGCACCAACGGCTGTGCCACCCTCCTGTGGGCGTCACTGTCCCCTTCCCGTCCCATCAACACCCCACGCCTCTGTCTCCTCCTCGGGACACTATCAGGGCCTCTGCCTGTATCGGTTGGTTCCTAATAGCTCCTCTTTTTGATCTCGAATGAATGCCTGCTGCCTCTCACTTGGAAAGACCTGGCACATGCAGGTTAGCGCATCCCATCCACGTGACTCAGCAGCGCCGACCTTGGCCTTGGGCCCCTGGCTGACACAGCGTCCTCGGTCCTGGCAGGAAGTGGCTGCACAGCCCACATCTAACGAGTGGGGGGCACTGCTCCCCTCCTGGAGGCGGGGAACCCCTGTAAATCGTTGGGTGCTTTGGGACTGGAGCTCCGTTTGCTCTCATCTGTGTGCTTATCCGGCCTTGCGTCTCCAGCAGAGGGGACGCGAGGGCGAGGCTCCTGTTCCTGGGCTGTGGCCTGCGGCTGCTTTGTTCATTCTGTGGCTGAGACCTCTGAGCACTTCCAGTCTGAGTCCCTTCGACGCGCCCGTCTGTGTGTTGTGCCCTCCCCCACTTTCTGCCGTGACAGGACGCTGGGCTCGTCTAGCAGGGGCCCGGCCCCAGCTCTGGCACTGGCCACTTTCCCCGGGCTCCTGCAGACGTGGCTAGAGGCCGAGGTCCGGGGCGGGTGTGCTTGTGGCCATGGGATCACTGATCCTGGTCCCTCCAGGCTGACAGAGGCAGGAAAAGTGTGCACGTGTGCTAACCCGTGTACATGTGGATACCTATAAACACTCCCGTGTGTATCCAAGTGTGTCAGTGCTAAAGAAGACACGGGCTCACACCGACGTCTCCGGCTCTCACCCTTGCCTATTGGTAACTTCCTGTGCAACTGCGAGGGGCCTGCTTCTCCGCTGCCATCCAGCCACTGAATGGTCAGCCTCGGTCCACGCGTGCAACAGGGTCAGGACAGCTGGCCAAGCCCCACAGGAAACCCTGTCGTCCACGGGAGCGTGACATGCTGTGACCCCCCTTTGCCTTCAGTCCTGCAGATGCCAGGTGTTTCTAGGGGTTGTAGGTCAGCTCTTTGTCCCGCTCATGTCTCCTTTTGGGCTTCTGATCGCAGATCTTTGCCCTGGTGGCTGCCTCGCAGGTGTCCCCTTCCTCAGGGCTCAGCTGAAGGGCACCTGCTCTTCTCAAGCTGCCTCCGGCTGCTCTCGACCTCAGCGCCATCCTCTTCCTTGGCAGCACGGGTCCTGACCCTGGGGGTCTTGTTCTGACTTCTCTGGCTGCTGCCCCCGTGGCCCTGGGGCTGGTAACTGGTGACAGGGGACTCAATGGCAGCTCTGAGGCAGTGGGGACGGTCGGGCTGCCAGTCGCACAAAACTAGCCAAGTGCAAAGACCAAGTGTGTGTGTCCACTCCCGGGGCCTCCGAAGCTCCGTTGGGATTCGGGTTCCGACGAGCCAGTGGCTTCGGTTTGATCGCAGCTCAGGGAGGCGGCTTCATCATCCGGCGGGGAAGCTGCCCAGCTGCGCCTGGAGCTCCGGGGGGGGGGGTGAGACCTTGGCTTTTGCCACATCTCAGGGGCCTGCCCTCCTGGTGCCCCGCAACAAGTCCTGGGCAGCTGCTCTGGGCTCCCTGGAGCCCTGTCTTTCAAATCCCCTTCGTGCGACGTCCAGGGTCCCTCTGCGTCAGGAAGGAGAGGAGGGAGGGAGCGTTGCAGCACACCAGGAATTTTTCTGGAATCTTCCTCCAGTGTCACCCCATTAAATCCCTGAATAACCCTGTGTGGTCATCGTCCACTCGGCCATTCACTGGGGCGGATTATTGAGCCTCTGCTGTGTGCCAGGTGCTGGGAGCACAGCCGCGGGCACAGCTCTCTGCCCACGGACCCCACAGCCTGCCAAGGACAGCTGGCCACCACACAAGCAGATGAATGGAACAGTGACGGAGAAAAGTCAGGGAGGGATGGGGACGGCCTTTCGGAGGAGGCGAACTTGAGAAAGAGCTGGAAGGTGAGAGGGTGGGCAGCGTGCCCGGGGCAAGGCTCCCAACAGCTCCGAGCCCCTCCTTCCTCTGCACTGGAGGCAATGGACAATTTCTTGGCGTGAGGCCCAGCTGAAGCGTAAATGGGTCACCTGCTGGAAAGCCCGGGGCCTCTGTGGGCCGGACACCAGTCCACCAGGCCGGCCGCTCCCTGGGCTCGGAGCGGAGGCGCAATGGTGGTGGCACCGCAGTCAGCGCTGTCTGAGTTGTCCCTGGGGTCCAGGCACACCCCTCCCCTGCTACCCCCCATCTCCTGATGTCCTCACTGTGGTCACGAGGAGGTACAGCGAGGGCCGCCGGCCCCAGGTGTCCCCCAGACAGCGCCCAGGCTCCAGGCCAGACTGGGGTGGTGTGTGGCAGCCACCTGATAAAGTGTGGGAGCTCTGAGCTCTGCATGGTGGCACGTGGTGTCCTCAGAAGCTCTTCTTTCCTGGAACTGGGGAGGCCACCAGAGCTCTGACGGCAAGGACTTAGTGAAGCCTGTGTCCCTCCACCTCACAACCACCCTGCGTCACGAGTGACGCCAGAGCTCGGAGGGGCCTGGCCGGGCTCCTTTGAGTGTCAGCCTGGAGCCTGAGGACGGCCCCGGGCACCGCGATGCCGCTGGGCCCAGACAGCCTGGGGGTGCACTGAGTCCCCACCACTGGGGTTTGGCTCCGCACAGTGTGCCAGACGCCCAGGGGGCTTCGAGGCAGGAGGCAGGGCCCCGCTGGGGTGTCTCCTGCAGTCAGGCCTGGAGCTGCGGCTGCTGGCACCTGTCCCCACCCTGTGAGTGAATTACAGCCCCGCCCAGCTGGCCAGCACGACAGGGGAAGCAAGTGCTCTAATTACCGAGAGTCCTGCATGATTAGCTGGGAAATTGATAGACTGGACGCTCCCCCTGCACCTGGCGAGCCGCTCAGAAGCCCATAAACCTGCTGGAGTGCAAATATGGCTGCATGGAGCAGCCCACCCCCCCACTGTCCCGGCCCCTTCCACTCCTGCCACTCAGGCTTCTCCCGAGCATCCTCTCCATGCCAGGGCCTCAATCCGGAAGCCAGGCAGTGGGCCTGAGCCCCTCCTGTCCCCATGCAGGGCTCAGCAGGCGGGGGACCCCTGTTCCAGTGCCCTCTTGCTCCAGCCTCCCGCCACTCTGTCCTGCTGGAACCCAGGTTTTTGATCTTTTGGTTTCTGTCCCGTAGCGGGCTCTGTGGGGAGGACAGAGCTGAGGAGGGGGAGGGGTGGGGTTCAAGCAGCACCCCCACCACACGCTGAGCAGAGCCTTCAGGGCCCGAGAGGCGTGGCAGGGCAGGGCAGCCACCCAGCCCTGGCCTCAAATCTTAGAGGAGGGTAGCCTGGGCTTAAGGGCACTGGCCAGGCCCCAGGTTCCATCCCCTCCCCGCCCCAGGAGAGGAATGATGGGCTGTGGTCGGCACCCCAGGCTCTGGGCACACCCACGACACTCATTTCCCTCGCTTGCTTCGCCCCTCACTGCTTCTCCCGTGCCAACCCAGGGACTGGCCTGCACCTGGGCCGATGTCCCAGGGCTACCAGTCAGGCCCTGGGTGACCGTGGGAGGCTCTCCGGTCCTGGGTGCCTCTGCTTATCCATTTACGACATGGGCAATGGTACCACCTCTCATGTGAGGGACGTACCAGTGTCAACTAGGAAGCCATCCTAAAGCCTCTAGAACAGCGCCTGGCCCAGTCCCCTCTCTGAGCACCTGTTGGGGAAGGGGGTCGAGTGGGGCGGGGGATGGGAGCCAGTGGGGGCAGGGAGGGGCTGTGAGGGCTGAGCAGCTGTGGCAGGGAATGTGCAGGAACCATGCCTGGGACACAGGGACAGCAGGCCGGAGGGAGGGCAGGGAGAGTGGGGAGGCACCAGTGGGGATGCCAGACACACAGGACAGAGCTGCCTGAAGGTGGCATTGTCCCCAGACCTGTCACAGGAGCAGCAATGGGCCCATTTTTGAGGTCCTCTTCTCTTGGGCTCACTTTTGAGCGTTTCAATGATTTTAGCCCATTTGTTTCTCGGGAAGTGAATTTCCAGCCCAGGGGGCATTTCAGCTGCTGGTTGGGAGACATTGGCCAGGAGGGTGGCAGCACTGGCTGAGGCCAGGGTCTGGGGAACAGGCAAGCAGGACCCCCAGGAGGGGCTGGGCAGGCCTGGGGGGTGAGGAGACCCCTCCTCTGCGGAGGGCAGGGGGCTCAGCCCCACCTCGACCTGCTCACAGAACTCACTTCCTTCGGGATTAGCGTTAAGCATATTAAAAATAAATTGGGTCCCGAAAAGCGAGAATTAAGTAAAATTTAATATTCATCATGCCTCAGGAGAAGGAAGATTTCCTAAGTTTAGAACTAATACAAGGAATCAGGAGAGAAAATATGGACAGATTTGACTGCCTAAAAATGGAAATCTTCTGCATGTCAAAATTAAACCACCAGATAAAAAGACAAAGAAAATATATGGCCTGGGAAATATATTTGCAGCAAACACGCCAGACAAAGGCTTAATTTCTTTATTAAATAAAGAGCTTATAAGAATATCTGCAAAGACACAGAAATGCACATGATGTCAAGTTCAGATTCTTTTTGAGAGAGAGACGGGGCTATTAAAGTGGTGGGGGAACGTGCCGCGGGCTTCCTCCGGGAGGGGGCGCCGGGCCCAGGCATCACGGTGCTGACAGAGAGTCCTAGGGAGGGGCATGTTCACATAGTTATCTTCTCTCCCCATTTTTTCATGTTTTCAACTTTTGAGGAGCATGTTTCACCTGAAAGCAACGTGTGGCGTGAGGCGAGGGGCGTCTCGATCTATTATTGCAATTACCAGAGGCAGCGGCAGCCGGCACTGTGGAGTGGTTGCTAGGCTGGGAGGCGCACGCTGCTGGGGGAGCAGAGCGCTTTCCGGGCCTCATCTCCTCCCTGCCCCCAGCGCCCACGGGAGGTGGTGACCGTTGTCCCTGTTTTGGAACTCTGAGCCTCAGAGAGGGCAAGGACTCTGGCTGGGGTGGCCCGGCTCAGCGGGGGCTCTAAGGCGAATAGAGCCCCTGAGCCTGGGTCTCCGGGGTGGCTCCGCGATAGTGTGGACAGGAGAGGGTCCCCCCGAAGTGCTTCCTGCACCTCAGCGCCGTGCCGTCTCAGAGTGGGACCCTCGGCCTGCGTGGATGGGCTGGAGGAGCCTTGTGGGCCGGGAAGGGCGGTGCGTCCCATGCTCAAATGGCGTGCCTCCCTGGCCAGCCAGATGGGAGGGTACGGGCCAGCCCAGGAGCCGAGACCTGGGGAGGAGGCGGCAGGAGGCATGCGTGTGCGGTTTCACACATGTGCGCTAAGTGCTTACTAGAAATATGGAAACAAAGCTGGGTGGGGGTTCTTAGACTGATTGGCTCAAAACCCTCCAACCTGACTTGTTGGGGGAACAACAGAGAACAGAGGCGAAAAGGCTGGGCAGCAGGCAAGTCTGCCTCTGTCTGGTGACTGTCACTGCAAAGCGCTGTGACTCGGGAGGCGGCCTCGGGTAGGTTGTCTACAAGTCCTTGGAAATCTTCAAATGAACACCAACGGAAAGGCTCTGAACAGAAAGCCTGGTGTGGACACTGAAGGACACAGGCGGGCCGTGTCCCCCCAGACTACCCACTCTGCCCCGGGCTTAGAGATGCAAGCTGCCTGGCCTATGGTGGCAAGAGGCTCATCTGGGGCCCTGGAGGCCTTCCTGGGGGAGGTGTTGAACCTGGGAAGTGAGGGGGCCGCAGGGAGGGGCAGCGCTGGGACATGGGGTGGGTGGAGGGGACCTGGCGCCTGGTTTAGTGGGCAGCATTCTGGCTGCCTGGGTGGGCACTCCCGGGAGGCTCAGCAGGAAAGGAGGAGGCAAACGGGCCCCAAGGGTCAGAGACGGTCCCTCTGCCTGGGCTTTCAGCTCCCAGGAGGCAGAGAGGTGGCCAAAGGCCTCTGAGTGTTGCTTCAAAAACCCCGTGTCTGTAGAGGGCTCACAGGAAGCAGCCAGCTGGGGCAGGGGGCACAGGGGAGGGGCTGCTGGTGGAGAAAGTAATCTCTGATTTTCCCCATTTTCTTGACACATCCCTCCAAGGAGCTATTCCAGGCCCCATTTTATGGAGGAGAAAACCGAGGGCCAGAGAGACAGAGCCAGTGTCCCTCAGCTTTCCCGGCCCTCACCCCTGTGGCTGCGGTGCGGCTCCTTGCCTGGCCCTAAGACCACGTTCCACTGTGACCTCCAGGTCAGTGTGTCCAGTGAGGGCCACCCCTGTGGGGGCTGTCTCCTCCCCCTTCAAGCCTCAGGCCTCCTGAGGGCTCCTCCTGGCCTGGTCTGCCTGCTCCTCTCCGGGGCAGCCACAGGCCCCCAGCACCCTGACAGGCAGGGGTAGGGCACCCCAGTGCAGGGCCAGGTCGGTTGAACCTGGGGTCCGAGGCCCGAGCCCACCACCTCTGAACAACCAAGTCCGGAGAACTGAGGTATTTAGCAGGGGGGTCCTCAGTGCTGGCTCCCCCGACTCCACATCAAATTGACGCAAGCAGCTGTCACATGTCCCAAAAGTTTCAGGTCACCTCAGTTCACGTTGCCTGCCTCCAGTTCATCTGGTTTCCCCTTCCAGACCCACCCCGGGGCTCCGACTCACCCGAGTTCAGTTTTCACGGTGACTCTTCAATTTAAGTCAAATCGGGCCCATTTACTTCCAATTCCGTTCTATTGGATTCATTCCGTTCAATTCGATTTCTCTGCTGTGATCCAGCTAAACTCAATTTACCTCGATTGTCCCCCACACAGGTTTCAGACTTTGCCCAATAATTTAATGTCAGTCATTCTTCCCATTTGACCCAGGACCTCTGAGCTCACCTCAGGCCGCACTAGCTAGTCAGTCTCCAGGTGCCCTCGCCCACGGGGACCGTCTCAGCTCCGGCCTCCCTGTGTCTTCGGCACCCCCTGCCGTGTGGGGAGGCAGAGAGCTTCCCTTTTGGAGAAGGGTCTGGAAAGGAGGTGGCACGTGCGTGATGCTTGCTGTGGGCGGAGCTGCGGCCAGCCTGTCACATCATGTTCTCACGACCTGAGGTAAAGGCCTTAGTGTCACACGAACAAGGTGCCCATGGGAGAGCACGGGAGGGGGAGATGCACAGAGCTGGGGTCCCCATCCAGCGTCTATGGCCTTGAACCCGGGGCCCTTGACCATGAAGCTCTGACTTGACCTTTATGTGAAAAAAGAATGCCAAGCTAGTGGATGAATTTGTTCAAGGATGTGAAGACATCATGTGCTAGTCACTGTCCCAGGCAGTGGGGATGCAACGGTGAGGGCAGCAGCCATGTCCCAACCCTGTGCACCTGGGCCCAGGTTGGGGAGGGACAGTCCTGAGCTGTGTGTGGTGTCCCCGGCTTGGGTGGGGGCGAGATGAGTCAGGAGAGGATGCTGCATGTAGTCAGCCCCAGGTAGATGCTGCTGCATGAGGGACAAGTGAGCCAGGGCCTTCTTTGGGTGTCGGGGTATGGCTGCCACTGAGCACCAGGTCCCTGCTCAAGCCTGGAGCCCCACTGTCCTGCCCAAGAGTCAACAGAGTGGCCAGTGCCGTCGCCCCCAGTCACGGACTTTGTCTGGGGCAGCTTCCCAGGTCCAATTTCCCTGCACTTTCTTCCCCCACTTCTCATCCTGCCTACCTCTCAGAGGTTCTTGGCACTTAACACTGGCCTGGCTAATGTGGCTTCAGCCACCATGGAGTGGCTTTGGCCGCTCTGGGCAAAGCCCGACTCTGTGCAGTTTTCAGCCCATGTCTGCATTCCTGGATGACCGTCTGGTCCTTCAAAGGCCACAGGACCTCAGCGATTCAACAGATGTGCTGAGAGCTGAAAACCAGGCCTTGGGGCTCAATAAAGTATAAACAGAAATGACCTCCAGGCCGTGGAGAGGAAGTCTGGGGACATCTTTGATCCAGGGGGGCACATTCAGAACTGAAGGGGCTCCCTGTGGCCCCCACTTCATTTTCTAGGCACCGTGCACCGGTGTTGCCCCTCGCTGCTCCAGGGGCTCCAAACCTGTCCCCCAGCACGGAGGTGCCGGCCCTTCAGCACCTCCTCTCTGTGGACAGTGCACCAGTGCGAAGTCCTTTCTCCCTCCGTGTCGCCTGCCCAGCTCCATCCTCCAGGGGGTGTTTAGTTGGTGGGGACCACCAAGTTGTCCCGCAGAAAGGATTTGACTCCAGAGACAGGCAGAGCTGGCTTCAAACCCGCCTCCTAGCATTGCCGTGATGTTGCCCCAGCCCCTGCCCGTCACACCGGGTGGCCCTGAGGGGATGTAGCAGTGACTTTGTTGGGAGCCTGACCAATGGCAGAGCCTGAGCTGCTATTTGTCTCTTCCCCCTGAGGACTTCCTGTTTCCCAGGGATTCCCGACGCCTGAGTGGGTGGTCGAGGGCAGAGACCCCCCAGAAGTGGGCAGGGTGGGGGGCATCTCCCGCAGGCTGCACACTCGGGCCCGCGGAGCTCTGCCACAGTGTCGCCCAGGCCTTTCTGGGAGTGAGGGGCTGTGACGGTGCCTCCATCCTGTGGGCGTCCGTGTGTTTAACGCGTAACTTCAGGAACAGAGAAGTTAAGGCACGATGGCAGTATGGTGCGACACCAGGGACATCGGGAGGCCCCAGACTTGACCAGCGGCTGCCTCCCCTCCTGGGCCCAGCCGGGCTCTCCTGAGAGCAGGCCTCCGAGCCTCGTGAGGGGCAAGGTCGGACCAGGTGCAGAGAAACAGGGTCCGCCCGAGGTGCATCAGGGAGCTGTGAGCTGAGGCTGCCAGTGTCCCAGGGACAGCACGTTCAGCTCAAAATGCTCCCTGGCCCAGCCCCTGGATCCCACCTGCTCCCCCATGGCCTTTGCCTCCTGAGCTAAGGGTCTGTGGCATGTGGCTGTCACTTGTGCTAGTTTTCCAGGTGGCATGCTGGCACGTTGGGCCGCAAATTCCATAGCCCTCACGATGTGGGGCTCCTCAGGAAGGCTCACGGGGATTTCTTCCTGGGAGGCTCCCTTTCCACTGGGCTTGTCTGCAGACCACGTGGCGGGGGTGGGGCGGCTTTGCCCCCAGGGAGGTCCACACCCGCAGGCGATTTCCAAACAAGCCGTTCCAGGGGAGCAGCCAGGAGTGCACCCCAGGCCCCTCTCCCAGGTGCCTCCCTGCTCCCTGCACCCAGCAGCTCTGCTCCAAACACCGGCTTTCTTGCCATCTTCACTCTGCTCTCTGGAGTTGCCAGACAGCCCCAGCCCCCGCCTGCAGGCAGGCTCCGTGTCACCTCCCGTGGCGAGTGGGGGGGGCACAGGGAGCCTGTCCCCACTGCCGGGCCACGTGCTGGTGCGGTTAGAGTGACAGGGCTAATTTCCCAAACACCATCTGAGCTGAGTGCGTTGTGCTGGGAATGGTGTTTTTTTAAGTTTTAAATTAGAAATTACATTTTTTTTTCTGTGCCAAAATAAAGATGAGAACTCAGAGGAATCTGTTTTGAAAAGGGGCTGGGAACGGGGAAATGTGTCTGACAGACTCTGTGTTGAGCAAACAGACCAGGGCACCAACTGTGTGCCTGGAGCCTGGGCCCCGGGCCCCAGGTGGCGCCAGGGTTCTCTGCTCCCGGCTGGTGGCACGTGCGGGCAGCGGGCACGGGGCCGGCACTGTGCCCAGTCCTCGATGGGCCTCCCGCTCTCTGTGGATACGGAGCTGTCCGGGGCACATGGATCTGTCTCCTCCTGTGATGCCTTGGTCGTCTCCCTTAGAGGGTCCTTCATGGTGAATGTCAGAGCCACTGCTGTCCCCGGCCAGCCCTTCAGCCCGTACAGAGGTCCATGACGAGGCGGCGGGAGACACAGTGCTCCGTTGGCGGCCCCCACCCCCAGAACTTTCTCTCCCGCCCTGGAGGCTCCGGCCTGCATGCTGTGTGTCTCTCGGAGTTTCTCCAGGGTGGGGCTCAGCCCCGTCCTCCTGCGTAGTGCCTTTGAGAGACCTTCTCGATTCTGCTCTCCCCTCTACAGTCGGGGAAATGGAGGCCCAGGAGCCTGACTGAGGTTCTACAGAGGACTGCCTGGTGAAGGGTCCCCTCCATGCACAGGGTCAGTTAAAGCAAGGCTGCAGGGCCTGGTGAGGGTGGGAGGCCATGGCCACCCCCACCTGGACACGTGGTCTCAGTCCTGAGAAAGCGTGTAAGCCCCCTGCCCCCACCCCACCTGCCCATGAGCTGCTTCAGACGGCAGGCCCCACCACACTGTGTTTGTCTTGGGGGTTGTTCCCCCTCCCCTGAATCAGAGCCTGGCCAAGCAGGACAGGCTGTCACGCACTTACAAAAGCCTCCTCAAGGCTCATGGACAGCAGGCGTCCCCCACGGTCCCCGCCCTCCCCAAACACATTTGCATTTGCATTAGCCGCTCGGGTTGCCAGCCACTATGCAGCATCAGCTTCAAAATGGCAGCATGACAGAAGGCCGTCGCCAAGCCGACGACACGTCCCTCCGCCACCCCTCACGTGCGTGGGGCCTGGGGCCTCAGCCTCGGCAGTGCGCCTCCCACTCTCCCCGCGGACCCCGGGTGTCTGGTGGCAGCCAGGCTCCTGGTTTACATGACAGTCTTTCGGTACATGAACAGGGTGCGGGGACTGAGAGGCAGCCTGTCGGGGGAGGAGCTGGGGTCTCCAGCGCCGTGAGACACCCGAGGGGCTGGTGCTGAGCTCTCTGTCCCAGGGGTGCCCTCCAACCGCAGTCTGTGGGCCTCACTGCCCTGGCTGGGGCCGAGCCCGAGGGACTCTGGGCATGGGCCACCCAGCCCCCCCTTCACCCTCCCGTGAGGGGGCCCGCTCCCGGAGCACCCATGGCCTCCCCTCTGGAACCGTGGGCTTTTGGTGGGCTTTCAGGCCCTGGCGTTGTAAGAATTTAAGAAACCGTGCTGTACCCAGACCACAGCACATACTCAGGACAAAAGGGAAGGAGCCCTGCATCCACGCAGCCCCTGGACGTGCCGTGAGGGCAGTGCGCTGGATGGGAAAGGCCCGTCTTAGGGTTTCATGCTGTGTGATTCTACTTATATAACTTCCTCTGACGACGCAGTCGTAGAGACGGAGGACCACGGGGGTGGCCAGGGGTCAGGACAGGGTGGGGCGCAGGTGCAGCTCCAAAGGGGCTGCCGCGGAGCTTCTGGGGGTGGGCAGCTGCACGGGAGCATAGGCGTGATGGCATCCACGGGACCACTCACACAAATGCATGGCCACATGCACGCAGAGACAAACACACATGGACACAGGTGCACACACGCACACACGTGTGCTCGCACAGCCACCAGACACACACACCCGCGGACACGCCTGCTTCCCCGCAGGCAAACAAGTGTGCCGGAGTAGGAGCAGGTGCCCAGCGCCTGTGGGTCGTCCCCGTCGCTGTCCTGGCTTTGCTGGAGAATGTGAGCGCTGGGGCCGGCTCGGTGATGGGTGCCTAGGACGTTTCTGCACTATTTTTTTAACTTCCCAAGTCTAATTATTTCAAAACAAACGTTTATGGGGTTTAAGTGAGATTCACAGCGGGCAGGAGAGAAGGTGGGGCTGAGCCGGAGGCCGCCCGGCGTGGGAGAGCTCAGGAGCCGAAGGGGGCCGCGGACGTGGGGCGGACAGGTGGGGGGCGGGCGTGAGGCCCATGTGAGCCCCTGGGTGCCAAGTCACCTTCCTCGTTCACAGCCGGGTGTGTGTCCACTTCCAGGGGCAGCTGGAACCAATGCCCACAAGTAGAGGGCTTCAAGCAACGAGACCCTTGTCTCCACCAGTCCCAGGTGTCCAGGGCCAAGCCATGCGTCACCACCTCTCTTCCGTTCCTTCACGCTACCCGGCCCCTGTGTGCGCGTCCCTCCTCTTCTTACAAGGACACCCAGTGGGCTCAGGGCCCCTCACCACCCCCCATCGCCCTTGTCTTCTCTATAGTGGCCCTGGTCCTGAAGGACATCACATTCTGAGGTCCTAGGGGTGAGAATCTCAATGTATCTTTTTGGGGGATACATTTCAACCCATAATCCGGGTCCTGCCATGGGCCCAGGCTGGGGGCACAGACACATACTGGGCTCCTGGGTCAGAATCAACCTTCTCCCCCTGCACTGAAGCAGGCAGGCAGCCCCCCAAGCCCCAAACCAGTGGGGAGCCCCCTGCTGCTGACAGGTTCAGCCCTGTACTGACCCTGGGGTCCCCCATGCTCCCCCAGCTCCTGCCCCAGCCCTTCCACTGTCTGTGACCCTGCCCACCCTCCGTCTGCCCGAGCAGACACAGCGCTCCCAGGGTTGGGGGTGGGCTGTGTTTGTTCTCTCCGCCAGCTTGGCCCAGAGCTGACCCTCCCTCGGGGAATGTCTGTTACTGTTGGGATCCCAGACGGGAACCCAAGAGCAGGTGAAGAGGTGACAGGCCCCAGGTCAGAGGCGTGAGAGGCATGCTCTGCGGGCCTATGTGGCTGGGGCAGGGCCAAAGTTCAAGAGGTCGAGGAGGGGTCAGGGCACTTCAGATGGAGGGGCAGCGTCACCGGAGGCAGGCAGGAGGCTGGTATCAGATCTCGGGTGGCCGACTCTGGGGCAGGCAGAGAAGCAGACAGTGAGGAGTGGGGTGGAGAGCCCACGGTCACGGAGCCCACGGCCCCCATGTCCAGCGTCCAGCACCGGTGGACGGGGAGCCCCGCTGCCCAGGTGTCCAGTGCTGATGACAGCACTGCCACTGGGCAGGGCCGGCAGGGCTGGGGGAGAAACCATGCTTTCCATGCCTCCAACTCCCCTCGACTGCGGGTCAGTCACGCTGGGGGAGGGGACGGAGGACTTCAGTCCCCGGCTGTGGGCTGTGGGAAGGCTCTTTTGTGCATGACCGCTTGTGTTTGCCTCAAGGAGACCACGGGCTGCCAAGGCCTCCATCCACCTGGGTCAGAGCCACCCCCGGTAGACAAGCCAAGCTGGCTTGCTCGTCACCAGCTGAGGGGGTGGACTGGCAGCACCTCGAGGCTTCCTCCTGGGTGGTGAAACCTCCCGTGAGTCACGGAAGCTCCAGCCAGGCGGAGGGGACTACAGTGGGTCAGAGGAAGTCGGGCACAGGTGCGGATTGCGGGGCTGTAAGCATTCTCCAGGACCTGCCCCAGCATGGCCTAGGGCTCAGGTGTGCTGGAGGGGAGGTGGCCTGGCCTCCAGTGACCCCTGACCTCCACAGGCTCTGAAGGAAGTGAAGGGACGAGTGTAAGGAAGTGAGCACTGACCTGGTTATAGGCCTGTGTGGGGATGTGGTGGGGGGGGCGGTGCGGAGACTGGCTGAGCATCCCCCCAGCCCTTGTGGGACTCAGGTCCAGGTGTGCTTTCTCCCCTAGGGGAGGGTTTGTCCCTTGTGCGTGAGGTCCAGGTGTTCTTTTTAAAGCAGCCACTGCAGCAGCAGATGTTAGAGGAGATAGCAATGAGACCCCCCCTTCCTGACACATCCTCAGCAGGGGGCAGAGTGAGAATTGCCAACCCGCTGACCAAATGAGGAAAATGAAGTGCCTTTGTCACTGGTCCTGAGGGACGCAGCCAGCCCCTGAGCCTCACCCTGTGCTACCCCAGATCTGTGGGCTCCCTGGGTCCCCAGGGTGCTCCCCAGTCTGGCCAGCACCCAGCTGGGCTCCGGAGAGACAGCTCCTAATGAACACCCAGTGGTCGTGCCAGGCCCTGGAACACCCCTGAGCCCCATAGGGAGCCCGGCTATTTCTGGAGGCCCCGGGCACTCAGCCACCCCAATGCCCATGCATCCCAGCTCTGCACCTGCTCGGGGCAGCCCTGCAGGTTCGAGATGTGCTGGGTGTCCCTCGGGGAGGCAGGAAGCAGCCCCTTCTCCCTCAACCAACCCATGTCGAGCCCAAGGGGAGTGGGGTGAGAGCCACTTCCATCTAGAAGTGGAGCCAATGGAGCGATCGAGTCCCCTCATCCTCCCTGGGCCCTCCAGGGTCCCGGGGTCTGACCATGAGAACGCGGTTTATGGACCGGGGCCTCTTCCAGTGAGGAGGCCGGGCGAGGCCCGTGTGGGGCTGGCATGCCGGTCTCAGCGTGCTCACAGTTCCTGATCACATAAATAGGCAGCCTTTAAAATTTAATAAAAAAATACCAATTATAAAAGCTATTTACCCAGCCCAATCAATCACGGGTGTGTTCATGCCCGAACACCTGATTTCGGCTCATAAGTCACTTTTAGGCCCTCTTTAGTGCCTATTGACCCAACAAGCTGGCAGCGCGGTTACAGGTGATAGGACCTGTCTTCCGCAGACCTTCGCCGCCCCAACCCTGTCCCCTGAAGCCCATGACGCTAGGTTTTGCCTTGAGGGAAGCCAGGATCTGGAGGCAGGAAGGACTGAGAGTCCCTGGTCTCCTACCCGGAGCCCCCTCCTCCTCTGCAGGTCGGAGAGCTAAACCTCACCTCCTCCAGGAAGCCTTTCCAGCCCATGCCAATTTGTAGCATTCTTCCCCTTCCCCAAGTATCACTCAGCCTCTCTATGCCACTGGTTTCTTATGGCAACCTGAACACCACAATGAATACCTTGTAGGCTTGGAGATGCATCCTGGGAGTCACATGTGATGGTCGGAGCTGCAGCAGCCTCCTTGGGCTACAACTAAAAGCTCACAGGGCTGGAATGAAACACAATAGTCAGGCAACAGGGGTCTTTCCCAGAGTTGCTGGATCCTAACTGCTCCAAAAACATGGAGTCCTCAGTGCCTCCTGAGGTGGGAGCACACCATGGAGGGACCCAGGCCCTGCTCTGCCCTGACCCTGTGACTGCAGAGGGCGGCATCAGTCTCTGCCCTGCCATGGCCTCTTCCCTAGCAGGAGTCGCAAGATGCCTCCCTTGTGGGTCACTGGGAGGGTTCAGACACTGGGTGTGGGCTGCATGGGATGGCGCCCACTGCACGGTTCGGCTCACAGTCACTCGGCCAGTCACCTGCTCGTTGCCCGCTGTGTGCCAAGGGGTCAGCTAAACCATGCACTCATCTTCTGCTTCATCCATCCAAGTCCACATTGGAGTCTTCAAAGAAAGCTTTACAAACACTTCCCATTTCATGGTTAGCCATGTGTGGACTCAGTGGTAAGTTGCAAAGATTCAGAAGAGCAGGGGACCAGATCGGAAAGAAGCACATTTCTCTCTTTCCCGTAATGCCTAGAGGCTGACTTCCCAGGGTGGATTGCTAAGGTAGCTGTACCAGAATCTTAGGGAGCTTTTGTCCCTCAGCTCCTTTTGTCTTGGTGGTCCCTCAGGCATGGCCTCTGTTCCCAAAGACACTTCACGATGCAAAAAGGATGCTGCAGCTCCAACGATCACGTCTGCCCTCCAGGGGCCAGGAAGGGAGAGGCAAGGTGTGAGTGGCAGCTAATGGTTAAAGTGAATCCCTGAAGCTGTCCTGTGACACTTCTGTTCATATTTCATTGGCCAGAGTTTTAGTCACATGGTTATACTTAGCTGCAAGGGAAGTTGGGATATGTAGTCTTTTGCTTCTGAGCCTGGGTACCCAGCTAAATATTCTGTTCAAGAAAGCAGAGGGGGCCTTATAGGACAACTGGCCATCTCTGACATACCAAGGGTTGGTCCACTCTTAGCAAAATTTTACCCAGTTAATCCAGAGAAACTTGTCCTTAATTTAAGGCAGGGTTTCTTAACCTCGACACTATTAAAATCTGGGGCTGGATAATTCTTTGGTGGGGGACAGGGGACTGTCCTGTGCATCATGAGGAATTTGGCAGCATCCCTGGCCTCTACCCACAGACACCAGTGGCAACATGATTCAGCCTTAAAAAGGAGGAAATTCAGATGCCAATGACATGGACAAACCTTGAGGACCCCGTGCTCAGAGAAGGGAGCCACATGCAGGGTAATGCTGCTGGGTTCCGCTCACAGGAGGGACCAGAGCAGTGAGACGCGTAGGACTTCGGGAGGGACGGTGGGTGCCGGGCCCTGGGGGACGGAACGGGGTGCTGCTGATGGTTTATATGGGTTTGGTGGGTGCAGAGTTTCCGTTTCACAAGATGAAAAGGCTCAGGGACGCATTTGAAGCCGCTGCATTGCACAGCAGAGTGGCTAAGGTGGCAAATCTTTGTTGTGTGTGCGTCGCCACAGTAAAAAAACGGGAAGAGATGCCATGGAGACAGGCACTCCTGGAGTCCCCGTCCTGCATCTTGCCTCCCCGCACGCCTTCCCAGGCGTGTCTGGTCCTGCAGAGTGCCAGGTGCCCGAGAAAGCCCAGAGCCTGGTGGCAGCCTCTTCTGGGAGCTATCAGGGTGCGGTGGACTTGTCACTGGCTCCACATTCCCAGATAACCCCAGATGTGAGGTCACAGTATCAACACACCGCACACTAGAACGTCGGAGCCAGGGAGACCTGGATACTCATCAAGACGGAAGCGGCGAGGGCGTTCTGAGATTAGGAAGGATTGACAAGCTCACAAAGGGGCGGAAGGGTGGGTTGCATTACACAGAAACAGGAAAACCCGCCTTCCGTAAACAAATCAGGCAAGTGCAACGTGGGAAAGGAATTCTCGGCCCACACGGCGCCCCAACAGAGAATCGCATCCGTGGGTAAAGAGCCCAGAAAGTCACAAGCAGCTTGCACAACCTCGAACAGCTTACTGGTCAAAGTGATCCCCAAGTATGGCTGGGAAACGAATGCGGGGAGAGAGCCCTCCCTCACCAGCAGTAAAAGGAAGCACACATTAAAGCAAAGTGCCCCTTCTTGCTAATAAGGGGAGCAGACATTAGAGCACGGGATGCCCGCTGGGCGCCGTAGGACTGAGAGCCGCGTGCACAGCGTGCTGGGCGCAGCCGGGCCGCCGGGAACGGACAGTTGCGGCACGAGCCCCGCGCTTGACTGCAGCTTGCTGCCACCCACAAGTTAATTTCCAGGATGCCATCCTAAGGAAGTAATCCTAAATATAAAAACAGATATTTTTAGCAAAATAATTAGAAGCAACCTAAGTGTTCGAACATGGGGGACGTTTCAGCAAACTGGTTTATCCAGTCGAAAGAATATTGCTGTCATTAAAAATAATGTTTGCTAAGTGCGTGCCCGGAGGGCTGGCAGGGAGCGCACGCCTGACAGGCGATACGCGTTGCACGCTCCCACGGCGGAAGCACACGCGCCTCCACGTTCAAAGGGGCTGTGAGGAAAAGCACGCGGACCGAGAGACGGACGCACGGGCCTGGGGCATTCGCCACACCGTCTCGTGTGGAGGGGGGTGTCCTAGGCCGGCGTTTCGTCCATCGGGCTCTTTGTTCCTTCCCACGCCTTTCCTTACTCGGTCATGCCACTTTTTTAAAGACACAAATGTTTTGCACAAGCCTGGCCAACCCCAAAAGAAGTGCTTTGTGGTCGGTTATGGCTGCGTGGCCCAGGGTAACTGTGGGACGCTGGATCTGTGAAAAATAAATCACAGCGGAGGGAGGGAGGGAGCGGCGCCCTTGCCAACAGCTTCCCGTCTTCTCGCTCCCACAGCCCAGGGATGCTCTCCTCAGTGGGGGCGGGCTGGCAGGTGTGAGCTTGCCTACACACCCAGGCGTACACGAGGTGTTTGCCGCGGGGACAGAGGGGAAGCTCACAGGCCTGGCAAAGGGGCCGGGGCTGCGTCCCTCCGCCTGCAGAGAGCGTGGTGATAGTTCTCAGTCACGGTGCAGCTAGACCGTACGTTAGTGACACCAAAGCTCTTTGGGGCTCCAGTCTCCCCAGTTTTCGCTGTCTAGAGGGTTGTTTCAAGTCCCCTCTGGGCCTCCAGCCCCAGCTTAATTGTTATTTGTGTCCGGTTTGGATGAGAAGGCCGAGGGTTACCTGGTCTTTTGTGCTGTCTGATAGGGTGTGGGGGCTGCACGGCCCTGGCTGCTCAGAAACCGGGGGCAGCAGACAGATGTGCAGGCAGTCTGGCAGGTGCAAGGGCTGCCAGGGTCTCTACAGGTCGACGAAAGGACCTGGGGCCACCCCAAGAATCCTGGGGCTTCAGTGGGCATAGCGAGGAGCCTGAGTGCCCGGAGGCTGTGGTTCACAGGGATGCCCTCTCTGCAGGCCACTCCCCACATCCGTGGCCTGGCCCCTGGGAAGCTGGGCCCCCGGCATAGCCCTGGAGCAGGAGCAGGACCTGCTTGCCTCTCCTGCTGTTGTGACCACCTGTGCCTGGCCACACCCCAGTTGGCCAAAGAGGGCCACAGTGTCCCCTCCCACCACCAAAACCCCCACTTCTCAGGACAGTGCCAACTGGGATGGGGGGCGGGGTCCTGTCCATTTCCCTGGCTCCTGTCCTCACAGCTGCTCTGGGCCACCCTGCTCCCCACCCCAGAGGGGGTGTCCGGCCTCCAGTCAAACCATCTGCAGGGGGCAGATGTGCTTTGCAGGACGCAGTCGGCCTGTTGGGATCTTTTGAGACACATGATGCGGGGTCAGTCCTCCTGGATGAGGTGGCTTCTGATGTCCATAAAGCAGGCAGGTGGCCTTGCACAAAGGTGGCCAGGCTGTGACTCTTGGATGCTCTTTGTGGTCGTCCACACGGCACCCGAGCCCCTCCTGATGCGACTGGGACAGGGGTCCTGCTCTGAGCCCCCGGGTCCCCTCAGGTGGCTCTCACCTAAACGAGGATGCAACTGGGGATTAATCCATGTGGTTTGTATGGACACCCTGCCTGGGGAAAGCCTGTCACCCGCTTTACAGAAGGAAGGTTCTGGAATGCAATGCTGACCCTGACCTCAAGGCAGGGGCAGCAGGCCCTCTGCCCAGGGCTGGGGAACTGCGCGTCTCATCTCTACCCCGTCGGCATGCTGAGCGTCCTGAGTGTGACGGTGCAGTTGTCCATAGGACACGGTTCTGGAAGGTGTGTCTGTCCCCAACAGATCATGCAGGGTTGGGGCCCGGGGACCAAGTCGGTCTCACATCGGGGAATGGAGGCCCCTGGAGGCAGACATGGGTTGCTTGGGGGCCTGGACCCCCTCCTACGCCTGTGGCCCTGGTGGTCTCCTCTCAGCCCAGAAATCGAGTCGAGAAGCAGGTGGGGGCAGCCTGGAGCCTCTGTCACTCCCAGGGCTTATCTTGCTGTTTGCCTGCTTATTAAGATAAACATTTGTTTGGGCTTTAGGATTTCAAGGGCTCTTGCTGTGTTTCCGCTGGTGTGAGGCCAGGCTGTGGGAGGGCAGGGAGGAGGGAGCACCAGGCCTCCGTCGCAGCTCGCCAGGGGTCCGAGTGGGCCCCGCGCTCCCTCCTCCCTGCCCTCCACATGTCAGTTTGGGGGTGCTCATTGATTCACCGGTCCCATCTGCATTCATCGGGCAGCTGTTCTGTCAGGGCCGGTGGGCGCCCAATGGAGAGGATGAACCCGGGGGCAGGGCAGGGGCCAGGTGTAGACCCCAACTCTGCCTATTAGAGGACATGCCACTGAGACTCGGTTTCCCCGAAGGACCCACGAGGAGGCTTGGCCTGTGCAGTTTGTGCTGAGGGGGTTTCCCAGGGAGTTGCTGCTGCACAGACGCGGGGCCTGTAACTCAGTTCTTCATCTCCAGTGGGTGAGCTGTTGCCGGGCAGCTGTGGAGGGGCAGGCGGACCCCTCCCCCCTCCCCTACCCCCCACCCCGCGTGCGTCCGGAGCCCGGGGCACCCTCCAGCTGGTGCCTCTCCCACCCTTACCCCTCAGTTCATGAGGGCGAGGTTCACGTGCCAGCTCAACTCAGCGCAGGTGTCGCCGGGAAGGCGTTTTGCGGATGCACCTGGCACGTGATCAGCTGATTGAAGTACCGGTGATCCTTGACGAGCTGGATGGGCCTCCTCTCGTCCTTTAAAGGATGGAGAGCGAAGCTCCGTTTCCCCGAGAGAGGCGAGGTTCTGCTTCTCTCCGCAGCTGCTAGGGCATCCTGCCTTCCCGCCCACCCTGTCGCACTCAGGCCTGCCAGTCCCCGCCTCCACGGGGCCAACCCCGCGGAGAGGTCTCAGACACACACGTATTTCAGCGTTCTGCTGTCCGGGAGACCTGCCTGCTGCTCAGGTTCACCAGGACAGCACATCAGCTGGGGGGCAGCCATGCCGCCTTCTTCCAAGTCCCATTGGACTTCCAAGGGCCAAGGGGCTGGCGAGTGCGGTGCAGAAGAGCTAGTTACTGCAGGCACCTAACACAACACGCGCGGGTTCTCTCCCCACTTCTGTGGGCCAGGAGCCTGAGCCCGGCTCCCCTGGGTCCTCCGCTCACGGCCCCACCAGGCGGCAGCCTCATCTGGGGCTCAGGGTCCTGTAGCCAGGGGTCGGAATTTACCCCCCCAGGCTGTGGGGCTCACAGAATGCTCCTTCAGGGTCAGCCTGAGAGTCTCTGCTGCTCAAAGTCCCCAGCTCAGGAGCACTTGTGCCCCCCAGAGCTGGGCTTCTGATCACGCTGGGCCCACCTGGTGGGGGGGCCTCCTTTTGGCTCAGCTCCAAACCAAACTGATGGAGGGTTTTTCACATCATCCGCAAGTCTCCGCCCCTTTGCTGCACCACTCGCACTCAGGTCTGGAGGGCTGCCTGTCCTGGTTTGTATGACTCGACACCCACTGAGGTGGGGGTGGGGGAGATGCCCTTAGAGTCCCTCATGCCCGGGGAAGGGGGGTTCACTGACCAGGAGGCCACCTTCTGCCCAGCCCCCAGGAGTAAGGGGAGCTTGGGACCTGGACAGCCTCTTCCTCCTCACCAGGTGGGGCCCCTGCCTGGGAAAGAAGCCCTGCAGGTGTCTAGGGAAGGCTTTAAGTAAGAGAGCGTGCTGTGGCCCCAGGGTATCAGGACGGGGCCACTCTGGCTGGGAAGGAAGGGGGCAGGAGTGGAGGAGGGGCACCTGCCAGTGATGAGCAGCTCCTTCCTGCAGGCACAGCAGCAAAGTCACACAGTGACACAGCATGAGGACCCTGCTTCCTGCAGCAAGAGCCACCCGGCCCTCCAGCACAGCCTCTGCCCTTGGCTGGGTACACGCACCGCTGACCTCCTGCCAGGGCGGTGGCTAGGGGGAGTCCAGCAGACTGGGAGTGCCTGGTCCCGGGGCTTCCCTCCCAGACCCCGTGGCTGCCTCCCCCTCCCTCCAGAAGCACCTGAATTACTATGGAGCAGAAATGCTGGCACCCGCCCCACATGCCTCCTGAGCAAAGAGACAATGACAGGTCTGCCTGCAGCCCTGACAGGAAGGGCTCCCCGGTGCCTGCCTCTCTCCCACTTGCCACGCAGGCCCCCATGGGTGATGTGAGCCTCCGAGAAGACTCTTCACTGCCAATGCCCCTAACCCTGCTGGGGGACAGGCGGTAGCTCCACCTGGGCTCAGTGACGCCTCATCGAACCCCTGCCAACTGGCTTCCGCTTCCTGGCCCAGGAGAATGACAACCCACGGACACTGCTGTGTTTTGGTGGGGGTTGGGGTCACTGTTTGATGGGCCCTCCTTCTCCGGGTGGGGGAGGGGTTCCCTCAGCCACCATGGCTGAGGCAGGCCCAGGGCAGGGCCGTTGGCATGAAAGAGACAGGACACATGAATGCTGAGTCACGTGGCTTGGGCCAGACCCAGGCCAGTAGCTGAGGGAGGACTCAGACAGGCTGTCTTTGAAGAGAAAGCTTCTGTGCTCAAGGTCGGCGCTCGCCCAAGGTTAGGAGCAGGGCCAGCGGCTCTCACTGCCCATTCGCAGGGCTGCCAGTCACCTCCAGGTGCAGGGGCCAAGGGGCTGTTCCCATGTGCTCCCCTCGGTGCTTAGAAACTGAAGAAGTGTCTCCAAGAAGATCCCAACCCCCAAAGCCACGTGCCAGCCAGTCCCTGCCCAGGTCCGGGCCGGCACCTCCCAGGTGTGCGCAGCTCCTGAGCTGAGGGGCTGCGGCGATCAGGGAAAAACAACCAGCCAGCCTCACAGGTGTTTTGCAGAAAGTACATTCCAGACCAAGCACGGGCTGTTTGACGTGATTGTTTGAGCAGCTGGAGTTGGAGGCCGTTTCTGAGCCATCTCGATGTCTCAGCCCCTGCAGCAGCCCACTCATGTAAAATGACTTATCTGCAGCGGAAGAGCCTGGTGTGCTGGGGTGGGGCGTGGGGAGTGCCGGTGTCTGAGCCTGCTCAGTTGGGCCGGGGACTGGGGGCAGGACTGGAAATTAGGGGAGCCCACAGAAGAGCAGCGGGTGCAGAGAAGATGCCAAGAGCCCCGGTCTGGGGGTCCCAGAGCAGAGCCTGCTGGGGGCCCGGGGCGGCCTCTCATGCAGAGCAGCTGAGGGGCGGCGGCCCAGCCTCTGCCATTCCCGGCACCCTGTGCGGTCCATCTGATGCCCACTGCGGCTCTCCCTGCCGGCCAGAACCCCTCCCTGGGGCCCCTGGGCAGGGTGCAAGTCCCTGGAGAACTCCTGCCCCCTCCCCCCTTCCCCCTGGCTCCCAGGACAAGGACCTGCTCCGTATGGCCCCTTTCTGCTGCTGCCTGTGCCCCAACTGCCCGCCTGCTCAGTTCCTTGGTCCTTCAGGTCAGCTCGTGGGCGAGAAGCTTTTCCTGGCTCCTCTGGAAAGACCTGGCGCCCCTCCTCCACACGGCCACAGCCCTGTGCCCCTGCCCTCATCACAGCGCCAAGGAGGGCTGGGAATGTCACCTGCTTCCTCCGCAGAGAACTCCCTGAGGCCATGACAGGCGTCCTTCATCTCTGTCCTTCTCATTGCCTGGCAGGTCCCAGGAACTCGGCACATGTTTGTGGAAGGAGGGCAGCCGACGGGGGAGGGGACCCTTGCTCAGTGTGTTCTGTGCTGTGGGCTTCCCAGAAGGCGGGGTATGGTGCGGCCAGTGCAGGCTCTTTTGCGTTCTCTCCCCTCCCCCGCCCCGTGCCCTGCCCTGAAGACCTGCAGGGTGACAGAGGACAGAACACTGGTGTTTCCTACCCTCAAGACAAGGGGCTGGTGAGGCACCCCTGGGCCTCCCAGATCTCTTCTATTTATAACACGGGCCCTGCGGTGGCGATGGTCACCCAGCCCAGGGCAGGCCGTGAAATGACACTGCAGCAGAATGTATTTTCCCAGCGCTCTCATTAAAACTCACCTTAGAATGTGCTCTCTTGGAAGCAGGGCCTCGCCCCCTCCACGGGGCAGGTTCGCAGGCATCTCTGCCAGTTCAGTGACCTCCATGGCCCAAGGAGGGTCCTGGCTTGCCTCTCAGAACCCCTTCAGTCTGGACTGGGGGCTCACTGGTCCCTGTGGCTTTGTGGAGGGTGGGCAGGCACCAGCCTGAAGCTGGGCTTGTGGGCAGCTGGAGCAATGGCTCAGGCAGCTGGAGGTGTTGCCTGTTCTGGGTCAGCTCCATGCCTGGTCTGTGCCAGAAGCCGCACCTCTCCCAGACGTGCCCTGTCTCCATCCTCAAGGGCTCAATACTGGACCTCTTGCAGGCTCCTGGGTGCTGTCCTCGGCCCCAGCCCACCTGCCCTCCCAGGCTTGCCCCATCACACAGTGGGCGTGTAGTTGGTGTTCAGCAAAGGCCCGCCAGGAGGTCAGGCACACTAGGCAGGCCCTGAGCTGGGCTGGGGAGGCCGTGGTGGGCATTGCCCTCCTCCTTCCCATCAGCATGGGTCCCAACTCCATGGACAAGGTGGACGTGGGAGCAGACGAGGCCTGCCAACCCCTTGTCAGACAGGTGAGCTCTCCCTCTCTAATGATCCCTGCAAGCAGGCCCATCCTTCGACCTGTCCCCCCACCTTCCATGCCTTGTCTTCCAGGGGTTCTCCTTCTGCTGGGGCCAGAAGTCCTGCCTAGCCCTTCATGGCAGTTCCAGTCTGAGCCCTCATCACGGCAGGGCCGCTCTGCTCCCCGCCGTGTCTGGCCTCGGGGGCTCCGTGCTCCCAGCCCAGCTCAAGCAGGGCCCGAGCATGGGGCTGAGGTGTGGCAGTCCCCCAATGACTATTCTTCTAAACGCCCCCACCCAGAAGTCCCCCCCACCCCGGTCCTTGGAGCTGTGCCAGCCTTGAAGGCAGACGAAGGAGCTGCCAGCCACCCACACAGCCTGTTACTTGGCAAGTATTTTTAGAATGAGGTCTCTAGTATTTCCCTGACAGCAGAGGGGGCCTGGGAGGGCCCAAGAGGGGAACTGGGTGTGTGGCCAGGCCCTGCATGAGCCTTCTCAGATGCAGAGCCTCCCGGACTGTCCTCACTGACGGGCACCCCGCCCCGTCTCCCTGAGCTGCAGGGAGCTTCCCTACCTTGCAGGAGGGTTCGAGCTCAGGAGTGCTCTCAGGCCTGCCTGTCTCCAAGGGGTAAGAAAGCCCCACTCTTCTGGTGCTTCCTGGGCCATTTTGTGGGACATGTCCAGTGTCCCTATGGACACAGTGTCTCTTCTGCTGCCCTGCAGGGTTGGGGTGGGGAGGCAGGGCCAGCCAGGGGTCTGGAAGGGGCCCCAGGGTTTCAGGACCCTGGACAGGGGCTCACCTGGAGGGTCCCCTAGCCCGGTGATTCCCACGCCTGACTTACAACCATCCTGAGCAGGAAGGAGCTTGAACAGTGCGACCCTCTGGGTCCACTGCAGACCAGGCAGTCAGAATCCCCCAAAAGGGACCAACACTTGGATTTTTAACTTTATTTTTAGCTGCACGTGTGATTTTCACGTGCACTCTTTCTCAGAGGTGCAGAACTTGGTGGTGATGCCGATAGCAATGGAAGTAAACAACAACGACAGCAATAATAATAATGCTGTGCAGCACGAGGGCGGGGAGCCACCACTCTGGTCTCTCTTGACCCTGTGCACTCCAGCCTGACCTATAGGCCCCGGGAGCTCTGGCCCCCTGTCATAAAGCGGCCAGTTCCACCCATGCTGGCTCTCTCCTGAGACAGAGGTGAGGGCCCAGGAGTGCATGCCAGACAGGCCGTGTGAGCCGGGGGTCCTCACTACCATCCCTCTGTGATGTGGCCCTGTCACCAGCCTTCGTGGGCACCCCGCTCTGACAGTCGAGGGCCAAGTGGGGGTGATCTGTGAACGAGCTCTGTAAACTTTGGGGTGTGGGGCGGGACTGGCCCTCCACCCCTCCCTCGGGCTGTCGGTCCTTCATCGCCCCCACAGGCAACTGCCTGACCCCCCAGTGTACCCAGCAGGGTGGCTTAGGGAGCCCACGGGGGGGGCAAGAAACCTTGTTTTATGAGGAGGCCAATGTGAAGGCGAGGCCAGGGGCGGGAGGCGTGGCGGCAGGAGATTGGGCGGGAGAGCGCGGTCTGCAGTGCAGGGTGTTGGGGATCCTTCTGCAGTCAAGATCTCCAAAGTGACACATTTGTCAAAATTATGGCCCAATTAGGCAGCGATAACTGGTGTGTGCGGCTGCGGCGTGTGTAATCGCTGGTAATATCACTTAGAGAGGAGCAGCTGAGTGCCAAGGTGAGGCTGGTGTGCAGGGAGGAGGTGGGGTAAATATTTTTCCATCCGAGGGCTCATGGAGAGGGTGGGGCTGGTGAGCACCCCCCCTCGGCCCCCCCACCCCCTCCCCCGTGCTGGCTTCAGGGACTCCCAGGCCCTGTTTCTGCCCATGCCTGTGCTTGTTTTTAGAGGGGTTGGTTGAGGTGACAGGCACCCGTCCTGACTGACTCTGGCCCCTCCCTCCACCACCTCTGGACCCTTTGAGCTCCCCCAGGGGTTCTCCTGGCTCCTCACCCACTGGTCAGCTCTGTTCCTCCTGGGATGACCCCCTCTCCATGCAGGGTGTGCCCGCTGTGCTCTCTCCTCCCCTGCTCTCGGGTCCTGCCTCACATCCTCACGCAGCTCAGCCTTCAGCATCCTTGCCTCCCCCGCCCCCACACGAGCCTTGCAGACCCCTGCCCCCAGGCCTGGAGTCTACTGCATCCCAGGGGGACCCCTGCTCAGCTGCCCACAGGTTATCTCAGGAGGGCCAGAGCCTCCAACTTCAGGCTGAAGGGTGGTACCCCTGGGGAAACAGGTAAGGGATGGTGGCCCCAGGAGCAAGTCCTGGGCTCCCCTACAGCTGGGGTCACGCCCCCGGGTCCAGTGTAGAGGGGCTAGCTGAGCCCAGGCTGCAGGCCTGGGGCAGGCAGAGCTTCCTACATGCAGAGGTGGCGGGGTGAGCACAGGGCATGGCCTGTGCTCTTGGTTGGTCCCCAGGCGGGCTCTGCCTGGGGATCTGCGGACTCACAGAGCCCCCGGCTGCAGACTCTCTGTCCTCTAAAGAAGCAGGGACTTCAGAAATGGCCCGCGGACACTTCCTACAAACGCCAGATAGGAAATGCTGTTGGCTTTGCAGCCCCACGGCATTGGTCACCGCGCCTCCTGTCTGCTGTGGCCCTGTGAACGCTGCCCCGGACAGGGTGTAGAGAAGCCGGCAGGAGCCCACGGACACAGGCAGGCGTTTGGCCAGCTCGGTCCCGGCAGTTGCTGGACACTGGCTCTCTCAGGGCCAGGAGCGCCCCTCAGACTCTCTCCCGCCTGTCGGCCATGACCACTCTCCTCACCCAGAGGCTACAGCTCCTGTAGCCACCTCCCCCAGGGCCGTGAGTGTGAGCGGTGGGATGGCCCACGTTCCTCGGGCCCTCCTCCTGTTCTAGAGGGTTGGCCACCCGTCACCCCAGGGCAGCCAGGAGACCTGGGGGTGCGTCAGAGGAGGCCTCCTTGAAGAGAGGCCCCAATGAAGCCCATGGGTGGGGCCTGCCCAGGGTGGGGGCCGAGCTACAGGGGTGGGTGGGCCCTCTGGTGCTGGCTGGGCAATGGGCAGTGTGGTAAGGGGGCCGAGCCAGTGAGTCTATGTTAACCCAGGATCCACTGTGCAGGCATGGCCTCGAGGGGGTGCTACACAAATTGGAGGCTCTGCGGTGGGTGCTAGGGTGAGGGATACGGTGGCACTGCAGCCCGTGGGGCTCCTTGAGGGACCAGCCCGGGCCCTCTTAGCCTCCCTGTGCCCCAGCTGGGTGAGACCATGTGGGGCTGAACATGGAGGGCTCTGGAGGTGACTGCCCTTGACCAGGCAGACACAGGGCAGGGTAGGGACCTGCACCACTGCAACCCATTCTGTCTGCCCCTGTGCAGAGCCCAGGCCCCTTGGTGTCTATCCCCCCATGAGGCGGCCCACAGAGACCCCAAGGTCTTAGGGGGAGTCCCGCTCCAGGCCTGGGTGTGCCCTGGACAGCCCTGTGGCACCGCTGGGTGCTCCATGTGCTTGGCGTGTGACACAGCAGCCAGCAGCACCCAGGGCCCCTGCCGGACAGGCCTGATCCCTGTACACTGGCAGCGTCATGGTCAGATGGACCATGGTGGACAGGATGGCTCTCCCAGGGGCTGGGGACAGAGCCCTGAGCTGGGCTCAGAAGGGTGGATGGGTGTTTCCCAGGCAGGAAGGCCACGGTCTGGGGGCAACCACGTGGGGTGAGCCTCAGAGGCCAGCTGGAGCAGCAGTGGGTGGGACTAGGTGGTGGTTTCGGGCGCTTGCTTATGACAGGGCGACCAGGAGCCTGGTGCCGGGCCTCACCTCCCACGCGCGCCAGTGGTAGGTGGGTGCCAGGGCCTCCCTGCAGCCTGTCAATTCCCCAGGGCCCTCAGGCCCAGCGGCCCAGCAGAGCTGTCTGGCCTGGTGTGAAAATGAAGATTGATCGTCGCGGAAGGCGGCAGGGCTCCGTGAAGCCAGCCGGGAGTTGCGGGGACCCAGAGGTTCATTATTATTTTAAGTGTTACTCAGCTGCTTTATTGAATTCTCCAAGTCAGGAAAAATTCTGGCAAGATAAGAAGTTGACATTTTCAGAGGCGGCAGCAGCAGCAGCAGCAGCGAGAGCTGTGCGGGCGGCGCGGACGGAGCAGTGCCAGCATGGCCAGCGGATGGCTCGGCCCACGGTGCCTCACCCATGGCCACTTGGAGTCCAGGATCCGCAGCCAGTTGGGACTGGAGAATGGCTGTCGGGCTGTCCAAGGGCTGTCTGACCTCCCCTTGCCCTCCCGTCCTCTCTCTCCCTCTTCCTTCTGCACCTACTATGTGTCAGGCCTGGGGTCCAGACTAGCCGCAGACACAACCCTTTTTTCTCAGCTTGCTTAGGGTAGTGGTGACATCACCACCTGTAGAGGCGTAGGGGGACACCCGAGCTCTGGGAGGGGCCTCTGTCTGGCCTGGGCACTAAAAACGATGATGGCGTGTGTTCCCAACCTGCAAGGACCTCAACGTTCAGTAGGGGAGTGATGCTGCTGCTGCTGCTGCTGCTGCTGATGGTGGTGATAATGGTGGTGATGGTGATGGTGATGGTGGTGGTGATGGTGATGGCGGTGATGATGGTGGTGATGATGGTGGTGATGGTGGTGATGGTGGTGATGGCGGTGATGATGGTGGTGATGGTGGTGGTGATGGTGGTGATGATGGTGATGATGGTGCTGATGATGATGATGATGATGGTGGTGGTGGTGGTGATGATGATGGTGATGGCGGTGATGATGGCGGTGATAATGGTGGTGATGATGGTGATGATGGTGGTGATGGTGGTGATGGTGATGGTGGTGATGATGGTGCTGATGATGATGATGATGATGGTGGTGCTGATGATGATGATGATGATGGTGGTGGTGGTGGTGGTGGTGATGATGATGGTGGTGAGACACTAGTTTACTTGATTCTCAGGATAGGCCTATGAACTAGGCCCCATTAAATGCCACATTTTATGGGTAAGGAAAATGAGGCACATGGGAGTTAAATAATGAGCCCTAGATCACGGACACTGAGTGGCTGAGACAAGTGTCACCTGCAGGCTCTGCACTCATTACCACTCCATGCAGCTGTGGTCACGATGGAGGTCCTGGCACCCAGGCTGGCTCTCACCCAGGGGAAGGAAGTCAGCTCTGCCTGGGGGCTAGCCAGGAAAACCTCATGGAGGAGGTGGCATTTGCCAGGCCTTGAAGATTAAATAGGAAATTGTCAGGAAGAGAAGGGGAAGAACATTCCATCATAGGCACAAGGTGTGAAGACAGGGGTGTCAAGGCAACAGCTGGTGGTTTGGTAGAGGATGAGCCCTGAGAAAGTGGGGGAGACCTGGAAGTCAGGGCACTGCACCCTGGAAAGCCATGGGTGTCCCACTAGGGTCCCGTGAGCAGGGAGCAGGCAGGGAGCTGGCACCAGTGGGACAGTCTCAGGAGAAACCCAGGCTCCAGGCAAAGGCTGCCCTGGCCGGAGCTGCCATGCTCAGGTGCGTGATTGGTGAGGAAGGGCTTGTGTGGAGGGCTGGGGGGTGGTGTCTGGCAAAGTGTCCCGAAGGTCCTGGTGTCCAATCGTGTACCAAGGGGGCTACAGAGTGGCCAGGGTGGGGCCAGCTTCACAGGTGAGACGAGGGGACCCCATTGGGGCTCCGAAGGGTGTAGCTGCTCCCCAGGTGGAACGAGGACCACCAGGTGCAGGAGTCGGGCTCCACTACAGACCCTCCAGGGACAGTGTGGGGGACGTGGGTGGGGAGGGCTGGTGCCCCCCTCCAACGGGGGACTCAGCCAGGCATGGTGCACTGGGCGGACACTGCTGCCTCAGCAGCCCCCCGCACCCCCACTCAGAAAAGCTCTGGTGGAGTCCGCAGGTCTGGGTCTGGTCCGGGTCCCAGGGCCCATCTGTAGTGGCCTCTGTGCCTGGGCATCCTTTCCTCACACGGTCTCCTGGGTCTGCAGCTGGACCGCCCTGGGCTGAGCCGGCTCAGTGCTGTTGGCCACACTGTGCAAGCTGCTCCTTCCTTCAGTGGGGGGCGTCACCTCGATTTTCCTGGGGCCAGACACCCCAGCTTTTTCTTAACCTCGCATTGTCCCCAGTTCTCTCTGGGCCTCAATTTGTCCATTTGTTGAGTGAGACGTTTACCCAGATCTGGGATTCTCGTGGAGGCCGCAGAGGAGGTGTCACACCCATGGCACGGACATGCTCGTGGCGGTCCCGCCAGGGGCGCCCATCCCCCCCAGACCCTACGAGGAGCCCGGAGAGCTCAGTCTGGGAGTCTGGAGCCCTGGGCCCACACCAGGACCTCACCACTGGGTGAGCTCCGAGAAGGTGCATTAAAAATGATTCGCGGCTCCCCAGACAGAAGGGAATATCGACGCGGCTATTTTTAGCATTATTAAAATAAGTCTGTTTTGCTCCTTTTCTGGGCTCCTCTCCCCAGCTCAATCTCCCTTCCAGATCGAATGTGTGTGCCTGTGTCCGGCCACGGTGCCAGGGGAGCGTGCTGCAATCAAAATGTTAATGAGACCCTGATTGTGTCTCCCGATGCCTATTCCTCCGGTCCTCCACCCACCCCAAGTGTCGCTGGGTCTTCACGGAGCCCTGGGGAGCGGCACATGCATCCTTCAGAAAGGAGACTGCAGCTTCGTGCTCCATGGAAACAGCCTCTGGGCAGGCTGGGAGCCCGGGATGTGGGATACAGGCTTTGCCGATGATCCTGGCTTTGCTCCTCTGTAGCCCGGTGCTCCCAGGTCAGGTGCGGGCCAGTCTGTCCACTGGGGCAGGGTCAGCAAGCACTGTCCATGGTTCTGGCCTGCCTCGCTGGGGCCAGGATGCCCCCAGACACAGAGCCCCACATCTCGGATCAGGGGTGTGGGTCCCACCAGGGGGGCAGCACTCTTCAGGACCCTCAGGAAGACCCTGGGTGTCACAGGCTCTGTCACTTTGAGCGGTGCCACCTGGGACCAGTGACACAGCCTCTCTGGGCTTCCTTCTCTTCCTGTGGGACATGGGAATGACAAGAACACTCTGAAGCACAAGAGGTGCTTCAAGCTCTGAGACCGTGTGTGTGATCTACCCGGCCCCCAGAGGGCGGTCGACCGTGTTAGTGCTTCTTTCAAACCAAAAGGTTGCAGCCCCCGACGCTCCCCCAATGCCTGGAGGGCCGGCAGCTCCTCTCACCGCCTTCCCTGAGGTGCCCAGCTCTCCCCACACTTGGCAGCTTTAAGGGTGCCCTTGGGACCGGCCCCCCACTGAGCCAGCCCAGCTCTGACTGGTTGGCACCCGTGCACTGCTGCCCATCAAAGCTGTGAGCCTCCCACCTGACTGGCCCCTAGACCGGCCTAGGGCTGGTCTGGGCGCCTGGGAGCTTGTGGAGCTTCCCCTCTGTGCCGCAGGACATCTCCGCACCCTGGGGACACCTCCACGCTGCTCTAGATCCCGGAGCCACAAAAACAGCTTGGGAGGGACAGCTCCAAAGTCGGGCTGACTTCTGTGTCTGATTCCCGGGCAGGATCCACGCCCCACCATGCCCTGACTCCCCGGCACTCACCCGGTGGCCTGTGTCTCTCTCCCATCAGGTCCAAAACCAGCTCTGCTCAAGTTCTGCCCCCGCTGGACCCCTTCTGGTACCTGCCAGCCCCAGGCCCACTGGTCCCTGCTCCCACCAACCACACCAGGGCTCTCCTCTCCAGGCAGTCCGGGGCCCCTGACTCCTTCCTTCTTCCACCCCCCCACCCCAACCCAGCAACGTGTCCCCTTCGGTCTTCTGGATGTTCACGGCACCTGCGAGCCATCAGCCCTGCACTTGGACCTGCATGAACCCCGTCACCTGCCCCCCTCCCCGCTGCCCACTGGCCAGGGAGCTGCTGCTCCTGTCTCCTCACCCCCTGGCAGTGGCCCTGCCCAGGAGCCAGAAGGCTGGTGAGCAGGTGGGACAAGCACTCTGGACCACCAGCAGAGCCTCCTCGCAGCTCATGGCTCTGGCTTTTCTACATGACCAACCTCCAGGGGCCACTCTGGTGCCAGGGCCCTTCCAGGGTTCCCTCCTGCCTTACCTGCCCTGGCTGCCACCTCCCCTGTACTAGGTCTAGCCCTGGAGAGACTCATTCACCCCTGGAACCCCACTTCACCCCCCTGCCCCACACCATCACTCCTGTTCCACCTGTGGGGCTTGTCCTGCACCAGACATGGAGTCCCTTGGGGCCTAGACATAATCCCCCCCACGCTCATCCCCACAGAGGCACAGGAAGCTTCACCCTTCACTCACTTAACCGGCTGACAAATTCCGTTCCAACGTCCACCCCTTCCCCTGGCAGCCCCCAGCCCCCTTTCAGAGAAGCAGGCCTTCATGGCAGGACATTGTGGCCCTGAGTCAGTGTGTGGCACACACGCCCTGTCTGTGAGCCCAGCAGATGGCTGCCGTGCTCCTACTGCGTGCCAGGCCACAGCCTGGCCAGCCACAGGGCCCCTCGTTAGAGCTGGACGCCAACAAGGGCCTGGAGACCCGTCCCTGGGAGGTGTTCTGCGGGGAGCTCCTGCCGTGGTCCGCTGTCCGCTGTCACGTGGGGCCCCGCCCACCCTGTCCTTGAGTGCAGCTGGATGAGGACAATTACTTTCGGCAGCAGGGCAGGCGGGACTCAGCCTCTGTGGCCGGCTCCTTCTCAGCCATTAAGGCCTCAGTGGCTCTGGCATGGCCACTTTTTCCCACAAGAAACGGCAGATCCTGCCGCCACTGCTCAGCCTCTGTGGGGGCTGGGGGGAGGGGCTCTGGCCACCAGCAGGGGACACAGGGCCAGCCGCATCTCCCCCCACGTGACAGGTACACGGCAGGAGGCAGGTCTTCTAGGTAAGGAGGTCCTCCTCCCATTGCCCTCTGTCCCCTGGGTGTGGCTTGGTGGACAGTCCCCTACTGGAGGCCCCGAGTGAACACCTCCCCACCCCACTGGCCCAGGACTTCTGGCCCTGGGCCTTCACGGCATTCGTGCCTGTGTCCCCGGTGCCAGTGACATGTGACTCAGAGAGCAGAGCGGCCACAAGGCGGGGCAGTGAGGGGACCGTGTCCACCGTCTGCCACTCCTGTATTCGCACACTCAGCAGCCCTTGACGCGTCCCCTCCGTCCAGGTGCTCTGGCCCAAGACGGACCTTCAGCAAAGCCTGCTGGCCTTCTGCCCCACACCTCCAGGCCTGTGCGCGTGACCCCGCCTCCTTGGGGCTCGGGCTTCAGGGCTCTCCTGATGGTGTCGTCCCCGCAGCTGTCCCTCTGGGGCCCCAGGGGTTTCCAGGTCCCTGGCCCCAGCGCCTGACACACAGCAGGTACTCACTGAACACCTGCTGGGTGGGCGGGCATAGGACAGGGCGGCTCAGGCAGAGGGGACCCCTTCACGCCTCCTCACCTGGGGGTCTCTGCTCTCCGAGTCACCTGTCACTGGCTCCGAGGACACCAGAGTAAATGAAAAGAGATGGGGCCTGTCAGGCTGGCTCTTGAGGTGCCATGGCCGGTAGAAAGAAGCCAAACCCCAGGCAGGATGGGAACCAATGAGATGGAGCAGGGAGGCTGGCCGGCAGGGCGCTGGGGGCTCAGGAGGGCGTGGGCCGGCCTGCAGCTATGCACCTCGGACTCAGAGCCGAGGGGGCTCCTGTGCCACAGGCCCAGGAGCTGGCCTCCCCTCTTCTCCCCACTGTGGGGCTGCAGGCAGGCCTCCCCCTCTGGGCTTGGTCTCCCCCTCTACCCAGTGAAAAGCCTGGGCACAGCCCCTGTGGTCCCTCTCCAGGCTGACACTTCCCTGTTGTGAAAAGGAGCCTTCTTGGCTCTTCCTGGTGTCCTCTCCAGGGCCAGGTGCTCCATAGCACATGCCCGACCCTCCCCCAGGGGGCGACTGCCCGCCGGGTCTCTGTCAGGGTGAGGGGGGGCTCTGTGGGCAGGTGTTCCTGTGATCGAGGGGGCTGTCCTTCCTTTCAGCAAGCAGCCTTGAGTGCCTACTGTGTGCAGGCCTTGGCTCGGCCTGCCCAGGATGAGGTACAAGTGGTGTCTGCAGGCTGGGGGACCTTGGGGCGGAGGAAGCTCTCCTGTCCCCGCCTCCCCGGGTCCTGAGCACTGCAGCCTGCAGCCCTGGGTGTGTAGTAGGGACCCTGGAAATAGCCCCTTAATTAGGTGGAATGGAGAGCAAGTGCTCTCATTTCTCCGAGGTGTTGCCATGGTGACTTCCCTCTCACTGCCGTCACTTGCTCCCAGCCTCCAGGGAGCTGCGTCCCCCGAACGGCTCGGCAGTGTCTCTGTTGTCAGTGGGAGGGCCCTGTCACCCTAGGGGGACCCCAGCCTGTCAAAAGAGTGTCTGACCCCGAGTGAATGTGGCTGACCCCCCCCACCATAGCAGGGCCTCCAGTGGGACAGAGGCACAGGGCACCTTGGGGAGCCGAGTCCCCCAGCTCCCTTGGGGTTACACCTCATCACAAAAGGGACTCCGGAGGCTGAGGGATGCCTGGGGGTTGGGAGCAGGTGGTGTGGTGCCCAGAGTCGCAGGCAGGAATGGAGGGGCCCAGGAGAGCCAGCCTGGTCAGTAGCAGGGACCAGTCCTTCCCCCAAAACAGTGCCCTTCCCTCCTGCGGCAAACGGGCTGGGGCCCAGGCAGCAGCCGCCTCACATCTGTCCTGTGACACCTGTCCTGTGATGCCAGGGAGGAAGTGGGCACTCCTGGGACACCGAGTCTCGCGGTGGGTTATTAGACCACAAGCAGTTCCGTGAGCAGAGGAAGTGGGAGGGCCAGGCCAGGCCACGCCGGCTCACCTTGTGCATCAGGTGGCCGGAGTTCAGATGGGCGGTTTGAATGCACGGAATTGTCTCATGGGATG
The DNA here is from genome assembly GCA_007922815.1 of Macrotus californicus. Taxonomy (NCBI): domain Eukaryota; kingdom Metazoa; phylum Chordata; class Mammalia; order Chiroptera; family Phyllostomidae; genus Macrotus; species Macrotus californicus. Next base: position 16,109 of record VMDR010000201.1, on the reverse strand, counting down.
AAGGACCTGTGGCCACAGGCTGAGCATCAAGCCCGGGCAATGGCAACGCCCTTGCATTTGTCTAGTGTCTGGTGTGTGCCAAGCCCGGGACAGCCCTGGGCTCAGTGTCTCCACCACCTCTGGGGGTTGGGTGGGCGGGAGATGCCTGACAGGGAGGGGCACAGCCTTCTGGGGAGCCAGTCCCCCCACCTCCAGGCTTGGCAGCAGCCACCTCAGTGTCACTTGGGCAGTGACACAGAGCAGGCGCTGCGGGAAACAGATCTGCTCTTTAGCTATGTGTCCTTGGGCAGGTTACTTCACCTCTCTGTGCCCTTTCCCTCATCGACAGTGTCCCCTTCCCGGGAGTATGGCTGGGCTGTGGGGACGATTGGGAACAAGTGGAGGCCAGGGGCTCAGGACCCCAAAGCCAGAGGTGGGTGGGGGCTTGTCCCTGGTCAGGGAGGGGACAGGCCTCAGCGTTCCCATCCGTGTAGAGGGGAGCCTGGACCTCATGTCCATGGCCCACGCCCCTCTGCAGTGGGACGGTGGGAATCCACAGCCTCGTGGCCCCGGGGTCTGAGCAGCTCCTACCCTGTCCCCACCACAGCCTGGCCCTGACAGGCCTCCCTTACAGGGAGCCGGTGGCTTGCTCAAAGCCACTGGGGGACTTGGGGACCCAAGAGCCCTGCGGCCAAGGGTGCTCTTCCACGGCAGAGAATGCTGCGTTCTGGTCACTGACGGCCCTCCACCGACGGGGTGGGCACAGGCAGGTAGGCTGGCTGTGTGGGAGGGTGGGCGCTGACCATCAGAGACAGTGGGGCGGCCCTGCGGGAGGCCCCACCGCCTCTCCTCTCATTCTTTCCCCTCATAGGGAGTGCCACGCCCACCCCACCTGCCTGGCCCTTCCCCTCCACCTCCCACCTGGGAACAAGCCCACACTTCCCATTGCCCCGGCCCCCAGCTGACCAGTGTGCAGATCACTGTGCTCTGAGCCTCGTGTGCAACCCCTGGGTTTGGGTTCCTCTCTGCCGGTGGTGGCTGCTGCGCTGGACCCTGGGGGGCTGGCAGGGGGGAGGGCTTGCGGCAGCAACAGGCAAGGTGTCTTGGTACAAGAGGATGGACAAGCTCTCACAGCCAAAGACCAGGGTTCCTGCTGCTCCGGCCAGACCCCCAGAGAGGGAGCGTGGCAGGGCCTGCTCCTGCTAGGTTTGTGCCTTTTGTCCTTGACACCCGGCTCTATGCCACACCTTTGGTCCTTGGTCCTGTGTCTTCCCCTCTGCTCATCAAACCCCAGGACCGAGGCTGGCTGCATTGTGGGCCAGCCAGGAGCAGTGCCTGGGCTCAGCAGTCAGATGTGGGCCCTCCGACCGAGTCCTCCCAGTAGCCAGCGCCTGGTGAATCACCTGTCTGCACAGAGAGGTCTCCCGGCTTTCCTGAGGTCACACAGCTCATTTCAAAGGCTTTTAGGGTGCACAGTCTTTCCCTCAATTTTACAAGCGAAGAGACTTGTCCAAAGCCGCCTGGGCTGGGTGGAGCATCACCCCCTTCCATGGCCTCCATCGGGCAGGGAGACCCCAGCGCCTCCTCACCCCTCGCCCTGCACCCTGCACTCAGCCCTGTGGCGGGTCCTGGTGCAGTGCCGGCTCCGGCTCCCAGGGGGCGCTGAGGCCCCGCGCTGGCTCGTTCGCTGGCCGTGAAGCCCCGCCCTCGGATGTGCCCACTCGCTGGAGCAGTGCGTGCTTTCCAATCAATAGAGGATGCTCAGTCCCTGAGACGTCGCCACCAGAACCTTCACACATCTGCATCGGAAGGGTTCCAAATGAAAAGTCTTTTCCTGTCGGGGGAAAGAATGTAAAAGGAGAAAGGGAGACTTCGCCTGACAGCTCAGAAAATTTTCCACTTCCCAGCACTTGAAGGGAGTGTCTGTGCCCCATTACCCAGGCTGCAAAGGGCACGGGTGGGCTCCGGGGCTTCACTCTGTCCCTCAGGGGTCTGTGCGTGGCCAGGCAGCAGGTGCAGGCCCACAGGCCTGGGCGACCGGTCTGGCCCAGCCTGGCCCTCCAAGCAGGCTTGACCTCAGAAAAGCCACCCGGGTGGGCAGAAGCCAGGTCCCGCTCTAATTCAGCCTCGTTAGGTCTGCATCATAGGGATGCGGAGACGGCCAACCCGTTGTATCTGAAGCGCAGGGCGCCCACCAATCAGCTGGTTAATGTTGCTGCACTTGCCTGGAGTCTTCAGAGTGCTTTGAGACAGGCGTTTCCTAGTCGGGCCTTGCACTTGGGTGAGGGGTGAGGCTTCACCGTGGAGAGGGAGTAGGAAGGGTGCCTGGTGGCAGCGCTGCTCCTTCTCAAAGGCCCAGTCCGTCCCCCAGCACCTGGCTGCCCGGCCCCCACCCTGTCTGGGAACCCCAAGGGGCTGCAGAGGGCAGGGGGTGCGGGAGGCTGGGCCTGGCTCCGGGGCTGGCGTCCAGTGAGGGCATCTGCCGTGGTCTCCCTTGGCCCGGCTGGTGGGATCATAGCGTCACTTTCCTGGTTTGCTGCTCAGTGGATTCAGGAAGTGACAGGGGTCAGAATGGGGGCCGCAGGCTGCAGGGCCTGGGTACGGGCAGGACTCCCTGCAGCCTGGGCATCGGAGCAGGTGTGGAGCGACCCCGGTCCCTGGAGAGAGCCCTTTCTCGGTCTCTCCCGTGCAGAACGGAGCTCATAGCTGATCTGGCGCTTCCCACAGCCATCCCTCCAAGGTCCCCCTGCCAGGGGCTGGGCCTCAGCCTGTCCTGCAGGCCAGCAGCCTGAGGTCCCTTCCCGCAGCTGCTCCTCGGCCCTGCCCACTGGCGCAGCCTCCACCCCTGTCCTGCCGTTTTATACCCCGAGTCTCTCCTCCGCATCCAACAGCTGCCTCCCAGGCCCTGCCGCCTTCTTCCTTCACTGAGGACCCAGCAGCCCCGATCTGTGTCCTCTGGTCCCTTCACCACGCGACACCCAAGGTCATCGCTTAAAAACATAAACTGGATCGAGTCACTTTGTTGTGACGTGCCAAGCCCATATGGTGAGGCTCCTGCCCACCTCCCACTCCAGCCACCGGCCATCCACCCTCTGGTTCAGCGGGGGCCTCCACACTGCATGCCCTGGGCTCTCTCCGCACCTCTGCTTTATTCACTTCTGTGTCTGTGTCTGGTGCTGGCAGGTCCCCGGTGATCAGTGACAGTGGCTGACTGATGAACAGGCTGTCTCTGGGCAGGATCTCCACCCTGAACGGGTGGGTGGGGGACAGTCCATCAAGACTGGAGCAAGCAGAGAGCAGAGGCTACAGGAAGCCCAGCTGGACAGCTGCATGGCCCTGGGCTCCCGAGAGCCATGCATGCAGGCTGAAGGACATGGCCACATCAGCAGGCCCTGGGGCAGCCTGTGGGTTACATCCCAGAAGGCCATCTTCCAGCCTCGGCTGACCAGCATGTCTTCAAAGTGCTGGACCTAGAGCTGGACCGCTGGGGCCAGTCCTGCTCTGTTTCTTCAAGCTGAGTGGTCATGGGCAAGTCCCCCAACTTTGCCGGCCATTGAAAGGCCACAGCACCCCGGCTGGAGTGGATGCGAGTGAATGGCGGCTGCTGCTGGCAGAGGTGCTGGGCACGGAGGGAGCTCGCCTGGCCAGTTTCAGAGAGGGCTGGAGGCGGGCAGGCTGGGGTGGGCTTGCTCTGTCATCCTAGGGAGGGCTCAGCCAGCAGGGACTGAGGGGACAGAGGGAGGATAGTGAGGGCTCCCTGCTCTCAGGGAGGAGAAATGTGGGTGGTCCCCTACCCACTTCCCAAGCTGGCAGGCCCTGTAGCTCCAGCACCCCCTTGGCCACCTGCACTGGGTAGCACCCGTCCCCAGCAGATCTGTCCTTTCTTAGACCCCCAGCTCTGTCCCCAGGGTCATGATGTCTTCCAGCTGAAGTCCCCCCTGACCCACTCCCACCCCAGGCCTCCCAGGCTGGGCGTTGACCTTGCATGTGACTCGGCCAACTCTGGGTTTCCGGGTGAGTGAGGGACCCCCAGCCTTTTCTCTTCAGGATGCCAGCGCCAGCCCTGCCCATCACCCCGGCCAAGGAGTGGGGTGACCCCCAGCACACAACGTTCTCCCTGGGGAACTCCCAGCCGGAGCAGAGCCACCGGAACAGGCAGGAGCCCTCCATGAGTCTGGTGCATAAGGAGCAAGTGGGCTTCCAGGGCTCTCGAGGGGGCGAGAGACTCATCTCTGTTGGGCTGTCTTCTCAACCCAGCCATCAAGACTCGGGAACTCAGTCTGCCCCTCTGCAGCAGGGGACAGTAAGGTTGACCTCAGCCGCAGTGCAGGAGTCAGCGCCATGACTTCCGCAGTCCCTCCCCCGAGGTGTCCTTCCCAGTTCTGGTCTCGCCCCCCCTTCATTCCCACCCCTCTGCCCCGGTCCTGCATTGGGTCCCACGTCTCTTATCCACCTGGGAGCAAAGGCCAGTGTTGCTCCTCTATCTGCCCAAATCAGCCAGCCATTGGCCCAGGTGTCTGGGGCCCTAGAGCGTGACCTTGAAGCAGCCGCTGCCCTCCCTAGTCTCCAGGCTGGCAGCCGAGTGTGGCTCTGCGTTGGAATCCCCCGCCCTGCTCCGTTCCCCCTCCCCTCTCCCTCTTCTTCCCCCCTCCCCTCCGCTCTCTCTCTGCTTCCTCCAGCCCAGAGCCAGCTCCTGCATTTCCTCCGGGAATGACTCATACATGTGCCTCTCACCCGCACCACCCGCTTCCCAAATCTTCAGGGAAAGGGCCGCAGGGGAGCAGGTCTCTGCATTGGAGGCGTGGGGCCTGTGACAGGCAGCCAGTCATGCTCCCCGTGGGCAGTGAGATTCCTGACTCCCTAGGGCCCTTGGAGGGCATCCAGGCCTGTCTTCCGATCCCGATGGACTGTTTGACCCGGGCTGGTTCCTTCTCCTGCCCACACACCAAAACCCAGTGGGCCCTGCCAGCACACCCCGAGGACCCTGCCTGCCACCCCCGTTCCAAACTGGATGCCTTGCTCTGAGTCCCAGGAGCGCCCTGGAGAAGGTGGCCTGGGTGGGTGGGTGAGAGCTTGTGAGACCACTGGGGGATGGCAGGGGAGGTACAGGGTTCCTCAGGAGCTCTGGCCAATGCTGGACACCCTGTTTTGGGTGCCCACCTGCTGCTCTTCTTCCCCCCCTCCACTTCAATGCCTCTCCTGGAACATGTGACCTAAGCTTCAGCCAATCACAGTAGCACATTCCCACGGCTGCAGGGATTGGTTGAGAAATGGGTACGTGGCCCGGTGAGAGCTAATGAATGGAGTGTTGGCTGGGCCTGGGGCCAGGATGCTGGGGCCTTTTCCTCCAGAGCGCCCCCAAGAGCAGGGGCAGGTATTACCTGGCCGACTGGGACATGGAGCCAAACAGGCCTCGTTTCTAGCTGCTCTCAGCTCATCTCTGTATTGCCCAGACCAGTGCCTTCGGATACATTATCTCATTTAATTCCGATGACAGTTTTGCAGGGAGAAGATGACCTGGTCTACGGGATGAGACGGCAGAGTCTGCGGGCCTTCCGAGCCCTCTCCCTCCCCTCCCGGCCCTGCCAGGGGCTCAGAGCTGAGGCGTGTCCCCCCTGGGGACTGGGGGCCGATGCCGAGCAGCCCAGAGCACCTGCAGCACCAGCCCGACCTCTGCCACCCAGGACGGCCAGCGATGGGCAGGTGAGGACAGCTGCCCGTTCTGGGGGGTTAGGCTCCTCACCAGACTCGCCTCAGTGAGAGCTGATGGCTGATCCTCCTGCAGTGTCTGCAGAGGGGCGGGGCTGGAGGCACGGCCGGACAGGGATTTACATATTTATGAGATCTTTTCCATTTTCCCCAGGCCCCCTGTGCACGAAGAAATGTCACATTGCGTTTTAGGCTGAAGATCTGTGTCCCAGGAGCGACAGCTCAAGTCGCCGGTCCCTGGAGGCGACGAGCCGCCTGGGACTGGGCTCCTATCCCAGACCCTCTGGGACCGGCTGCCAAACCAGGGGCAGGTCACGTAACCTCTCTGCGCCTCCGTTTCCCCAGGCGTAAAGTGAGGACAGGAGACACCTGTCCAATGATCCCCCACCTGGTATGCATGTCTCCACGTGGTCCTCTCTTCTTGAGTGTGAACTGGGCCCCGTGACTTGCTTCTAAGCGAGGGACAGCCGGCATGTTCCGTATTTGGGGCAAATACCAGAATCAATCAGCTCACACTCTCTCGCCCTCTCAGTGGCTTGCTGTGGTGAGGCCAGCCCCCGAGAGGGGACTCCTCTGCGGCGGCCCGCGTGGTGGGAACGGAGGGCAGCCTCTGGCCAACAGCCAGCGAGGGACCCGGGCCCCAGTGCAAGAGCCTGCAGGGACTTGCCCTCCCACCTGGCACAGGAGGGCCTGGAGCAGCCTTCCCTGTGGGGCCTGCAGTGGGGAAACCCAGAGCTGGTGGCCCAGTGAGGTCCATCGGAGCCCTGGCCACAGGGAGATGCCAGAGGCTGCAGTTTTGAGTCCTACGTTTTGGGCTAAGTTGTTACATGGCAGTGGGCAACTGGTACGAGCTCCTTCCCTCAGGTGACCCTGGAGACGGACGGAGGCGATGCGTGTGAGTGCGCCGGGTACAGGGCTCACGCTTTTCAGGGGCCCAGGAGAGGCACTGGGCTTGTCAGCAGTCAGGTGAGGGTGCCTCTGGGCTGTCTCCTCGTCTCCGACCCTGCTCAGCACCTGCCCAGCCTGCAGCAGGTGCTTGTTCAGTCACAGGAATCATGAAGAGTGGGCGGGTCGCAGGACACGTAGCTCGGGCCTTCTAGTGTCCTGGGTGTACAACACCCACGGGTCTCGGCAGGTTGGCTTCTTGATCCAGTCCTGCTCCCTCGCTCGGCCCTGGGTCCCTGAACGAAGCCCCCCTTGGGGGCCCCACGCCAGCCTCTCCCGCTTATGTCTCAGCTCAGCTCTTCTCGTTGCTGTGCCTCCTTTAGAAGGGCCTTTTCCCTGTAAGTGGGGAGGGGAGCCATGCACCCCTACACCAGCTCCTGGCTGCACCTTAGAGTGTGGGGGCCACGCCAGGGATACTTTGTGCCGGGCCGCGAACGCAGCAGCTGCTCGGGGCATCTTCGAAGGCAGGAATACCTGGGCAGTTGGCCTAGAATTGTAGTCGAAACCTGGGTGATTTGATCTGCAGATGGTAAAGGGCTCTCCAAAAACAGCCCCTTCTCCTGCTGGTGCCCTGGACGACTCCCTTCACAGTCTCTTTGGGCTTCAAGACCCCTCCACCCCTCCTGATCGGGCAGATGTAGTGACTGAGTTTGGCTGACAGGTCCTGCCCCTCCTGGCCACTAGTCCATGGTGAAAACTGGCTTCTTGTTAGGGTGGTCTGTAGTCACTGAGAGACAGGCAGGGGCCGATGGGCACACACTGGGACACATCCCACGGGAAGCAGGCCAGACTCTGCTCCCCTCTTGGCTTTCCTGGGAGACTGAGACTGTGGACATGTGGGGACAGCTGGGACCCATGACCAGGGCTTGCTCTAAGCCTGGGGGAGGCCTGGGGTCCCCTGGCTGAGGTGGGGTGTCCACTACAGCATTGAACTTCCTGGGACGACGGGGAAGTCTTCCCTGTGCCGTCCACTTCAGCTGCCCGGGGCCACACGTGGCTGCTGAGCATCTGAAACGGGGCTCTGTGGCGGGAAGCCCGACTTTCAGCGTCATTCACTTCCACTCGCTTTGAACTGAAGTGAGCGGCGGGCGGCCACGCCCCCAAACCGGGCACCGAGGGTTCAGAATGAGGAGCTGACAGAACGGGCCGCTCATTCTTCATGTCTGGGATCAGATCACGAAAGCACACTAAAAATAACCTTAAAAACAGAAAAATGCAGAGGGAAGAAGCATCCCGATGGGCTGCGAGGCGTCGGGAGGGGCTGCTGGAGGCGCCGAGCCGTCAGAGACGCGCCATCTGTCCGGGGGACTTCGCTGGAGGGGAGGGAAGGATTCTTGAGTCATGCCTATTTTTAACAGCGTTTATCTGCAGACCTGTGAGACGTCAAGGGAAGAGTGGGCAGTGACCGTCCCTGATGCCCTGTCCTTCCTGTTTATGGTGGCCGGCTCTGCCTTGGACACCACACACTGATGCTTACGTAACTTCCAAGTCCACGGAAGGGGACCCTCTGGACGCAGCCCCTTCCCAAAGCGGCGCTTGAGCTGGGTCTGGAGCCAGTGTGGACGGCCCGGGGGAGGTAGGGAAGGAAGGCCTATCCACAGAGAGACCTGCCAGTGTGACCCTGTGTTGGACTGTTGGAGCAGGAAAGCCCCTGGTCATGGTGACACGTGGGTGCAGCCTTTAGGGAGCTGCCGGAGATCTCTGGTGGCAGTATCTGGGGGTGTGGCATAATGGATGTTATTAGGGACTTCGACACGAGGCACTTCATTTAATTTCAAAATAGCCCCATGAGAGGCTCCCATGGTCCCCTGTCCGGTGAGAAAGCAGGGATTCGAGGGGATGGCTCGGGGCTACTCAGCTTATGCTGGACGGCATGGGGCACATGTTAGAGCATCACCGAAGGTCAGTGGCTGTTACAGGCCAGTGAACGAGCAGACAAATGAGAGGGTCTGGAAGGGACACTGGCCCCAGGCTCGGTCCTTCTGCCTGGAGCCCTGGGTAGGCCCGATCCCAGGGGCACCTCGGGCGGCCTGGCCAGTGATGTTCTGTCTCTTATCCATCCTCCATCTCTCATCCCTCATGTGTGTACGTATGTGTTTGTGTGTCCGTCCATCCGTCCATCCATCCATCCTTTCACGTATCGATCGTGCTACAGCACACGCTGCATTATATTATATAACATGTATCTCCAGGGCTTTTATCTGGTTGTACACATTCATTTCATCTTGTTTCTTTCCTGCTGCCCCCGTTGTTCTAATTCTTTCTTAATTAGAGCTGTGTCTTCGTCAGTGTCTTTGAGTGACGTGCGCACGCTGCCCTGAGTAGACGGAGGAGGTGTCTGGGCTCCGTGTGGAGCGGCCCTCGCCCGGCTGCCCAGGCGGGAAGTGGAGACGGAGATCCGGCCCCGGGCCCAGCCTCCGCCCGCCCCCTGCAGTGGCCGTGCAGACCGAGGCCACCGGGATCCTGGAGTCTGACAGTGGGGTAGACCCTTCACCAAATTGCTCCTGCAAGAGCTGAGTTGCTGCCTGGTGGGGTGAAGGGAGTGGCGGGCGGGGGTGGGGCACTGCCGGATGCCCAGTGTCCTCAGCCCTGCTTGCTGGTGGTTTCTGCTGTTGGCCCCCAGCTGGCTCCTGCAGCAAAGGAGGAGCCAGGGGGCCTTAGGCCTGGGTGGGCTTCTCCCCCCAGCCCCACCTGTGCCCACAGGCTCCCTTCCCCTAGCCGGTGGAGTGGCCTGGGGGTGCCGGGCAGGGTGGTCAGAAATGCCCCGCAGCTACTCCTCTGGATAGGTCCCGGGAGCCCTGGACGCTGCCGTCAGGGTGGGAACGCTGGGGTCAGCTCCTGCTTCTTGAGCCCCCTCCTCTCTCCCGAGGCTGTTCTCAGGCTCCGGCCCAGGGATCAGACCCACAGCCACAGCCTCCTCTGTTTCAGGGTGCAGGTAGCATCCGGGGGGTGGCAGGGGCAGTGGAGCCAGCTTCCTCCTCGGCACGTGGCTCAGGCAGTCTCAGAGGCGGGGAGAGGGCTTGGGGCCGACGCCCTGGCCACCCAGAACAATGATGCAAGACTGTTCATAAGTGAGTCTCGCACGGCCAGTCCCCGCACAGAAATGCTGGCCCTTTGATGCGTAATTGCTGCTTTCCTGCCTGCCGCCATTCAAAGTGGGAGAGAGAAAACCTCCTCATTTGATCTCAGGAAGGAGGCAGCCGGCTCTCGGCTCCCCATGGGCGGCGACCTTTTCTGAGATCACAGCAGCGGGCAGCAATTAGACCCCAGCCTGGGGACCCGCTGCAGTCACTAAAGAGCATGAGGCTGGCAGCTGTGCTGGGTGGCGGCAGGGAAGCCTCTCCTCTCGGGATGCCCCGATCGTCCTGTGGTGTTTGCATGTCGGGAGGGCAGACCAGGGCCAGCCTCCCTGCAGACCTGGACCTGGGCTCGGGCAGGGGTCCTCCTGCGGCTCCGAATGCCGCCCACAGCCCTCCGTGCCTCTGCAGCCCCCTCAGCCAGCTGGCAGGTGGGACGTGGGACTTTGGTGTGTCCATGATGCAGGCCATTCCCACCTTGCTCCCTTTGGAGGTCCCTTCTGCACATGGAGGGCTTCCGTGGGTCTGGGAATAGCAGGGCCTCCCTGACTTCCCGTGTACTCCAGGAGGCTGTGCCAGGCCAGACCCCCTCCCCACCCGCCCTGCCACCTCACTCCACTGGCGCCCTGTATGCCTCAAGCCTGATGACTCCTGACTGTGGGCCCAGACTCCTGCGGGCTCTGCTCACTCCCAGCCGCCCCCCGCCCTCGGCGCATCTTGTGCCCTTGACCTTGCTTCAAGCTCTAGAGGTCTCGGCCCGCCCCTTTAACCCACGGGGCTCACTCCGTCCAGGGCTTCCAGAGGCTCCTTCCCTGGATCTCAGCACTGGCTGCCTTCACCCTCCAGATCTGGGGGAGCTTCGCTGGTGCCCTCCTGCCCCACCACCGGCCCATGCCGGCCGACATTCCTCCCCCGGAGTCACTCTCCGAATGTCACTGCCTCTTCTCTGTTCACCTCACTCCATGAGGGTCTGAGGATGGGGACTGCGACCCTGTGCCCTGCTGCAGAGAGAGGCCCCGGTGCCCCAGGTGTGGGGATGGCTGCAGGAAGGGAGGGTGGTGTGGGAACAAGCTGTGCCCACTCCTTACTCAGGACCCACGTCTGCCCTTCTGCTCTCAGGTGAGGCTGCTCTTTCTGGGATCAGCTGGTGGGGGTGGGGCTCACTCTGCTCAGGATTCTGCCCGGGATGCCCCCTGGGTAACCAGGCAGCAGTGGAGGGCCTCGCTTGATTGGTCCCTCACAGGAGAATGGCCACAGGCACAGGGGGGAGGTGGGTGGGGTGGCACCGGGAGGGGCAAACAGTGTGAAGACCAGGGTACACTGGGCAGAGAGTGGAAGACGAGGCTGAGACGGGGGTGGGGGTCTTGGGGATCTCCGGAGAGCCCCTGCTAGGAGGACTGTCACGAGGTCTTCATTAATGTCACGGACGGATCACCTACTCTTTGCTGGGGCTGGGCCATGGCCAGGGACCCAGCCAGGGACAAGGCACAGCCCCTGCCAGGGAGACTGAAGAAGAGCCCACAGTGACCGAGTGCAGAGGAGAGAGCTTCCCGGAGGAGGTGACACTACATCAGAGAGGGGTGGGCAAGGCTTCTGACAGGAGCAGGAGCAAGAGGCAGGGACAGGGCTGGTGTGGCAGGTGAAAGGCCGTGGGAGCCGGGAGGCGGGCTGGAAGCTGGGCCTGCTGGGCTGGCTTCCAGGCAGCGAGCGGCTGAAGTAATTCATCAAATATCTTTTAGGAAAAGAAAGGAGAAGCGGTGAACAGAGCCGAAGCCACAGGCGCACTGGGCTCAGGTTCAGAAAGAGGCGGCGGGGGCTGGATGCACAGCTCCCACAGGTAAATGGGCTGAACGTGTGTCCATGGGATGGCAGGACCCCTCCCCAGCCCCCCGGAAAGGCAGCAGTGAACAAAAAACCCAGATCAGGTGAGGTCACCTGGGGACCAGGTGCCCACGGGAGGCCAGGGAGTGGAAAGAGGTCTGTGAGGGGACCCTGCGGGACAGGACCCTTACGCCTGGCTCAGGGTGCGAGAGAGATGCGCAGAAACCAGAAAGAGAGAGAAGAAAGGAAGATAAGACAAACAAGACCCGGTGCTCCCTGTGAGCCTGCAAAGCGAATTCCAGCATGTGTGAGCTGCAGTGAGGGGGGCGGCTCAGGAGCCAGGGCAGAGCTGGGCAGGTGTGGAGGCCTCTGTCCTGGCCCAGGAGATGGGCCACGGGGGCTGGGGTCCATGAGAGCACCACGGGGGTGTGGATGAACGGGGAGGACACTCATGGGTGGCCCCGCAGCGTCCGGCTTGCTTGTGAGGGAAGGCAGGGGTGGAGAGCCGGGTTTTGGTGGAGGAGGTAGGTTGGTTTGTGCTTTGCGAGGCTGCTTGTCTGCCTCGCTCCTGATGTCTTTCAGACGGAGAGGTCTGATGACAATGGGGGAAAATACCTGAGCGTGCCCTTGACTTTCCTCTTGTGACTGTTCCCTTTGCCCTTCTGTGCAGAGTCTCAGTTGGGTGGCCGTGCAGGTGGCTGGTCCGCTCAGGGCAGTGCTGCCGTGCCTGGGGCTCATGGTGTCCCTGTTGAGGCAGCTCCCCGCCGGTGGTCTCGGCCAGCTCCCCCTCCACTCCAACCTCTCTCAGCACAAGGTGACAGTCTGGCCTCTGTAAACAAAGTCCCCGAAAATGGCAGTGATGGGAACATCAATTCACTCCAGATAAAACTGATTTTATAGAAGAGTCTGAGGAGGACTTTAGAATGAGTGTGTTTAGGTTACTTGCATAGGTTAATGAAGGCACAATTCTTACTAAGAAAAAATAAATTATGGGCGGAAAGCAGAAAAGAAACACGACCAAATGATTAAGAAGAACCACATAAAAATCCTGGGTGGAAATGAAGGAGCAGCCATCAAAACTGAAATGCAAAGGGTAACATAAACCTCAGAAGTGATGCACTGAGTGATGGGACTCAAGCATCCGCCAGCACCGCATCCCAGAGGGAGGAGGAGACAGACAAGGAAGAGCCATCAGTGGGGCTGGGGTAGCGCTGGGACCGGCCCACAGACAGAAGCAGATAGGAAGCTATCTCTGAAGGTGCCGTCTACCCACGGGATTTTCCGGAAATGAAGACCCACATTAGTCCTCGGGTTAGAATTGCCCTCTCAGAGACTGAGCCACGTCAATAAAGGTGCCTGCATGTGCCCCCCGCCCCAGGTAATTAAGACCGTAAGGGATGGGCGGGCAATCTGCCGTCTACTGGGAGACTTCTGCCTCCGACAAAGGTGAAGTCACAGGGAGCAGTCGACTCTCCCCCAGGAAACAACAGGAAGGCATATGAAGTCTCTCCCAGTGTTAAAGAATCAAAGTGTGCCTGGGTCAAAGGAAAAATGGAAAGGGAAATCAGAAAGCATTCTGAACCACATGAAGATAAAAAATACAACATATCAGAATCTGGGGCGCGCCGCCAGAGCAGGGCTCAGGAGGGAATTTAGGGTAACAACCGCCTAATAAGAGAATAAAAAGGGTCCAAACTCAACGTGTTCAGGTCTCAGCTTACGGAACCAGGAGGAGTGGACTGAACTAGATCCAAAGTAAAGGGAATACATGAAATAATAGATGTCTGATCGAAAATCGATGAAATAGGAAACAAAAACAAGAGAGGAAATCAATAAAGTCAAAAGCCAGTTCTTGGAGAAGATGGATGAAGTTTATAAACCTCTAACCAGACTAATTGGGAGAAAGTGAGAGAAAACAACAAATTACAATGTCAGGATTTTTAAAAGCTGATTTCACTACAGATTCTACAGATATTAAGACAATAAAAGAGGCATATCATGGACCAATTTTTACCAATAAATTTGATGGCTCAGATGAAGTGGATGAGTTCCTTGAAAAACACAAGCCCATTCAAGAAGAAATAGATAAGCTTGAATCACTCTATATTTGTTTCAAAAATTAAATTTGTAGCTAAGAACTTTCTCACAAAGAAACTATAGTCCCGAAGGGCTTCACTGGTGAATTTTACCAAGAATAATGTCAGTTGCATGCAAGCTCTCTGTCAAGTTGAAGAGGCGGGAACCCTTCGTGCTGTGAACTGAAGCCCCTCCCCCCATTCATATAGTAAAACCTGATGCCACGGTGATGGTGTTTGGAGGTGAGGCCTCTACGGAGTGGCTGTGGCAGGGAAGTGGGTCCCTCATGATAGGGACCCCACAGAGACTCCATACAGCGACCCCCTTCTGCTTTGTGAGGATCCTCCATGACCCATCCGTGAGTCAGGAAGCGGGCCCTCACAGGCTGGATCGGTGGGCACCTTGGCCATGGACTTGCAGCCTCCAGAACTGTGAGAAGTAAGCATCTGTTGTTCATGAGCACCCCCCACCCCAAAGCCTGTGCTCTTTGTCACAGCAGCTCCAACAGGTGAAGACACTTCCCAACTCATCCTGTGAGGCTGGCGGGGTTCTGACACAAAACCAGACGGAGCTATTGCAAAACTGAATCTACGGACCCGTACTGCTTATGTATGAGGAGATGTAGGCTCTACCTGTGACTGTGTCGAGTCAAATTCAACCATAAAAACGGGCAGAGCGTTGTGGTCATGTGACCCACCAGAAAAGCAGGGCTGATTCCATTCAATTTCCTGGGTTAGCAAACACAAGAAAGAAGTCATACAGTCACTCCCCCCCCCAAGTCCTGGACAGAAAAGTGTCTGAGCAGGTCGAGCGCTCCTTCATAATAAAAACTGCCGGCAAATAGGAGCCGAGGAACACCTCTCCGACCTTAGAAAGGCAGGCGGGAAAAACTCGCAACAAACATCTTTCTTGGCGACGAAAGACTGTTCTCTCGCTCCAATGCGGAAACACGCGGTGACACCCTTGTGACTCCTGTCGAATAGCGCGGTGCACATTCCAACAAGTTCCATGAAACCCAATAAAGAGATGGGAGGCTGGAAGGAAGGAGTGGTGCGGTCCACTCATGGCGGATCTAGCGTCATCTGCGAGAACAGAGCAGAAACCGAGCGCCCTGCGGGCACTGATAACTGGGCTCAGCCAGGTTGCAGCACACAAGCCCGACGTACAAAAACAGCTGTGTTTCTAGGAACCAGGAAGAAACGCTTGGAGGTTGTGTATAACGCTGCCATTTACAGTGGCTCCAACGTGGAGCAGTTAGGAACGGTGACAGGCGTGAGAGACTGACAACTGAGCAACTGCCGAGCGTTGCTGGATGAGACAGAGAATGGACATCCAACGGGGCGGTGTGCCCTGGGCACGTGTCAGAAACTCGATATTGTTGTGACATCAGCCCTCTCAGAACTGATGTGCAGAATCGATGAAATCCCAATAAAAATCCAAGCAGTCTTTGCAAAAAAGAAACTGGCCAACTGATTCTAAGATTCACAGGGAAATGTAAAGATCCAAGGGCCACCCAAACTACTGACAAAAACCAACATTGGATTGCTAACACCATACAAGTTTAGTACTTATTATTATTAAGTTGGTGTGTCATCGGCATTCGGCAGACAAACGTTATCGGGAATCAGAATAAACATTCCAAAAATAGGCCCGTACACATATGGGCTGACAATTCCCAGCAAAGGTACAGAAGCAACTTAGTGGAGAAAGAACAGTCTTTTCAACAAATAGCCCCGGAACAACTGGACACCCGTCGGTCAGAGGAAAAGGAAGTCCAGTCGGCTCCTTGTGTCGCAGGCAGAACTGAGCTCCAAACGGATCATCTGCCCGTCTCCGCAGCGAAGCACTCACGTCTAGAAGGAAATGGGACGAAGCCTCCTCCAGGCAAAGACCTGTCAGCGACCGAGGTTTTAGCCGCCTGTCTTCGGAAGACACTTTCAGAGAAAGGAAACAGGTGCCAGACCGCAAACAATTATCTACACGTCACAGATTGGTCGATAAGGGACTCTCATCCAAAATGTATGAAGAACCCTCAAAACTCCATGAGACAATACAAATGGGCAACAGGTTCGAATAGGCACTTCAACAGAGATAAATGGATGGCGTATAAGCAAGTGGAAAGTTGTTGGGACATTAGTCATTAGGAAAATCTAAGTTGACCCCCCAGGGAGAACTTCCCACCCCCACACCCATTACAAAGGCCACAACGAAAAAGACCGAGCTCGCCAAGCGTCGGCGAGGATGGGGAGCCCCTGGAGCTCTCCGGGCTCTGGTGGGAGGGCGACTGGCAGGACCACTTTGGCACAACAGTCTGATGGGTTCCTGGAGTGAACCGTACAGCTACTGTGTGACCCAGCCATTGTCCCCAAGAGGAAAAAAGGCCGTTGGCCACGCCAAGGCTGGCAGGTGCATGTTCACAGCAGCTGGCCCTTTGTGCTCCATCAGGGACACAAGCCACTGGAATTCCCTCCACCCCTCCAGGAAGAGCTGCGTCTGCTGACC